>CM061070.1:137446095-138046095 GCA_030762895.1 Sophora flavescens | reverse complement strand
CTCCGCTTGTAAATAGGCTCGTTGGCCTCTGATGATAAAGAAGTTAGTAGACCTCTATTAATAAATAGGTCATTAGACATTCATAAATAAATAGACAAGTGGGTCACTACATGGGTAACAGGCCTTTACTTTCAAATATTATAAATAATGTAAATAATATATTATAGTATTATAATATATTATACTATACATATATATTATGTGTGTATATGTGTTGAATAGGTTAACCTGATAGGCCTAGTAGTTTTTTTGGAAGACTTAGACCTGACCTCTTTAGCTATATAGGCTTTTTGGAAAGCCTTGACTTGACCTTTTTATTAAATAAGTTAGGCCGAGCTAGATCTTAAATAGGCTAGGTCATAGACCCCCGACGAGCGATCTGACCTATTCTCACCCCTATTGATAAGATTCATATAAATATATCATTTTAAATTTTGAATTATAACATAATTTTAATTTTATTGTTACAACTGCTCATTTATCCCAACAATTATCACTCTCGTATCATATTACTAAATTAGTAGATTCTAAATCATTTTAAAATAAATATAACATTATCATTTACACGTTCTATGCAAAATATAAAGGAGAATGATATTTTGTATGAAAATAAATTTGTGTAAACAATGTACGAAGGAAAATTTATTTTTGCAATTCGTTTTATCATCAACTTTGGACCATATGATTGAGCATTTACTCTTTAACCTTTCCTAGAAGGTGAGTAGAATTTGGCACTATAATACTAAAGTTAGATATTTATTAATGATATTTTAAATTATCGAGAAAAAAAAGGTGGATGTAATTTATAGGAAGAGAGACTCTAGCATTCCTCAAACATAAAATACAGGGTTGAAGTCACAAAAATTATTAAATTCTTTTTGACAAATCTATTCGTATGTGGTTTGTTTTCTTCTGCAGTCGGCTAGTGCTGATGTGCTTCTGGTTCTTGACATACTTGGTGATACAAATGACTTTAAGGCAAGGAAAATTGTAGAATAGGCTTGTATTATGATCTATATAGGATTTGTTTCGTAGTATTCTTGTATATGAGTTGGAATATTACTTATACTTTTATTAATATATGTTTTGCTTGTAAAAAAACCTATCACTTATAATAAATTCTAGTAAATTTCTTAATTATTGCAATGAATTATGTTAGATATATAATTATATATATACTTAAATTTGTATAATTTTATTATTTTGATTACAATAGGTTATATTTCATTTTCTCCTGATATACTTTCTGATTTTGCTATCTACCTTCTGATATATAAGATCATATCAAGCTACGTGTTGTGAGGTCGTTATTTTGATGGAAAATGTTGAATATAAATTGAGAGTCTGAATACACTAGATGAAGCTCGTTTGAATGAGACTCGCAAAACCCTGCTTTTATATTTAAATAATTAATTATATGAATTAGAACTTGAATTTCTTAACTTATATCTAGGCATCAACGACCGAAGAGCGCGTAATAGTGAAGCGGTTCGGTCTTTAAGCATTATCTTGTTTGGGATGAAAGCAAGATGCACATGGAGAACAGTTAAGAGGTATCAAACAAAAGCAAAGCACAAAGCATTGCGATAAGCCTTCGACCGTCGTTGTGAATATGAATCCTATATATACTGTGCACAATCAAATATATCCACATGAAAATAAAAAAAACCGCTCAATAGTACGAGACAATTTTATGATGAACTGGCATACTCATAGTTGGTCCACTTCGTTTTGATAGATCATCATCACACAGGAAAGTGATGTATCAGATGGCTACCATCTCATTATACATGCAAGATATCACAATAGGGACTTGTCCTCATTAATTTGGGTCCCCTCCGAACCAGTTCTATATTCTCCTGTAGAACTGAGAAGGCGTGCCCCGTGCATATCATAATTTTCTTTCAAAAAGTTAAAAGATGTTACTGTTATAAAATTAAAATGATTGATGAGAATGGTAGCAAATCCTTATTTTCTTGTACATGTTCATATTATTATCAAGCTTGGATTTTCTTGGACAGCTCTGCATTTCCCCGCATTTCCGTGACAAATAGAAGACGGACCCCTACTTCAATGCCATTCTAGATCAATAGATCAAAAATGTTTGAGGAGTGAGGACAGTAGCAAATCTGTTATTAACTTGTCATCTTTTACGTGTTCCTATGATTATCATGGCTTGTCTTGTCTTGGATAGCTAAGCATTTTCCTGCATTTCCGTCACAAACAAAGACTGACCCCTACTTCTTAGAGTAATAACATGTCATTGTAGTTGAGATCGGATGTCTCATTTTGGTATAAACACATCATGTTTACTGTAATAATATCTTGTTATATAAATTAAAATTTTATATAAATTTAAAAATATAAAATATGTGACAATATATTACTGAAAGTGGATATAACAAAATGAGACAATAAATCTTCATCCTGTTATATTATATATGTTTAAACGATATCTGCTTCAAATTCATATAAGATATATTAATATATGAAGAGCAAAAGAGTTGCTTGTTGGTTACTTCTTAAATTTATATGGGAAATAAGAGTATCCACATCTCAGCACCTTACTTAGGAGTTCTTAAATGGGTTCTACCATTACATATCACTCATTTTTACATTTTATAACTTAAGTACTTCATCTCTCCAACCCAGCAACTTCTAAAAGTTCTTAAATGAACCCTACCAATGATCTCACATCCTTACATTTCATCGATTCAACATGGTTAAAAAAAAAAAAAGTAAAAGTCCACCAAAACAGCACGAGCACTTAGGGCCGGACAAAATTTCACAGCCAACAGAGACCCGAACAATCCGGAAGATGATTTGAGCGTGCGGGCGGGTTTAATCGGGTTGTCGGTTCCTCGGTTTCGAAAAATTGGGTTAACACGGTTGTCGAAGGTTGGGCTCAGTTTCGGAAATTTCAGACCGTCGGTGATCGAACCTGACCGACTGAGTAGTGAAGAAGAGGTGGTTTGAGGAAGAGGAAGAGAACATGCGCAGGAAGAGAACATGCGTCACTGTCTTCTCCGATTTTCCGCCACCGTCACCGCCTGATGAACGACGACCAGAACGAGGACCGCCTTGTGTGAACGACGACCACAATCAAGCATCTTGCAGAGATCAAAAACGATGCCAGAGGGAAGGTGGAAGGGGAAGAAGATCTGATAGTGTCTCTTAAGGGTGGAGTTGGCGCTAAAGCAGTGAGGAGGTGTGAAATAGGGTTTCATTTGATTCAAGGTTTTTTATGGGCCAAAAAAAAAAGACTCACAAATATGTTTGGGTAGAAAAAATAATAGGCCCAATCTAACCACACTTAAAAGGGTCCTTATAACTATCAGCTTTAAGCTCCTTGTGTTTGTGTGTTACTGAGGCCTAATAATTTGTTAAGCCCAATTTGCACAACACAAACTATACCGAAACCTAACCACATGGCCACATCAGTTTTCAGTTCAACTTGAACATTGTGATTTAGAAAACCCTAGCACCGTTTCCCTCTCCCTCTCATTCACACTTCACAGGGCGATGTCGACCGCCTAAGATATGGTTCACAACATGATGGAGTTCCGCCTCAATGACGCTTGTCTTTGCATCTCTTTCACACTATCACAGAACCTAGGATCTGTTTGGAACTTTGGATGTTGATTTTTTTTTTTGGTTGAAGCTGAAAGTTTATACTCCTTCTTTCCTCTGTTTTCTTTTTTGCTCCAAATCCGTCGGAATCCGACCGTCGACTCGTCTGCCTGACAACCCGTCACCCGCCATATCCGATGCCAAGAACGGTCGGAAATGGGTTAGCTTTTTCCCTCCTCGGTTTGGTTCGGATTGGCCCGTTTGGGCCCGAATCCGACCAAATCCGACCGTTGTCCAGCCCTACAAGGCAAGGAAGAGGTGCTTATGCAAGCACTCTTCCTTTTTGAGGTGCTTAAATAGCACCAGCTCCATCCCTTAAAAAACTTAAGCTTCGACGCTTAAGTATTTAAGCACCCCACTCCCAACACCAATAAAGGTGTTCTAAGGAACCGTTTTTTATTGGATTTTTTTTTATAAGCCAAATAATATAATAAATGGGATACTCAAATCCTTATACAAAAGAACATCATATTGTTAACTCAGCAAAAGAAAAATCAAGGTAAATTTCAACCTTAAATTACCAAAACTAAAAGGTTGAAACATTAACTTGATCCTCATAGTCCCAAGGAAAAAAAATTACAGCACCCCCTAGGCCACATTAAACCCGAGTAAAAGATATACACCAATTGAGATAAGAGCAAGAAGTAAGAACCACCCAAACATTAGCAATCACACACAGTAACCAAGCAGAGAAAAAACAAACCCCCCTAGACATCCATTGACCAAAGAAAAGAGATGACCTAGCTGACAGTATGAGTTGTGGTATATTTGAGGTGTTGACAGTGTATTAATTTGAGGTGTACTAAAAACATTTTTCATTCCATTATTAATGCGGACCACTGTGTTCAGTGGGATTGAAACAGCTTTACCCACTAGAGGACACCGTCCTTAGAAACAAGGAAAAGAAAAAGGCCGAAGGGCTAGCTTCTAATTACTTATGTTTCGTTCTTTTGGAATGATAATCTTCAATTGAAATTTTACTCTTCCAGGAGCATAATAAAAGAGTGACCAACGGAAAGCTCTTCAGTTTGGCCATGTTGCTTCTAATAGACCGCACAACAATAAATCTGTTGAATGTAGAGCCCCGGATGCATGCCTGAATATGACTCAAGTACTAAACTTATATGTCGAGAAAGATATTTTTGATAATTTTTATATTAAAATAAGAAATTAGTTTATCTTAATTAAGGTTCTTAAGGGGTTGGTCTAGTGGAGCATGACAGTGTCTCGCATCAGATAGGTTGTAGGTTCGAGCCCCACTAATCTCCTCGAGATGAGGTAAATGTAAATTCCTTTATAAGTACCCTAAATTTTTTTGATAAAAAAAATGTTTATCTTAATAAGTAAAATAAGGATGAGTGAACATCGTCAAAAATAAACTTTTGTATATAAATAAGCAATTATTTTATCCACCAAACCATTTTTCACGGACTCAACCTAAACTTTTGAGATTTGAGAATGTTGTTTTTTTTTTTTTATAAGCAAAAAAAAAATTGTTGTTCTTGACACGTAACTTTGAAGTTTGAACCCAAATTTCTGTTGCTCGCTTTACACTTCAGTAAGTTCGTGGGGAATTTGAAGAAGGAAAATGTGGTCTGGTATAGAGATACAAGGATGGTCCAACTAACCCTATAACCATCACAGGCTTCATAGCAAGCACGTGGTGGGGGAGTTCTGCTTAGTATTGAGTTAACGGACGCAACATTTTGCGTCCAACATCTAATCCCATTAATTTTTGTAACCAAAACTTCGATTCATATTTCACATATGCCAGCCAGTCATCTACAGTTTTTTTTTTAAAGTGGGAAAAACGGGGGTGGTTAATTTTATGAAAATGGATTTGATGCATTCAAAATATCATTCACTCATTCATGTATTAATGTAATAGTGGATCAATCATAAAAAGTATTCGAGAAAGTATTTGATTGATCTAATGGTGTGTTAGTACACAAATGTGTGAATTAATGCATGAATTTTTTATTACATGGAATCTGAATCCTTAATTTTATAGCTCCAAGCTACTTAGATTATTAACTCATCGTGCATATTCTAACTCATATACATTAGAGGAAAGATTTGCGTCATTTGAATTTTCTTTTTTTCTTGTCAGTTAAAGATTTATAAAACATTTGCAAAAAAAACTGATGAACTTTTATATCGGAAAACTATTATTATTTTTTTCTTTAGAAATTATACCGTGATATTTTTAATTAAATTGGAAAACCAAAAATTCCAGTATGTGAGAGATACGCACTATGATAAAGATAAACGGCCTATCTTTGACATATTTGTTTCCCACACATACTCCTTAAAAATCCATGAGGAAATGTTTTATTTCAGAAATACATCACATAAATTTCTTAATACATTTTCATGCAATTTCATTAACTTCACGCGTAAACAGCTTTTTCATGTGTACGCTTAATTACACAACAACTACCAAAACAGAATAAATAGAATGTTTTTGCTGCAATTAGGAAATTAAGAAATATGGTTTTCTCTGTTATAGAAAAAAGGACACATATTAAAGCATATGAGATAAAGATGGAAGTCTCCTTCTCATATATATATATATATATATATATATATATATATTACAGAAGTCTCTTTCTCAATATGGTCATGCTACTCGTTAAAAAATCAAGAAAAATAACTTTTTTTTATAGAAAAACTAAGTATTCATCTTTTTAAATATTAAATACATCAATTACTTATGAAAAACTTTCTTTTTTGATTTCTTAAAGAATGCTTTAAGGACATTATCTTAGGTTTATTTCTTTAATTCTTTAGGTTCTTTATTACTCTTTATGCGGAAGCGTTAAATCTATATGCATACACCCTAGGGCACATTTACCACATGGTCTAGGATCTACATCATGCCAGGTTACTAGGATTCTAAGGTTATGAATATACCTGGATCTATAGGGGTTCCTAAGCTTAAGCGTTCCCTTGACGATCAACATAGATGATGATAACAAATATATGGTTAGCAGTGACTTTATAGTTCTTCCTCAACCTGGACTACTCCTTATGCCTTAGTCGCTCTTCAGATGGGGAGAAGAGGCGGTGTGCATTGTGTCCGGTATATTGGGGACCATAGCCTATATATATGGTGATGACCAATTAAGGTTCCCATTATTCCGAAATTGGTCATTGGTGTCATCCACTCATATTTTACCCATATCAGATAATTAATGATATAATCAATTATCAAATAAGAAATCTGATTTGCCTTATCTTTTAATTTGATCACATATCAATTAAGGCCCCTAAGAGATAAATAGCTAATTAATTAATTACCGATATTTGCTCACATTATAATATTGGAATAAAATATTCCAACAATCTCCCACTTGGGCAATATATCGTAAACATTATATCATGGTTCTCTAGGCGCGCACCCGAATGTTATTTATCTTTAGATTTCCACTTTACAATCTGGTCCACCTTATACATCAATAATGGGACCACCGCGGCTGTCGCCACTAACGTATATCGTGACTAAACCCCGACGACCACCATATCAATGTACTTGATGACATAGATCGATATGGATGAGTGACACGGAAATTTATGCAATGTGATCTCTAAATCATGCATAATTCCAACAGGTCAAACTTAATTCTTTAGTGAGATCAAACTGAATTTTCTTAGGTGCAAATTAAATATTTGCACATAACCAAAACATTAAGACAGTTATAACAATAATAACCTCATAAACTTTATTTCTTCAGAAAATCTCATATCATCAAGTTTGTACCAAATCCAAAACATAGAATATATAAAACAAAAGGGGAAAAACTCCCACTAATCTAAGACAATCTCAAAACCAACACTCATGCAAGCAACATGCTCATGAAAGACCTTAGGTTTAAAGCCTTTGGTTAGTGGGTCAGCTAGCATAAAGTTTGTCCCTATATCTTCTATACTATCGTTGTTGACTCGCGCGAGACGCACGAACATCCGTTAGATGATTATTTTCGTAATAATTATTATAAATAAATTTAACATGAACAACATTAAATGTACTATTTTATTAAATATAAAATAATACTATTGTGTGCAACAGTTGGATTCGTATATTCAATAGTTAATCAATAACATGCTACATGACAAATTTGTATGATAAAAATTTTAGTAGGTTTTATAAAAGTTTGACTTTCATTACGGATATGAGTTCATGATATGCAATATGTTAATCTTTTATGTTTGTGAAAAGAATACACACTTCCATGATATTATATGTTATTGTATTAAACATTTCTATAACAACAACAATAGAAGAAACTTTGACAACAAAAAAAGCAATCATAGTTTGATATTCAACAATATTTTAAATCTGTATGATCATGTTATTTAGGGTAAGTTATAATCTTGGATTGTTATGTTCAATTTAAGTATCATAAAGTTATTGTAAAAGCAAAAAATATTACGAATCAAAGGTAAAGAAAATGGGGAAAAAATCCATGAGGCGTGACACAATGATTTTATTTTTTCATAAGTGACACGTGTCGCCCGTTTATTCATCCACAATAAAGTCATGCTACAATATAAATTTAAGAAAAGACCCTAGTATGAATAACACAATAATTAAATAATTATATTTTAATAAAATGTTACATGACTAAAAAATATGTGGACCACGTCGGTGACACGTGTTATCCGTTTTTTCATTCACGAAAAATCAAGCTATCATTTGTTTTAAACAAAATATCTAATATTTAACAATTTAAAATAAATATTTTTTAATTTAAAAGTTGTTTTAATATAAAAGAAATTTAAAAAAAAAAACCTTAATTTAAAATTTTATTATTTTAAAAAAATGCTAAAAAAATTTATTAAAAAAATGTTTTTGTTAATTAACAAAATTTCAGTTAAATTTTTTTTTAATTAAAAAAAGTTAAAAGAAAAATTCTGTTTCATTTTAAAAAAATCTAATAAAAAATTTATTTTTTAATAAAAAAAATGTAAGATGACTAAAATATATGTGGACCCCACTAGTGCAAAAGATACTTTTAACGTCGGGGTTTTAATATCGGTTTATAGAAAACCGATGTGAAAAAGGAGGAGGTGACATTTTTGAAATTAAATTGAAAACTTTTAACATCGGTTCTAAAATAAATCGATGTTATAAAGGTTTTAACATCGGTTTTTATAAACCCGATGTTGAAAATTGAACCAAAAACAAAAAAATTTAAAAATGCATAAGTTAACACATCGGTTTTTTTTCTAACCAATGTGGAAATGTTTATGTTTTAACATCGGGTTTTTATAAACTGATGTGAAAAAAAGAATAAAAAAATTAAGGAAATGATTAATATAACTTTTAACATCGGTTTTATTTATAACCGATGTGGAAAACATTATAACATCGGTTTATTAAAAACCAATGTGGAAAAGGTAATAAAAATTGATAAAAAATAAATTAATATCTGAACATTTAACATCGGTTTTATTTATAACCGATGTGGAAAACCTTTTAACATCGATTTTATTGTGAACCGATGTGTATTGTTCATCTGTCATTTTTAATTCCCTCATCCTCCTTTTCATTTTTCGCGCTGCTAAAAAACCTTTGACCCAAAAAACCCCTCTTGCATGCCCGTGCTCACTCTCCCTCCCAGAAAACCCCATTCCACACCTCCATTGCCACGAAAACAAGACACTGCCGCCACCCTTCACTCAGTAAGCAAGGGAGGAAGACGCCGCCCTACGACCTCGCCCCATTACCACGATAACAAGTCACACACTCTCTCTCTCTCACTCTCTCTTTCTCTCTCTCAACCTTGAAATACATTTAGCATAAATGGTTCTAACCACTTTATTTTGTTTCCTTCAAAAGGTCAAAAAGATATGGAAACCGTAATGCTCACACCCTCATAACCTCTGTTCCTTGCTCGCTCTGCCGCACGCGTCACCATCTACGGCTTAGGAGGACCACTGCGTCACCTCAACCACGAAGTTCGCTGTTGTAACACCCTAGTTTTTATTTGGATGTTTATGTTTATTTTGTTATGTAGTTTAGTTGAGTAATTAAATTAATCGCTTCAAATTATTTTATTGGGTGCGTTAGCACTGACTTATTTCAGTGAATGAACGCTTACAAGACAATAATTTATGTTATTGTCACTATTATTACCATTACAGAAAAATGTTTTAAATAATATGATTAGGAGAAAAACATTTCCATATTTTCATTCTATTTAACTTTATATTTGAAAATAAACTGGTTTGATATTAATTGGAGATTAAATTTTGGACTGAGTATTTTCTTAGTTGATCAATTCAACTATTAATCTTTACTCTAATTTGAATTTCGAAAACATATATTTATCAATCTTTATTTTTAGATTCCAAAAAATAAAAGCATGTTTATTTTAGGCTTAATATCTATCACTCATTTTGTACCCACTAATACAAAAAACTGAAATTCTCTCTCTTCTCTCTCTGTAACCCGTAAACCCCCTCCCCCTCACTTTCTCTTTTCTTTCTCTGTTTTCTTCTTCTTTCCCTTCTTTCACTCTTCCTCTTCTTCCTCACTTCAACTTCATCTTCCTCCTCCTCCACCCTAGCTCCCAGCCACCGCCTGAGCAAGTCCAGCCGCGCACCACTGTCAGGGAGACCGTCGTCACGGTCGCGTGACCTGTAACACCCCACTTGGGCATTACTACGTAACACGTGCGAAAATAAAATTAAAAGATAATCTGCTGGTGCTTTCGGAAAATAATTTGTATAAGTACATAAGTGTCTGAAATTGGGTATAAAAATTTTTGTCACGACTCCACACCTAAGCCTTGATCGGCACACAGACTTACTATCATAGCCTGGCAAGCCTATTTCATTTAAAGAATATACTTGAATAAAAAGCAAGTATTTTTACGAAAATTTCGACAAAGTCTCCTCTGTAATTCGGACATCCCAGGTAAAAGAACACCTGCTAAAATAATTACATTTTCATTCCAAAATTCCATTTACACCAAATACAACCAGGCAGTAATATGCTATATATACATATATATATATATATATATATATATATATATATATATATATATTATATCCATAAGCTATACAAGACCAAAAGGAACAGCTTAGATTTTAATTCAAAAGATATGCTCTCTGAGCCATATTCATACGTACTATCAAAAATAATCTAAGTCTCAAACCCTAAGCTGGTCATTCTAGAAGTTATTCCTGAGGAAAAATCACGTGATCATTCCACAATCAAGTACCTCATCAAGCAACTAGATCTAAGTCTTTGAGTGACTTAGGGAGACTCCTCTGCACCATCGGTACTAAAGTACCCAAGGTACAATAGCGAACCAGAAGAAACCTGAAATATCTATAAGGGTGAGACGCCAATATATGGATTTAACGCAATAACTAAATGCACGACACCACATAACACATATACATTTATCACACAAGCATTTATAAGCTAATAGTTTATCAAGGGGTTCAACACCCCAAACATCATCGTTTAAAAATTATGCATGACACTTCATATTCATCATCTAATTTTCGTCCTAATCTCATGAGATATCCCAACATATAATGAGTTGATCAGGCTCTATAGCCACACTGGCTAACTTGGCACACCGCCACTAGGCACACTGAGTGTGGCTAAATAGGCACACTGCCTTTTCCCATCTACACAGGCACACAAGGCCAGGTACACTGCCAAACACATTGCCTATGTCCACAATCAGGGCACCAATAGCAAGTAAGATGGGGTCTCAAATGTCCTCACTAGGCACATGAGAAAAATGCATTCAGAATTACCTTTCGCCGCTGGTAATTATTGCATAGAACCGCAGGCACGTCTGCCGATGCATGCAAAAATACTTTTTGTTTCATTCTTTTCTTTGTGTTCAATCTTTCTTTGCCGAAGCTCAAAATGGCTTACGACTCACATAGTTTTAAAACACTTTTAAAACTTTTATTACAACACAGGACCTCACAGTCCGAGTGCTCAATCACGACACCTCTCGACCGATGCACCAGTCTTAGGTTCGTGGTACTAGAAAACATCTTCAATGTTTCAATACAGTATACATCACGTATACGGTGTTGTCCCTCAAAGTCCAAATGACCCTGAGTCCATCACAACACAGAACCTTAGTACACTGACGTCTCGGTTACTAAGTTCCACGCCACTGTTAACGCTGTTGAATTTATTTTTGGTTTTCAGAAATTCTTTTCAAATTGGAAATTCATTAATAAAATCCTTAAATAATAAACTTAGTTTTCACAAAGGTGGGTCACTTGAGGTTTTAACTTACTTAAAATATGTACTGCCGTTTCAAAATACTTGCCTTCTACACTTCTCTAGATTTGTCTGTCAATTATCACTTTTAAAGCTTTTTAAGCCAAAACTTAGCTTTTTCCACTTAAACAATTTTCTAAAATCATCATTAACTTCTTTACAACAATTAATTTCATAAAATAACTTTGTATAATATTGTAAACTTTCTTACATCAAAATTAGCAGTACAGAAACATTTTCACGGTTTCGCTCTCATTGTGACTCATAAATTACTATTACACCAATAAATCATCAAAAATAATAATATTTCTCAAAACTCATTATTTTTCCAAAATAATATTTTCCACCACTATTATATTCCAATATTTCCCATAAAACATTGAATATAATTTACACAGCTTATTAAAGCTTTTATCTAATTAATCGGTGGTGCACTGACCACTGTCAGGCTACTCAAACAACACTCACAAACAACATTCAACAACAATTATCAGAATTATATCACCAGGCAGATCATGCATCATAGCAATCTAATATACAACTATAGATAATCAAATAATTTAAAAGCAGATCAAACACCGATACTCAGATAAACAACACAACATAATCCACATAAACAGATAACCACAACCACATAAATTATACAGACTACACTACAAGCAAATGGTTATTGAGAAAAATCCCTCAGACAAGCTCCCCTTACCTTTGAAGATAAGTAAAGGATCCTCGTCTTAATGCTCACGTTGGCTCATATCTACTCCATCAAGCAAGCATAGCCGTGTCAAACGTCTCAGAGAGGGAATCCAACAATGCGCAACAACCAGAAATCAAGAAATCAATTACACATTCTAATTTGATCTAAACACTTAATCTTATTACCAAACAAGGTCATTTTCAAAGAAAATCATGTTTGAAGCTTACGCTTCACAATACCCTTTTAGGAAACTTTGTTTTGATTAAAGGATCATAAAAGAGAACTTTGTAATCATCAATTAAGAGTCCTAATTGCACTAAATCATAATTAATTTCATAAAAACAGAACCAAATTCAAATAAAATCAAATTGGGGTTTAGGGCTCCTAAATACAATTTGGGGGAAAACTCATTTTAACTAAAGAATAATGAAATTGGTTTAGGGAAACACTAATTCACAGTCCCAATTTTGATAAAACAAGGTTAAATTTCAAGATTAAAATCTGAAATCAAAGGGTTAGGGTTTCAAAATCAATTTGGGGGTTTTGAATCTGAGACATAAAAGAGGGTTTTGACTCACCCAAGCTTGAAGGCAGAGGACGCGATGACTAGTCATGGGTACGGCAGTGGCGTCACGCAACTCCGGCGCGGTGGCAGTGGCGGTGGAACACTCCCCTACAACAACCATGATTCATAAAGTGAGGCTAAGCTTCATAGAAAGGAAGAAGAGAGATCAAAACACTATGAGAATGGTGGAACCACCATGGAGGCGGCGGCGCGCAGTGCTTACCGCGGTGGAGCGACGATCGCGCGACGGCGGACCGGACGCGTGGGTCGCCCGGCGTGGTCGCGGCCAGACATAGGCGGCAGTCGCGGCTGTGCTGAGGTGGTGGTCGCGGTTCTGGACAAACAAGGTGGAAGGAGGTAGAAGATGAAGTTGGGGAGAAGGAAGAAGAAGATGGAGTCAGGAGGGAGAAGAAGTAGAGAAAGAAAAGAGAAAATGAGGGAGAGGGCGTCGAGAGAGAGAGAGAAAAAAATGAGAAAGTTAAGTTTTTAAACTACTTCTTTAGTGATAGGTACAAAATGAGTGATAAATATTAGGCCTAAAATAAACATGTTTTTACTTTTTGGAATCTAAAAATAAAGATTGATAAAGATATGATTTCGAAATTCAAATTAGAGTAAAGATTAATAGTTGAACTGATCAACTAAGAAAATACTCGGTCCAAAATTTAATCTCCGATTAATGTCAAACCAAAGTATTTTTAACTCTAAAATTAAATAGAATAAATATATTAAAATGCTTTTGTCTTAATCATATTATTTAGAATATTTTTCTGTACTGGTAATAATAGTGACAATAATGTAAATTATTGTCTAGTAAGCGTACATTCACTGAAATAAGTCAGTGCTAACGCACCCAATAAAATAATTTGAAGAGAGTAATTTAATTACTCAAACTAAACCACATAACTAAATGAACATAAACATCCCAAATAAAATAATTAATCATAGTTGTAAAAACTTGGGTGTTACATTACTACCCCTCTTAAAAAAATTTCGTCCTCGAAATTTCGTAGCTCAAAACTAAACAGGATTGTATAATCATACTTTGACCCTAAAATCTTATTTTGTATTCTCGTCACTTCATTTCTTTCAATGATAACTCTATAACAGGATCGATTCTTATGCCATTCTATTTATCCTCGAGACTTTTCACTACCGCATTATCCTCACTACCTTCGATATTTCACCTTAGTCTATTCCACTTTAAAGAACAAAATCAACGCTTAATCTCTTCACTTCTCAATATAGATCCATTAGAAAACTTTCTCCAATATCTAACTTTCACAGCTAACATCGGACTCAACACTAACTTTACCATAACATCAATTAACCTTCTACTCAAGAGATGCCATCATAGTCTTAGTCCATATAGGCTTAGTCTACTCTTCTAGTCATATCAAATTCACACTTTTCAAGTCTCCCTTCAAAACGTCATAACATTCCCGAGTTGCACATAATAAACTTTGCGCCAAAAACCTAAGAAATTCAATCTTATTGAAATTGAATCTTACCACATCCAACATAGTCCGTTCTCTTCTTAATTCCTCTCGAATCTTTTGCCCACTTCGATTTCATATCCTTCATTTGCCTCTCATTTTCAATTTGGTTCTCAAGCCCCGTTAGTATCCCTGGTTCAAGAAATTTCCCATGCACATCTACCCTATTGTCCAAGGGAAATACACAACTCCTAACAATTTCTCCATCTAAAGACAGAGCTCTATTACCTATTCAAGGAAGTACTTGTATCATATCTGCCCTTATCTTATATATTTGCAGCCGAGAAAAGAGATTATAAAATAGAGTTTCTCTAAGGCCATTACCCCTAGGAGCTGCACCAAAGCAAAGCCAAGAAATCCAGGTGGACACTCCCCAATGGCAATCTTGGATTTAAAATGTCTAGTTTCCACTATGGATCATCAACCACATATACCTCAAAGATTATAAACATTTCACCATAGCTTATTACACTCGAAAGACACAATCAAAACTTAATCACTTCTTGCCTCAAAATTTGTCTGCTAGCCAAACTTCTTCTAACACCTTATCCTCACAAGGAACATCAAGTTCAACACTAACTCTACCCCATCGTACATCAACTTGCAACTCAAAATATACAATTGTAGTCTTAGTTTCCTTTGAACATATTCCACCACTCCAAATTATATCATAGTCATTCATTTCAATCTTAAAGAATATGATTTCCCTCCTTCATGCAACTACAACCAAAAGGAATCACTCCAGTTTGAATTATCCAAAATCATAATTTCTTAAACTTTTATAACAACTTAGTTTCACTCAAGAACTTCTCTTTACTATTTCCATTCAGCTTAAGGAAAACTACCATATATATTTTTCCGCTAATCCTCGGACTCACTAAGTCAACATTAACCATAAACGTTGATCACTACTCTAAATTCCTTTAATGATATATCTGCCTCGATCACGATAAGGTCCATAAAAATCATCTCACTCCATGATGTTGAACTTAAGGGTTCTCATAATACCATTCACATCTATACATTAACGAAGCTCCTATCAACTTTGGTTTGTCCTACGATAGAGATGACAAAAATTAGGTACCACATTATCTCCCAACTAACCCGCTAAGGATAGGTCATCTCATTACTTATCCATCCCACTGAGGATGATCGGTTGGACTTAGACTCAACTTAGTTCTCAACACTTAAAGCAAACTTAACCGACACACATTGATAAACTTCCGTTTTTCATCTGAAACAACACTTGAAGATACTCCATGAAGTCTGAACAATCCTCTGATACATTATTCGGTTCACTAACACTGCTTGCGGATCTTAACTCGTAAGAAAGGTGTAGACTTCACCACTCGATCCACGCTCAATTGAATTCAAACAAACTAGTGTAGGTCTTCAGCAAACTCATAACAAGGATTGAAGGAATGTCAACATCTCAACAAGGAAGGTTTCAATTGTTAAACTATCCCTTTTTCACTGTACTCGACTAACTCTGACATCTTGATGTGGAGATATCCAACTCATGACTGATGAGATAGGTCACACATCGACGACATTTGGAGAATACGTAGAACTAAGATGATCAATGACAACAAGTACTTTCGAACCGCAATATGACATGACCTAAGTGATCATAAAAGAATTTCTCAAGAAAAGGAATTTTTCTTGATTTCAATTTCACATAAGCATAGAAAAGAATTTCATTAATTTGAAGGATACATGAACATCCAGTATGGAAAAAGATCATTCCATCAGGTTCATGTGTGTAAAAATGCATGATCAATACACATTTACAAACATGAATCTAATAAAGTTCATTCTTCCACAAGAATCTTCCAGCGGATTTAAGGAATCAAAGGATGAATAATTTCTAATCCAAAGAGGATTAATTCTTATTCTTAGTACAAAGTATTTACAAAATAATGACTTTCACCTCTACCAAAAATAGAAGTCACGAACTAGGTTTCACCAAGAAACTTCTGCTATCACGAAATTATCTGGGTTATAACTCAAGAATTAGTCATAACCACTTTTCTCAACAACATTTTAAGGGATTCCGACCAATGGATTCCGTTAAATCAATTCACTCAAATGTCTAATACATCGGGGATCATTTAGAAGTGTGAGTACGACTTCTCACAAACAAAGAAATGGATAACTGGAAATTTATGAATTAGCATAACTAATCCATAAGTCCTGACACATTTCGAATTAAAATCAGAAAATTTGTCTGACCCACACAAACTTCACCGTTGTGATTATCTAATACAATCATAGGATTTGAGAAATAAATGTCAACTGACAAATACAAGAGATTCAAAGGGTACAATGAAGAGTTCCTTAATCACAAGACCCTCACCCAAGATCGAAAATCCACTCGATTCGTCGTGGTTCCAACCAACTTACACGTCTTTCTAGCCATGCTTAATATGACCACCTTGAATTGGGTACGATCCCGGACAACTTAATCAATCGATCAAACATACTAAGAGTTGATCTTTCTTCATAAACTGAGTTGACAACGCAAAATCTTAGATAGGTCATTACTCCAATCTGGTAATAACTCGTCTTCAAGTTGATCCTTGAGTAGTCGACAACTCCTCGAAATAGATTTACCAAATCAACTACGTAAGTCAGAGAATACTTGTTCATAATTCGTCCTTTTACCTAGTTGTCAGAAATCCACCCGGTGACACAACCTCCACACAACAATTGGTGCTTCACAAGGAAAACACTCGGTCTAACAAACGGTTCAGACCACCGATCTTCCAGTTGAATCGAGTCATCCAACTCGTTTCAACTTTGTAGGCAACATCCTACACAAAGCGACAGAGATCCGATCGAATCCAGAAACTAGATCAATCAAAAATCAATGTCCTTTGCTAACCCTAAACCTAGAATATTTCCAGGGAACATTCCCGGAAAAACCCTTTACACAAGCACCTTGTTTCGAATATCAGACACGATTCGCAAGGATAATCGAATGTCATATTCGAACCCAAGTAACATTCAAGATCTACGGTCTCCCAGGACATAAAACCCTTGGAAAACCATCAAGAAAACATATTCTTATGCGTCAACACACATTGCTTCAACAAGAAACAATTCAAACAAGAGTAAACCAGATATCACACAACAAAAACTTAACAGGCCTATTCCCCAAAGATCCCGAAAGACTCGACCAGCTCTGATACCACTTTGTAACACCCCCCTTGGGCATTACTACGTAACACGTGCGAAAATAAAATTAAAAGATAATCTGCTGGTGCTTTCGGAAAATAATTTGTATAAGTACATAAGTGTCTGAAATTGGGTATAAAAATTTTTGTCACGACTCCACACCTAAGCCTTGATCGGCACACATACTTACTATCATAGCCTGGAAAGCCTATTTCATTTAAAGAATATACTATAATAAAAAGCCAGTATTTTTACGAAAATTTCGACAGAGTCTCCTCTGTAATTCGGACATCCCAGGAAAAAGAACACCTGCTAAAATAATTACATTTTCATTCCAGAATTCCATTTACACCAAATACAACCAGGCAGTAATATGCTAATATATATATATATATATATATATATATATATATATATATATATATATCCATAAGTTGTACAAGACCAAAAGGAACAGCTTAGATTTTCATTCAAAAGATATGCTCTCTGAGCCATAAACATTCCATTTTAAAATAAAGGCTCTCTGAGCCATATTCATACGTACTATCAAAAATAATCTAAGTCTCAAACCCTAAGCTGGTCATTCTAGAAGTTATTCCTGAGGAAAACTTACATGATCATTCCACAATCAAGTACCTCATCAAGCAACTAGATCTAAGTCTCTGAGTGACTTAGGGAGATTCCTCTGCACCATCGATACTGAAGTACCCAAGGTACAATAGCGAACCAGAAGAAACCTGAAATATCTGTAAGGGTGAGACGCCAATTTATGGATTTAACGCAATAACTAAATGCACGACACCACATAACACATATACATTTATCACACAAGCATTTATAAGCCAATAGTTTATCAATGGGTTCAACACCCCAAACATCATCGTATAAAAATTATGCATGACACTTCATATTCATCATCTAATTTTTGTCCTAATCTCATGAGATATCCCAACACATAATGAGTTGATCAGGCTCCATAGCCACACTGGCTAACTTGGCACACTGCCACTAGGCACACTGAGTGTGGCTAAATAGGCACACTGCCTCTTCCCATCTACACAGGCACACAAGGTCAGGCACACTGCCAAACACATTGCTAATGTCCACAATCAGGGCACCAATAGCAAGTAATATGGGGTCTCAAATGTCCTCACTAGGCACATGAGAAAAATGCATTCAGAATTACCTTTTGCCGCTGGTAATTATTGCATAGAACTGCAGGCATGTCTGCCGATGCATGCAAAAATACTTTTTGTTTCATTCTTTTCTTTGTGTTCAATCTTTCTTTGCCGAAGCTCAAAATGGCTTACGACTCACATAGTTTTAAAATACTTTTAAAACTTTATTACAACACAGGACCTCACAGTCCGAGTGCTCAATCACGACACCTCTCGACCAATGCACCAGTCTTAGGTTCGTGGTACTAGAAAACATCTTCAATGTTTCAATACGGTATACATCACATATACGGTGTAGGCCCTCAAAGTCCAAATGACCCTGAGTCCATCACAACACAAAACCTTAGTACACCGACGTCTCGGTTACTAAGTTCCAAACCACTTTTAACACTGTTGAATTTATTTTTGGTTTTCAGAAATTCTTTTCAAATTGGAAATTCATTAATAAAATCCTTAAATAATAAACTTAGTTTTCACAAAGGTGAGTCACTTGAGGTTTTAACTTACTTAAAATATGTACTGCCGTTTCAAAATACTTGACTTCTACACTTCTCTAGATTTTCCTGTCAATTATCACTTTTAAAGCTTTTTAAGCCAAAACTTAGCTTTTTCCACTTAAACAATTTTCTAAAATCATCATTAACTTCTTTTCAACAATTAATTTCATAAAATAACTTTGTATAATATTGTAAACTTTCTTACATCAAAATTAGCAGTACAGAAACATTTTCACGGTTTCGCTCTCATTGTGACTCATAAATTACTTTTACACCAATAAATCATCAAAAATAATAATATTTCTTAAAATTCATTATTTTTCCAAAATAATATTTTCCACCACTATTATATTCCAACATTTCCCATAAAACATTGAATATAATTTACACAGCTTATTAAAGCTTTTATCTGATTAATCGGTTGTGCACTGACCACTGTCAGGCTTCTCAAACAACACTCACAAACAACATTCAACAACAATTATCAGAATTATATCACCAGGCAGATCATGCATCATAGCAATCTAATATACAACTACAGATAATCAAATAATTTAAAAGCAAATCAAACATCGATACTCAGATAAACAACACAACATAATCCACATAAACAGATAACCACAACCACATAAATTATACAGACTACACTACAAGCAAATGGTTATTGAGAAAAATCCCTCAGACAAGCTCCCCTTACCTTTGAAGATAAGTAAAGGATCATCGTCTTAATGCTCACGTTGGCTCATATCTACTCCATCAAGCAAGCATAGCCGTGTCAAACGTCTCAGAGAAGGAATCCCACAATGCGCAACAACCAGAAATCAAGAAATCAATTACACATTCTAATTTGATTTAAACACTTAATCTTATTACCAAACAAGGTCATTTTCAAAGAAAATCATGTTTGAAGCGTACGCTTCACAATACCCTTTTAGGAAACTTTCTTTTGATTAAAGGATCATGAAAGAGAACTTGGGAATCATCAATTAAGAGTCCTAATTGCACTAAATCATAATTAATTTCATAAAAACAGAACCAAATTCAAATAAAATCAAATTGGGGTTTAGGGCTCCTAAATACAATTTGGGGAAAACTCATTTTAACTAAAGAATAATGAAATTGGTTTAGGGAAACACTAATTCACAGTCCCAATTTCATAAAACAAGGTTAAATTTCAAGATTAAAATCTGAAATCAAAGGGTTAGGGTTTCAAAATCAATTTGGGGGTTTTGAATCTGAGACACAAGAGAGGGTTTTGACTCACCCAAGCTTGAAGGCAGAGGATGCGGTGACCAGTCATGGGTACGGCGGTGGCGTTACGCAACTCCGGCGAGGTGGCAGTGGCGGTGGAACACTCCCCTACAACAACCATGATTCATAAAGTGAGGCTAAGCTTCATAGAAAGGAAGAAGAGAGCTCAAAACACTATGAGAATGGTGGAACCACCATGGAGGCGGCGGCGTGCAGTGCTTACCGCGGTGGAGCGACGATCGCACGACGACGGACCGGACGCGTGGGTCGCGCGGCGTGGTCGCGATCGGACAGAGGCGGTAGTCGCGGTTGTGTTGAGGTGGTGGTCGCGGTTCTGGACAAACAAGGTGGAAGGAGGTAGAAGATGAAGTTGGGGAGAAGGAAGAAGAAGATGGAGTCAGGAGGGAGAAGAAGCAGAGAAAGAAAAGAGAAAATGAGGGAAAGGGCGTCGAGAGAGAGAGAGAAATGAGAAAGTTAAGTTTTTAAACTACTTCTTTAGTAATAGGTACAAAACGTGTGATAAATATTAGGCCTAAAATAAACATGTTTTTACTTTTTGGAATCTAAAAATAAAGATTGATAAAGATATGATTTTGAAATTCAAATTAGAGTAAAGATTAATAGTTGAACTGATCAACTAAGAAAATACTCGGTCCAAAATTTAATCTCCGATTAATGTCAAACCAAAATATTTTTAACTCTAAAATCAAATAGAATAAATATATTAAAATGCTTTTATCTTAATCATATTATTTAAAATATTTTTCTGTACTGGTAATAATAGTGACAATAATGTAAATTATTGTCTAGTAAGCGTGCATTCACTGAAATAAGTCAGTGAATGAACGCTTACAAGACAATTTATGTTATTGTCACTATTATTACCAGTAAAGAAAAATGTTTTAAATAATATGATTAAGATAAAAACATTTCCATATTTTCATTTTATTTAATTTTAGATTTGAAAATAAACTGGTTTGACATTAAATGGAGATTAAATTCTGGACTGAGTATTTTCTTAGTTGATCAGTTCAACTATTAATCTTTACTCTAATTTGAATTTCAAAAACATATATTTATCAATATTTATTTTTAGATTCCAAAAAGTAAAAGCATGTTTATTTTAGGCTTAATATCTATCACTCATTTTGTACCCACTAATACAAAAAACTGAAATTCTCTCTCCTCTCTCTCTGAGTAACCCGTAAACCCCCCTCCCCCTCACTTTCTCTTTTCTTTCTCTGTTTTCTTCTTCTTTCCCTTCTTTCTCTCTTCTTCTTCCTCCTCACTTCAACTTCATCTTCCTCCTCCTCCACCCTAGCTCCCAGTCACCGCCTGAGCAAGTCCAGTTGCGCACCACTGTCAGGGAGACCGTCGTCATGGTCGCGTGACCCGGCTCCTCCTTACCGTGCGTTGTTGTGTGCGTCGTGGTGAGTACGTCGTCCTCCAACCGTCCAACAACGTACAGTCGTGCGTCGCTGCCACAGGAGAGTCGCTCAGCCGCTGCTTGACATGGAGGAGAAGACTAGCACGCTGGTCTGTTTTGCTTCGTCACTGCGTGGCTGTTCCTGCCGGAGTAGCCGTCACAGCCGCCTCGCCTGAGGTCCTAGTAGGCATCCAATGGATTGGCCCAATTTATGCCATTTGAGAACCAAAATTACTCCAGAGAGGGACCTTTGAGAATGGGCTTGCCCCAATGTGGGATTTTTTAGAATGGGCTTTCTCGAATGTGGGATTTTTTAGGATGGATTTGCCCCAGTGGAGGACATCCAAACATAGAGTTGCCCCAATGTAGGGCTCCAAGCATAGATTGCCCCAATATCGGGCCTTTGAGAATGAAGTTGCCCTAGTCTGAGGCATCGAGAATCAAATCCAAAAATGGAAATGCTTTAGAATAAGGCCCTTGGAAGAAAAGTCTTACCCTAATTTTTGCCACGCCGATCTTTCCCTAACTTTTGCTTAGACTGCCCTTGCAAGTTTTCAGCCTAATGGGCTTTTTTTCCCCCATTTTTTTATCTTTTTTTTTTACTTTTTTTTTACTTTTTTTTAGGAGCAATTAATTAAAAACTCATAAGAGCACAAATATTTTGTCCCAAAATTAAAATAAACAAATACCAATCATTCATTGATTCGAATGGGCTTTTTGAGGTTTGTAATGTGGCCAAGGTTGAGGGTCGTGAAAGAAAGGATATAAGGCTCAAACAAATGTTTTTAAGGCTTAAATAGGACCAAGGATCCGTACCATTTTTTTAATAAAGTAAGCCCGATCAAACTATCTCTGCATTTCTTGGAACACTTTGCCTTTTGGCTTTTTTCTTCCTTTCTTTTCCTTCTTGCTTTATCATTTGTTTTTGCCAAGGAATTCTCCATATCCTTATTCTTTCTTTATCTTGTTTTTTTTTCAACTTTTCAACTTCTTGATTCTTCAAAACCATCACTTTTTCATGCCTGGCCCTTGTTTAGGGATGATCCTTGTCCAAGGTTTTTCCGAAAAAAATTTCAAGCTCAAAATGGGTAGCAAGGGATATTGTTGATATTTTTTCTTTAAAGGATAGAAAAAGATGGCCAATCTTTATTTCAAATCATGATTGCTTATTTTTAAAATTTTAATTTAAAGATGAAAGATTGTGCACTTCAAGTGACTATTTATTTGCTCCTCTCTTATTTTGTTTTCTTTTTCCTTTTTTTATTTTTTATTTTTTTTTGTTTTTGCATTTATGGAAAAGGGCACCTGCATGTGTGAACTTTATTAATGTGCCACAAAGGATTTTCAAGAGCATGAGCCTTGTGAACCAGACCAAGGACGGTACTTGTAGAAGAATAAAAGAAAATAAGAAATGAAAATGATGAGAAGAAACCATGATGTGGCATTATGATGGGGAAGGTGATTTAAAGAACAAGGTATGCATGCAAATCCATTACATTAATGCTTCGGGAGTGTGAGCATAGTTCAAGAGCCAAATGATTCATACCAGTACAACATAACCATATTTCATGATAAACCACTGATAAACCACAATGGAATTGATTACTCAAAAAATTCCAAAAGCAGGAGAACTACAAGGTGACTTAAATGAGAGCCACTTGTGATGACAGGATTTTCTCGAGCTTTCAATAGTCTATTGACTAATAACCTTCTCACCACAGTCTTGAAACCATCAAGATTCTCAATGAGAGACCAATTACCCCCATGAGAAATCCTCAAGTGACATCTGGGTCATAACACACTTAAGATGGGGGATCCGTCTGTGATCTTTTTTCAAGAAACTGTAGGACTTCTAGAACCTTGGACATCTTCTCCTTCAAGTTGGTTGACTTCATCTTTCACTTCTAGTTCAGCCATGATCCTTGATTAAAAGTGGGTCCGATATGGACGGCGAGTAACCAATTTGTTTATTTTTATGATGATAAAAATGACATGATTATGCAGAGAAGGAACAAAATGAATGAATGAGGATGCAATGTTTTTTTATTTTTTTATTTTATTAAGATGTGGGAATGCTAGAGAATCGCCAGTGCCTGCCCAGGTGTGAGTAAATATAAAATACTAAATCATATGGAATCAAGCAACAAAACATTTAATGATCGAAATCAATTACACTGTATCCAGACTTTTACATGGCCTTCAATTACAGCCCTTTGTTTCATCTTTTCTATCAATTCTTTACAATATTCAAGAAATTCAGAAATTTCAGCTGGCGCAGAAAACGGGTTCATCATCCCTTCAGCCCTCCTTAAAAATCTTCGGATATCCTCAAATGCCTGGTTGGCTAACCATGCTAACTTTGTATAACGATCCTTCCAAAACATGCTTTCATTATTGAGCCCTTTGATGATCTTCGCATGATCTTCCACATGATTATCCAACTTTATGAAACGATCTCTCCAGTACATTCCTTCATTCTTGAGCTCATTGATGACATTCTCTTGATCTCTTATGTAACCTTTAAACTTACATACATTTCCTTGTTCCTTCTTCAGTCCCTCTTGATACATCGCCGCTACCTACTCAACTTCTTCTCGGTGCTGCCTTTCATTGTTGACCATCTTCTCATACTCAGCCACCACATTTTCTAATTGTTTATTCAAATCCACGAGTTGCCTTTGCACACTCCTCTCAGTCATCTTGGATTTTTTGTATAATTCTTTCAACTGTTTGGCTTCATCCAAAGTTTTATCTCTTTCTTTGCCATGCAGCTCTAACTCCTTATTTGCAGCCCTCAAGCAACCTTGTGCCTTCTTCTACTCTTGCCCTCTTATTGGCCTTCTCAAGACATTGTATCTTCTATGTGCTTTCTATGTGCGAAGCCTTGTTTTCCCGAAGAGCTTATTCTAACTTCTCTTGCAATTTCTTCTTCTCTTCTTCTGACTTCAACAATGCTGCTTTAAGCTCCTCTAACTCTTCAATGGTAATTGGGGTTGCTACGAGTGTCTCATCAACAATTTCCTTGACAACCGGAATTGAGCATTGAAAAGGCAACCCGACTTTCTGGACCCTGTCCCTTAGTCATTGACGATAACTCTCTTTTGCATCACAACTCCCTTTCCCAAGATCTTTACTTTTTCGAATGACACGATTCTAGGCTTGGCGAATTCTTCTAAGCATTTCAGTGTCCTTCATATCCTTCCCATAAAGAACAAAATGAGTTATCATTTCTTCAGTTGGTGGGTCTTTCATAGGATAACCAAGTTGCCTTAAAACCAAAGAGGGATTATAATTAATGCACCCTCTTGTTCCCATGAGTGATACATTAGGAAAATTCCCACATTGATATAGATCATCTCTTGTACCTCTTGCCACTACGGGTACCATCTAACTGTCTTTTCATTAAGATCAACAAGATTTTGAGCCCATTCATGATTATTCTAAACCTTCACATCACACATCTTGAAATCTCCAATTGGACATGACACTTTGCATTTATTACTAAACATGTGAGTGATGTAACACCCTAGTTTTTACACCTATGGTTAATTATTTTATTTGAATATTTAAGTTTATTTTGTTATGTGTCTTAGTTTGAGTAATTAAATTGCTCTCTTCAAATTATTTTAGTGGGTGCGTTAGCACTGACTTATTTCAGTGAATGCACGCTTACTAGACAATAATTTACGTTATTGTCACTATTATACCGGTACAGAAAAATATTTTAAATAATATGATTAAGAGAAAAGCATTTTCATATATTAATTCTATTTAATTTTAGAGTTAAAAATATTTTGGTTTGACATTAATCGGAGATTAAATTTTGGACTGAGTATTTTCTTAGTTGATCAGTTCAACTATTAATCTTTACTCTAATTTGAATTTCGAAATCATATCTTTATCAATCTTTATTTTTAGATTCCAAAAAGTAAAAACATGTTTATTTTAGGCTTAATATTTATCACTCATTTTGTACCCACTAGTACAGAAATAAGAAAATTCTCTCTCCTCTCTTTTTAAGTAACCCGTAAACCCACCCCTATCCCTCATTTTCTCTTTTCTTTCTCTGCTTCTTCTTCCTTCTCCCCAACTTTATCTTCTACCTCCTTCCACCTTGTTTTTCCAGAACCGCGACCACCACCTCAGCACAGCCGCGACTGCCGCCTCTGTCCGGCTGCGACCACGCCGTGTGATCGTCGCTCCACCGCGGTAAGCACCGCACGCCGCCGCCTACATGGTGGTTCCACCATCCTCATAGTGTTTTGATCTTTCTTATTCCTTTCTATGAAGCTTAGCTTCACTTTATGGATTTGGGTTGTTGTAGGGGAGTGTTCCACCGCCACTGCCACCTCGCCGGAGTTGTGTGACGCCGCCGCCGTACTCATGGCTGGTCACTGTGTCCTCTGCCTTCAAGATTGGGTGAGTGTTTTACCCTCTAATCTCTTCTAGATTTAAAACCCCCAAATTGATTTGAAACCCTAACCCTAACCCTTTGATTTCAGATTTTAATCTTAAGATTAAAGCTTGTTTTATGAAATTAGGACTGTGAATTAGTGTTTCCCTAAACCAATTTCATTATTCTTTAGTTAAAATGAGTTTTCCTCAAATTGTATTTAGGATCCCTAAACCCCAATTTGACTTTATTTGAATTTGATTCTGTTTTTGTGAAATTAATTATGATTTAGTGTAATTAGGACTCTTAATTGATGATTCCCAAGTTCTCTTTCATGATCCTTTAATCAAAACAAAGTTTCCTTAAAGGGGTATTGTGAAGCGTAAAATCCAAACGTGATTTTCTTTGAAAATAACCTTGTTTGGTAAGAAGATAAAGTGTTTAGATCAAATTAGAATGTGTGTTTGATCATATGTAATTGATTTCTTGGTTTCTGGTTGTTGCGCGTTGTTGGATTCCCTCTCTGAGACGTTTGACATGGCTATGCTTGCTTGATGGAGTAGATATGAGCTAATGTGAGCATTAAGATGATGATCCTTTACTTGTCTTCAAAGGTAAGGGGAGTTTACCTAGGGATATTCAATAACTATATGCATGTGTGTATGTGTGTAATTGAGTGTTGTGAATATTATTGTGATGTTGAGCCAATACGTGGATAACTTGTTTATTACTGTTGATTGAAGTTTGAAAAGCCAGACTTGAGTCTGTGCCCGATAATGATAAGGATTAAAAACCTTAATAAGCCTTGAATAGAACTTTGAAAGTTTTGGGTTCACTTATAAAAGTTCCTTATTTAAAGTGCTTACTTAAGAAGAATAAGATCCTTGGTTTTAGAAAAAAATTTAAAGTGATTTTGAGTTGAAGGAAACTATATTTTTATGATCAAAAGTTTTGTACGAGAGAAAACCTTTTCGAACGATGTGCTTTATGAAGGAAAGACCCTTTGAAAATATTTAACTTTATTCCATCAATGAATTTCAAATACAAACGAATTTCCTAGATGTTTTAGAAAAGATTTTGCAAAGGAAAAGGATTTTCTCCTAAATAATTTGGAAACGTTCCGGTTACTTGGATAAGTGACCGAGGTTTTGTTTTGGTCTTGATTTTCACTGAGCGAAATGTTTTACAAGCCGATAAATAAGCCTAGAAACCGAGACGTCGGGGTTCTAGTGTTGTATGGACACGTAGATCAAGGATCCGTGTCATGGGACGGAGTGTCCTGCAAAGTTTTTTTTTTGGACTGTGTATCCTAAATTGATGTGGAAAGTGTGAGTTCCATATCCGAGAGCCTAAAACTAGTGCATCGGTTTAAGGGCCTCGTGATTGAGCATTCAGACTGTGTGTCTTGTGTTGAGACTAAAAGATTTGGACTGTGTGTCCTGTATTTGTTTAAAGTGAAAAGTCTTAATTAAAAGAATTAAGCATGGTCGTTAATCTTTGTACTTCGACAAGGAAAAATTATTACGACAAAGAAAACAAAACGAGAATAAAAGTTTTTCTCATGCATTCAATGGCATTGAATCCAGAGTGGATCAATGTATATGGCAGACGTGTCAGGTGATGATGATCATTGAGGTCCGGAGTGGATCAATGTATCTTTTATAGGACTGTGTGTCCAAATTGATAGGACTGTGTGTCCAAATTTATAGGACTGTGTGTCCAAATTGATAGGACTGTGTATCCAAAATTATAGGACTGTGTGTCCAGATTGAATATGTGTGCAGCTATTTCCTAACTGGAATGGGGGAATAGTATCATTGCTTTGCATGAACATCCTATCGGGAATTGGGATGTGCACCATTGATTTTTCTTCGGCATTGTTTTGTTCATTTTTACAATGTACCATGTGCGGAGCCTGATCAGCTTGAAACGAAACAGAAAGTTGTGGGATCTCCGGAGATTAGGTATCAAAATAGAGTTGAATATTGAAGTGTCATGCATTCTCTTTATAAAACTGATTGTTCGGGTTTGAGACCCTTTGATATAACACTGTTATGTTATGTATATGCATGATTTAAAATGCTTATATGATTATGTGATGTATGTATCATGTGTATGGTTGTTGTGTGATATATCCATTTGTCGGTATCTCACCCTTACAAACATATCAGGTTTCTTCTGGTTTGCTATTGTACCTTGGGTATTTTAGTACAGATGGTGCAGAGGAGTCTCCCTAAGTCACTCAGAGACTTAGATCTGGTGGTTTGATGAAGTACTTAATTGTCGAGTGATCACGTGAGTTTTCCTCCAGAATAACTTTTAGAATGACCAGCTTAGGGCTTTGAGACTTAGATTATTTTGATAAGCATATATGAGTATGGCTTAGAGAGCCTTTATTTTAAAAATGGAATGTTTATGGCTCGGAGAACATATCTTTTGAATGACAATCTAAGCTGTTTTCTTTGGTCTTGTAAAGCTTATGGTTATAACTATTATCTTTATATATTGCTGCCTGGTTGAATTTGGGGTAACTGGAATTCTGAAGTGAAAATGAAATTATTTTTAGCAGGTGTTCTTTTACCTGGGATGTCCGAATTACAGAGGAGACTCTGTCGAAATTTTCGTAAAAATACTAGCTTTTATTTAAGTATGTTCTTTAAATGAAATAGGCTTACCAGGCTATGATAATAAGTCTGTGTGCCGATCAGGGCTTAGGTATGGAGTCGTGACAAAATTTTTATACCCAATTTCAGACACTTATGTACTTATATAAATTATTTTCCGAAAGCACCATCAAATTATCCTTTTAATTTTATTTTCACACGTGTAATGTAGTAATGCCCAAGGGGGGGTGTTACAAGTGGTATCAGAGCTGGTCGAGTCTTTCAGGATCTTTAGGGAATAGGTCTGTTAAGTTTTTGTTGTGTGATCTCTGGTTTTCTCTTGTTTGAATTGTTTCTTGTTAAAGCAATGTGTGTTGACGCACAAGTATATGTTTTCTTGAAGGGTTTTCCAAGGGTTTTATGTCCTGGGAGACCTTAGATCTTGAATGTTACTTGGGTTCGAATATGACATTCGATTATCCTTGCGAATCATGTCAGACATTCGAAACAAGGTGCTTGTGTATAGGGTTTTTCCGGGAGTGTTCCCTGGAAATACTCTAGGTTATTGAGTTAGCAAAGGACATTGATTTTAGATTGATCTAGTTTCTGGATTCGATCAGATCTCTGTCGCTTTGTGTAGGATGTTGCCTACCATGTTAAAACGAGTTGGACGACTCGATTCAACTGGAAGATCATTGGCCTGAACCATGTGTTAGACCGAGTGTTTTCCTTGTGAAGCCCCAATGTTGTGTGAAGGCTTGTGTCTCCGTGTGGATTTCTGACAACTAAGTAAAAGAACGAATTTTGAACAAGTATTCTCTGACTTGCGTAGTTGATTTGGTAAATCAATTGCGAGGAGTTGTCATTTACTCAAAGATCAACCCTTAGTATGTTTGATCGATTGATTAAGTTGTTCGGAATCATACCCAATTCAAGGTGGTCATACTAAGCTTGGCTACAAAGACGTGTATGTTGGTTGGAACCAAGACGAATCGAGTGGATTTTCGATCTTGGGTGAGTGTCTTGTGATTAAGGAACTCTTCACTGTACCCTTTGATTCTCTTGTATTTGTCAGTTGACATTTATTTCTCAAATCCTATGATTGTTGATAAGCCTCTGGCTCATCTAGTTTTATGGCTAGTATGACCAGGGTTTTGTGCTAATTATATCTCATTTTCACCCAAATTAGATTAGATTGTCCTCAAGCAAGGTTTTGAGTCTCTAAAGTAGTTTTAGGTTAATTTAGCCAGTTTTGAGTCAAATAAAGCACTTATGGCTATTTTATTGTTTTCAGGTTAAATTAGAAGTTAAGGGAATAAAGAAGCAGGGGAAATTGCAATCCTGGAGGTGTTCGCCTCGCGAGAGTCTTCTCGCCACGCGAACCTGAAAGCCAGCTGAACAGCAAAATGTCATCCTCTCTGGTTCGCCCCGTGAACAACACCTCGCCTCGCGACACTAATGGCTGACTGTTCCAGAAAAATGCAAGATTTCTGTGTCGCCTCGCGAATCCAAGTCTCGCCTCGCGAGACTGAAGACCAGAAGCCATCACTCTTCCATTCCTCGCCACGCGAGCAGTACTTCGCCCCGCGAGAAGACCAAACGTTGCAGACTCTTCATAATATTCGCCTCGCGAGTGAGGGTTCGCCTCGTGAGAAGGCGCAGTTCCTGAATGCTATAAATGGCTGTTCTAGGCAGATTAGAGGACAACTTTCATTTCTCCATTGTTTTTACATATTTTCTGGGTGTATTTCATTTTTATGGAGAGCTAGTCTCCTTAGATTAATCTACTGTAATCGGTTTCCACTACACTTGAGGTTCTGTAATTCCTGTTTTGTTTGCTTTTCTCTTTTCAATACTATGCTATATATTTCTGTTTGTTTAATTCAGGAGTGTATAATATTGTGTTGATTTATTTCGGTGATGTTATGTTCCTATATTGAATCGTGTTTGTTTAATTCGCGTGTGTTCGTTCATGTTCGTTTAGTTCATGAGGGCTTAACCCCGTTTGTTTAATTTGGGAATAGGAACACATATCTGTAGTAGTGATTTCGTTTGTTAATTGTTGCTACAACCGAAAGGGGATTAGAATCTGCTTAGGGCTTGGAATTTACATGAACCGATGATAGTTGGGAAATCGAGAACAGTAGGTTAATCGCTTTAGTTTATTTGTTAATCTCTTAACTGCTCTGTCTTCATTGCTCTGTTTATTGCTTTGTTTTCCTTAATTGAAATTCAAACCAACCCCGCCCCCCCCCCCCCCCCCCCACCCCCAAAAAAACTGATTTTTGTGATAAATAACAAGTCAAGAGTCCTTGTGAGACGATATCTGAGTTGTCGCCCTAAACTACATTTTTACAAATCGCTCGCTTTTTGGCGCGTGCGCGACAGCGCGATCAATTGTATTAGATAATCACAACAGTGAAGTTTGTGTGGGTCAGACAAATTTTCTGATTTTAATTTGAAATCTGTCAGAACTCATGAATTAGTTATGATGATTCATAAATTTCCAGTTATTCATTTCTTTGTTTGTGAGAAGTCGTACTCACACTTCTAAATAAATCCTCGATGTATTAGACATTTGAGTGAATTGATTTAACGGAATCCATTGGTCTGGATACTTCACATTTTGTTGAGAGAAGTGGTTATGACTATTTCTTGAGTTATAACCCAGATAATTTCGTGATAGCAGAAGTTTCTTGGTGAAACTTAGTTTCGTCACTTCTATTTTTGGTAGGGGTGAAAGTCATCATTTTGTAAATTCTTTGTACTAAGAATAAGAATTAATCCCCTTTGGATTAGAAGTTATTCATCCCTTTGATTCCTTAAATCCGCTGGAAGATTCTTGTGGAAGAATGAACTTTATTAGATTCATGTTTGTAAATGTGTATTGATCATGCATTTTTACATCCACGAACCTGATGGAAGGATCTTTTTCCATACTGGATGTTCCTGTATCCTTCAATTAATGAAATTCTTTTCTATGCTTATGTGAAAGTGAAATCAAGAAAAATTTCTTTTCTTGAGAAATTCTTTTATGATCACTAAGGTCATGTCTTATTGCGGTTCGAAAATACTTGTTGTCATTGATCATCTTAGTTCTACGTATTCTCCAAATGTCGTCGATGTGTGACCTATCTCATCAGTCATGAGTTGGATATCTCAACATCCAGATGTACAATTGAGACCTTCCTTGTTGAGATGTTGACATTCCTTCGATCTTTGTTATGAGTTTTCTGAAGACCTACATGAGTCTTGTTTGAATTCAAGTGATCATTGATCGACTGGTGAAGTCTACACCCTTCCTACAAGTCAAGATCCACTATGCAGTGTTAGTGAACCGAATAATGTATCAGAGGATTGTTCAGACTTCATGGAGTATCTTCAAGTGTTGTTTCGGATGAAAAACGGAAGTTTATCAACGTGTGTCGGTTAAGTTTGCTTTAAGTGTTGAGGACTAAGTTGAGGCTAAGTCCAACCGATCATCCTCAGTGGGATGGATAAGTAATGAGATGACCTATCTTTAGCGAGTTAGTCAAGAGATAGTGTGGTACTTAATTTTTGTCATCTCTATAGTAGGACAAACCAGAGTTGATAGAAGCTTCGTTAATGTATAGATGTGAATGGTACTATGAGGACCCTTAAGTTCATCATCATTGAGTGAGATGATTACAATGGATCTTTTCGTGATCGAGGCAGATATATCATTAAAGGAATTTAGAATAGTGATCAAAGTTTATGGTTAATGTTGACTTCGTGAGTCCGAGGATTAACAAAAAAATATATATGGTAGTTTTCCTTAAGCTGAACGGAAATAGTAAGGAGGAGTTCTTGATTGAAACTAAGTTGTTAGAAAAGTTTAAGAATTATGATTGTGGATAATTCAAACTGAAGTGATTCCTTTTGGTTGTAGTTGCATGGAGGAATGTAATCGTATTCTTTAAGATTGAAATGAATGACTATGATATAATTTGGAATGGTGGAATATGTTCAAAGGAAACTAAGACTACAATTGTGTGCTTTGGGTTGAAAGTTGATATCTGTAGTAAAGTTAGTGTTGAACTTGATATTCTTCGTGAGGATAAGGTGTTGAAGAAGTTTTGCTAGCAGACAAGTTTTGAGGCAAGAAGTGATCAAGTTTTGATTGTGTCTTTCGAGTGTAATAAGCTGTGGTGAAATGTTTATAATCATTGAGGTCTTATTCTGGTAAATATGTGGTTGATGATCCATAGTAGAAATTGGACATTTTAAAATCCAAGATTTGCCAATGGGGAGTGTCCACCTGGATTTCTTGGCTTTGCTTTGGTGCAGCTCCTAGGGGTAATGGCCTTAGAGAAACTCTATTTTATAATCTCTTTTCTCAGCTGCAGATATATAAGATAAGGGCAGATATGATACAAGCACTTCCTTGCATAAGTGATAGAACTATGACTTCAAATGGAGGAATTGTTAGGAGTTGTGTATTTTCCTTGGACAATAGGGTGGAGGTGCACGTGAAATTTCTTAAACCAGGGATACTAACGGGACTTGAGAACCAAATTGAAAATGAGAGACAAATGAGGAATATAAAATCGAAGTAGGCAAAAGATTCGAGAGGAATTAAGAAGAGAACGGACTATGTTGGATGTGGTAAGATTCAATTTCAATAAGAAGATTGAATTTCTTAGGTTCTTGGCGCAAAGTTTATCATGTGCAGCTCAGGAATGTTGTGATGTTTTAATTGGAGACTTGAAAAGTGTGAATTTGATATGACTAGAAGAGTAGACTAAGCCCAAATGGACTAAGAATATGATTGCATCTCTTGAGTAGAAGGTTAATTGATGTTATGGTGAAGTTAGTGTTGGTTTTGATGTTAGCTGTGAAAGTTAGATATTGGAGAAAGTTTTCTAATGTATCTATGTTGAGAAGTGAAGAAATTAAGCGTTGATTTTGTTCTTTAAAGTGTAATAGACTAAGGTGAAATATCGAAGGTAGTGGAGATAATGCGGTAGTGAAAAGTCTCGAGGATAAATAGAATGGCATAAGAATCGATCCTGTTATAGATTTATCGTTGAAAGGAATGAAGTGACGAGAATACAAAGTAAGATTTTAGGGTCAAAGTGTGATTATACAATCCTGTCTAGTTTTGAACTACCAAATTTCGAGGACAAATTTTTTTTAAGAGGGGTAGTAATGTAACACCCTAGTTTTTACACCTATGGTTAATTATTTTATTTGAATATTTAAGTTTATTTTTTTATGTGGCTTAGTTTGAGTAATTAAATTGCTCTCTTCAAATTATTTTATTGGGTGTGTTAGCACTGACTTATTTCAGTGAATGCACGCTTACTAGACAATAATTTACATTATTGTCATTATTATACCTGCATATGTAAAAATATTTTAAATAATATGATTAAGAGAAAAGCATTTTCATATATTTATTCTATTTAATTTTAGAGTTAAAAATATTTTGGTTTGACATTAATCGGAGATTAAATTTTGGACCGAGTATTTTCTTAGTTGATCAGTTCAACTATTAATCTTTACTCTAATTTGAATTTCGAAATCATATCTTTATCAATCTTTATTTTTAGATTCCAAAAAGTAAAAACATGTTTATTTTAGGCTTAATATTTATCACTCATTTGTACCCACTAGTACAGAAATAAGAAAATTCTCTTTCCTCTCTTTTTAAGTAACCCGTAAACCCACCCCTATCCCTCATTTTCTCTTTTCTTTCTCGGCTTCTTCTCCCTCCTGACTCCATCTTCTTCTTCCTTCTCCCCAACTTCATCTTCTACCTCCTTCCACCTTGTTTGTCCAGAACCGCAACCACCACCTCAGCACAGCCGCGACTGCCGCCTCTGTCCGGCTGCGACCACGCCGCGCGATCGTTGCTCCACCGCGTAAGCACCGTGCGCCGCCGCCTACATGGTGGTTCCACCATTCTCATATTGTTTTGAGATCTCTTCTTCCTTTCTATGAATCTTAGCTTCACTTTATGGATTTGGGTTGTTGTAGGGGTGTGTTCCACCGCCACTGCCACCTCACCGGAGTTGTGTGCCGCCGTCGCCGCCGCCGTACTCATGGCTGGTCATTACGTCCTCTGCCTTCAAGCTTGGGTGAGTGTTTTACCCTCTAATCTCTTCTAGATTTAAAACCCCCAAATTGATTTGAAACCCTAACCCTAACCCTTTGATTTCAGATTTTAATCTTAAGATTAAAGCTTGTTTTATGAAATTAGGACTGTGAATTAGTGTTTCCCTAAACCAATTTCATTATTCTTTAGTTAAAATGAGTTTTCCCCAAATTGTATTTAGGACCCCTAAACCCCAATTTGACTTTATTTGAATTTGATTCTGTTTTTGTGAAATTAATTATGATTTAGTGTAATTAGGACTCTTAATTGATGATTCCCAAGTTCTCTTTCATGATCCTTTAATCAAAACAAAGTTTCCTTAAAGGGGTATTGTGAAGCGTAAAATCCAAACGTGATTTTCTTTGAAAATAACCTTGTTTGGTAATAAGATAAAGTGTTTAGATCAAATTAGAATGTGTGTTTGATCATATGTAATTGATTTCTTGGTTTCTGGTTGTTGCGCGTTGTTGGATTCCCTCTCTGAGACGTTTGACATGGCTATGCTTGCTTGATGGAGTAGGTATGAGCTAATGTGAGCATTAAGACGATGATCCTTTACTTGTCTTCAAAGGTAAGGGGAGTTTACCTAGGGATATTCAATAACTATATGCATGTGTGTATGTGTGTAATTGAGTGTTGTGAATATTATTGTGATGTTGAGCCAATACTTGAATAACTTGTTTATTTGAACCATTGTGGTTATTACTTGGAGTTGAACATTTCTTGCTTTAAAGTGGTATGAATTATATATATGTGATTAACTGTCATTAACTGTGATATTATTACTATTGATTAAAGTTTGAAAAGCCAGACTTGAGTCTGTGCCCGATAATGATAAGGATTAAAAACCTTAATAAGCCTTGAAGAGAACTTTGAAAGTTTTGGGTTCACTTATAAAAGTTCATTGTTTAAAGTGCTTACTTCAGAAGAATAAGATCCTTGTTTTTAGAAAAAAATTTAAAGTGATTTTGAGTTGAAGGAAACTATATTTTTATGATCAAAAGTTTTGTACGAGAGAAAACCTTTTCCAACGGTGTGCATTATGAAGGAAAGACCCTTTGGAAATATTTAACTTTATTCCATCAATGAATTTCAAATACAAATGAATTTCAAATACAAATGAATTTCCTAGATGTTTTAGAAAAGATTTTGCAAAGGAAAAGGATTTTCTCCTAAATAATTTGGAAACGTTCCGGTTAATTAGATAAGTGACCGAGGTTTTGTTTTGGTCTTGATTTTCACTGAGCGAAATGTTATACAAGCCGATAAATAAGCCTAGAAACCGAGACGTCGGGGTTCTAGTGTTGTATGGACACGTAGATCAAGGATCTGTGTCATGGGACGGAGTGTCCTGCAAAGTTTTGTTTTTGGACTGTGTCCTAAATTGATGTGGAAAGTGTGAGTTCCATATCCGCGAGCCTAAAACTGGTGCATCGGTTTAAGGGCCTCGTGATTGAGCATTCGGACTGTGTGTCCTGTGTTGAGACTAAAAGATTTGGACTGTGTGTCCTGTATTTGTTTAAAGTGAAAAGTCTTAATTAAAAGAATTAAGCATGGTCGTTAAGCTTTGTGCTTCGACAAGGAAAGATTATTACGACAAAGAAAACAAAACGAGAATAAAAGTTTTTCTCATGCATTCAATGGCATTGAATCCAGAGTGGATCAATGTATATGGCAGACGTGTCAGGTGATGATGATCATTGAGGTCCGGAGTGGATCAATGTATCTTTTATAGGGCTGTGTGTCTGTAACAGCCCATTTTTAGTTACGCTGTTTAACCGGTTAAAATATAATTACACATATGATTCATTATTTTATTTGGATGTTTATGTTAATTTTTGTTATGTGGTTTAGTTTGAGTAATTAAATTACTCTCTTCAAAATTATTTTATTGCGTGCGTTAGCACTGACTTATTTCAGTGAATGCACGCTTACTAAACAATAAGTTGCATTATTGTCACTATTATTACCAGTACAGAAAAATATTTTAAATAATATGATTAAGAGAAAAACATTTTCATATTTTCATTCAATTTAATTTTAGAGTTGAAAATAAACTGGTTTGACCTTAATCGGAGATTAAATTTTGGACTGAGTATTTTCTTAGTTGATCAGTCCAACTATTAATCTTTACTCTAATTTGAATTTCGAAATCATATATTTATTAATCTTTATTTTTAGATCCAAAGGCCAAAAACATATTTATTTTTAGGCTCAATATTTACTACTCATTTTGTACCTACTATTACTAATCACATTTTTTTTTTATCCTCCTTATTATTTCTTTCATCATGCAAATAGTAATGTTTTCCATTTTCTCCTTTGATTCACGCCACCTTTAAAGCCTAAGGACTAGCTTAAGTGAGTCATTTCCTGTTTCCTATCTTTCTTTATGCCATTTGCTTTGACTATATGAGTAGTAGTACACGGCAATTCTATAATAGATGACACCTCCATCATTCAAAATTTTGGCAGCATGAAAGCATGCCACCTCCTCCTTGTCAATTTTCTTTATGCATGTAAATTCCTTGATCACAAGGAAACACGCAGCTGCTCGCCTTTAGTGGATGAATTCCTTCATTCTCACTAAGTGTTCCACGTAAATTGAAGCAGCATGTCACACATTTAAGTTCCACGCTAACTATACTCTTTCATCCTCTTACTTGGTTTCTTTTTCATATTTTATTTTTAGTTAGTTAGTGTATGAAAAGGAAATAAAAATAGTTAGAAATAAAGCAATAAGTCAGAGAGAGGGTATTAAGAAAAAGTATGAGAAAGAGAGAGAGAGAAACCGTGAGAGTAAGAGAAAATTTTAGAGAGATTTCCGATCAATCCGTTCGTCCTATCGAAAAACCGATTATATCATTGTCATCTTCGCGACGTCTACTTCATTACCCTATCTTTCTTTTCTTGATTAGGCTAAGGTAAGCCTATGTCCTTTTTATGTCTAAATGCCGTCGGCGATGGTATTGAGGTTATCTTTCAATTCATTTATCAGTTTCCAATTCCGTCTTCAGATTTGGGTTACACGTAACGTGTGCTTCACAATGATGTGTTCAGGTGAATTTTTGGAGCCCCGGAGGGTGTAGAACGGTGCGTGGCAGATTTGAGGTAATATAGGGAGTGTCCGTTTCGTTGCCCCAGAGCTAGCCTAAGACATCCCAGGTGGGGGAAAGAAATTATGTAACGTCGGAAACGGCACGGTTACATTTAATTAAATAATGGTGTAGGGCGACCCAAACCCTACACGAGAGCGAGTAACGGACAATGTATATACCACATTGGGGACTACTCAGTGGTACCGATGATGATATAGAAATTGTACGTTTATCGTCATTACACTACAAACGCAGATTATTTTATTACGTGATGATTGCCTGTTTGACTGGTTGATGTGAACTTGATACTTGGTATATGATATCATGAGTGTAGTAATTATTTTAGAAGGGTTTATAATTATAATAATTATTATTATTATTACTATTATTATCATTATTATTATTTTAATATTATTTCTACTACGGTGATTATTACTATTATTAGTATTATAATTTTAATATTATCACTATTGCTACTGTAATGATAAGGATTATTATTATTATTATTATTATTATTATTATTATTATTATTATTCGTTATTTATTGTTCGGAAAGGATATTATAATACGAGGATATATGATGATGATTATGATGATATGACGAGTGTAATGATTGTGCTTAGAGGATTGAGTAAATCATAAGTTATGTTGAGATACGAGGATGTATTTGGGGATTGCATACGATATGTGATAACAGTGCCCAACCGAGTTAATTATCATGAGATGAGGTTGAGATTAATGAGATGAGATTAGTTTGAGGTTATCTATGAGATTAGGATGACCGGTTAGGACACTAGAGGGTGACCTAAAACATGGTATGTGATATGAGGGACCTGAAACATGGTCGAGTGGACCTGAAACATGGTCGATTGGGGTCTATGCCTTGGAGGGAAAATTCCCGGGGATAGCCTAACGGCAGACCGTCCAGAGATGATTTCATTTTAGTCGCAGCTGTAGTTCATGCATTGCATGAGCATCCTGGATTGTGGTCCAGAGGTGTGCACCGGGTTGTGCGTCTATAGTGCCATTGCTTTGCTTGGGCACCCTCCAACCGCGGACGAGGGTGTGCGCCGGGGACTCTGGGACGTGTCGAGTATATTGTTGTGATATCCGGATATGGCCGATACCTGAGGAGACTATTCATACAGCATTTGCATTGCATCATGATGGAGGGTAGAGGAAAGATCCTAGATGTGGATTGAGGATGATTGTGTTATATATATATGTACACCCAGACTTTGGAGACGTATGTTTAGGGTGGCGTTATTAAATTAACTGTGGCTAAACCCTTTCCACGTTTGATGTTATATGGTTTCTTATCCCCTTTTCTTTTGCTGTGTGTTGTGTACCTATACATTTTATACTTCAGACTCCGACAGAGCAGATGGCTCACTGGTACCACCCATGGATGACCCAGGATCCAGGGTTCCCTCTCTCGGGGACCTGTGAGGTGGAGTGCTTAAACCCGCACGGGTGGCTTGTGGACCCGGTCGCTCGTTTCGCAGTATATACGGGTCCTGCGTCCGTCACTACGGGGCTTGGGCAGGGAGCGCCCATCGGATTCGTTGGCACGTTTCGTTTCTGCATGACCTTCCCGTTTCCAATAGGACAGCCTGATGGACACGTATCACCGATGCCGCCTATGTTCGGGATGGCCCTGTACCCTTCATGGTACCTCTTGATGCCCTGGTACCCGGATTTGCACCTGCACCCGCACCAGCACCGGAGCCCGAGTTAGCACCCATTCCGGAGGAAGACCCAGTTGCCCCCGCTCAGGACCTACCAGTTGCCGTCGCTCCGGGCCAGGCACCCCTTCCTGAGGTACCCGCACCCCCAGAGGTTCGTGCTACGGTTTCCGAGTCTTGACGGGTATCTTCTAGACGACTACATCCTCGGGATAGCAGACTCTACAGACAGAGGTTTCAAGGGCAGCCGGCCAGGAGTTCTTCCAGTGATAACGGAGGAGTGTCCGGACCTGCCGGACCTCAGGATGCAGACGAGGGTGGTAGTGTATGATGGCTAGGGCCAGTGCCATCAGTATAGGTGTGGGTGAGGTTTTACTGTATTTTTGGAGAGGGGACGAGGTGTGGAGTGCATCGGTGAGGCTTTTCATTTTGGCTTTTGATGTATTTTGTTGATGTCACTAGCTTAGGGATATATCGGGATTCTACAGAGGGGAATCCCTTGACAGCAGTACTGATATGTATGTATATAATTATAGTTATATACTATATGTATGTTTATATATGTGTGTTTATAATTTTAAGTGTTAAATTTTCCGTTGTTTTAATATACTCGTTTAACGATAATAACGAACTTAGGTATTAATATTTTGGTTTTCTTTAATGGGACGTCGGGGCGTCTCAGTGTCCAAATTTATAGGACTGTGTGTCCAAATTGATAGGACTGTGTGTCCAAAATTATAGGACTGTGTGTCCAGATTGAATATGTGTGCAGCTATTTACTAACTGGAATGGGGGAATAGTATCATTGCTTTGCATGAACATCCTATCGGGAATGGGGATGTGCACCATTGATTTTTCTTGGGCATTGTTTTGTTCGTTTTTACAATGTGCCATAAGTGAGCTCCGATCAGCTTGAAACGAAACAGAAAGTTGTGGGATCTCCGGAGATTAGGTATCAAAATAGAGTTGAATATTGAAGTGTCATACATTCTCTTTATAAAACTGATTGTTCGGGTTTGAGACCCTTTGATATAACACTGTTATGTTATGTATATGCATGATTTAAAATGCTTATATGATTATGTGATGTATGTATCATGTGTATGGTTGTTGTGTGATATATCCATTTGTCGGTATCTCACCCTTACAAACATATCAAGTTTCTTCTGGTTTGCTATTGTACCCTGGGTATTTTAGTACAGATGGTGCAGAGGAGTCTCCCTAAGTCACTCAGAGACTTAGATCTGGTGGTTTGATGAAGTACTTAATTGTCGAGTGATCACGTGAGTTTTCCTCCGGAATAACTTTTAGAATGACCAGCTTAGGGCTTTGAGACTTAGATTATTTTGATAAGCATATATGAGTATGGCTCAGAGCACCTTTATTTTAAAAATGGAATGTTTATGGCTCGGAGAGCATATCTTTTGAATGAAAATCTAAACTGTTTTCTTTGGTCTTGTAAAGCTTATGGTTATAACTATTATCTTTATATATTGCTGCCTGGTTGAATTTGGGGTAACTGGAATTCTGAAGTGAAAATGTAATTATTTTTAGCAGGTGTTCTTTTACCTGGGATGTCCGAGTTACAGAGGAGACTCTGTCGAAATTTTCGTAAAAATACTAGCTTTTATTTAAGTATGTTCTTTAAATGAAATAGGCTTACCAGGCTATGATAGTAAGTCTGTGTGTCGATCAGGGCTTAGGTATGGAGTCGTGACAAAATTTTTATACCCAATTTCAGACACTTATGTACTTATATAAATTATTTTTCGAAAGCACCAGCAAATTATCCTTTTAATTTTATTTTCACACGTGTAATGTAGTAATGCCCAAGGGGGGGTGTTACAAGTGACGAGCCAAACATAAATCGTAGGAAAGCAACATAATATCTTCCTTCCTCTCTTTTCATGACAATGATTAAAGGTACAATATGTGTCTGCAAGTACAGCTATTACCGGACTTTCTCCTTTATCCCGTAGGTCCAGGAAAACATCAATCGCTGCAAAATCTATATACTCATTAATATTTGGGAATATAACAATCCCATAGATAGTCAGAGCCAACACATCTATGAATGAAGTCCAATCCTCAAATTTTGCTAGATATTTCATTCTTTTTTCCAAATACTTCTCTGTGAATCCTTCAAAGCCATTTCGGTTTCACTTCTTGTCTTGCAACTCCTTCACCTGAACTTTGAAAACTCCAGCAACTGTCTGCAAGGATGGATAATGTCCCAAGTATTGTTAAGGCTTGGTATTTTCCAATGAATAACCCAAGATTTGTGCAAATTCCTACATTGGCCATCTGGAAATCCTGAAAAGTAAAGCACCTCACAGGAGGATCATAGAATTGAATCAACGCAGTAATAGCCTCCACTTGCACATCCACCTCTAGCAACGCAAGAATCTTTCCATACTTTCTGTCAAAGGTGAGATGCTAGATTTTTGTCATCATGCTAGCACAAGCTTTTAGACTCTCAGCCTCAGGCTTCTTTATTTTTGGATGTATGAGCTTCTTCATCATGATTGGGGTTGTCTCACTGCTTGATCCCATATTATCTCAATGAAACTACTCACAACGAGCTTTGAACACCCACGATTCTCTGACATACCCAAATGAAATGAGAATGAGTGACTTTACATAATTATCAATATTTTTTTTTTGAAATATGAATGCAAATGCATGATGATGCAACATGTCTTTTGCAATACAAGAAGAAATTATCATGCTAGATTTTTTGAAGCCTTGTATCATGTGAAATCTCTCTTGGGTGGCTCTATAATCTCACTGACCTTGGTCTCTAGAGCTAAAGTCTCTTTCAGAATAACCACAACGATAGGTAAACTACCAGGTGTGGACCATCCATGAAAGAGCACACTCTAGATGAGATTCTCGCGATAACGAGACACGAAGTAGATCCAAAATGGTTATCACTAACAACCTCCTCTCATCCTAGGCTTCACACAGGCCCGGGTATAGGGTCCCACTCATAAGTGTGTGCAAAAGTGTAAGTGTAGTGTGTGATAGGAGCAAAACTCAAAACTACTCAAATAGCAAAACAAACAGCATTGCACATACAATATGAAAAGAGATCTTCTACCCTAAGAACCAAAAACAAAGAGGGTGAAACCAATATAAAATGAGAAAAAATAATATTGCACAATTAACTATGTAAGACTTGACTCTCTTAAAAAAAGAAATCCCCAGTGGAGTCGCCATCTGTCGCAACCACATCGCGATGGGAGCGGCGAACAAAAATTAATTAGAGCAAAAATGGAGTCGCCACCAAAGTTTATTTATTTAGGGAAACATTGGAAAAACCCTTTTTAAATGAGCGGTCTTAGAAAACAGATTTAGGGTTCGGGAGTCAATCATGCGTAGGGAAGGTATTAGCACCCTACGACATCCATTAAAAAATGGTTACCTCTAGTTAAATGTGCAAAACTATGTTAACTTCAAAAATATTTATTTCACCCTTTTTATTACAACAATAATTAAAAATATAATTACAAATGATAAACCATAAAAGAAAACTTGGTAGAAAGTCTTTATAGTCGTCAAAATTTGGAGAAAATTAGCATCGGAGCTGACACTTGCCTTGATTTACATCTGTTTTCACAAGAAAACTTGGTAGTTGTTATACATGGCTACACTAGTACAGAAAAGGGATTCCACATCGGTTATTTTTGGCTTTACACATCGGTTTTAAAACTGATGTTGAAACGACCGATGTGGTTTATTGCCACTTTACACATCGGTTTTAAAACCGATGTTTATAATATTTTATACAGCGGATACATCTTAACCGATGTGGAAAATTAATTTGTCAATTGGTATCCTATTGGGAAATTTCACTTTCCACGTCGGTTTTAATGAAAACCGATGTGTAAAGTGAAATTTTCACATCGGTTTTAATAAAACCGATGTGTAAAGTCTCATTTTTTTTCCTGTTATTTACATTTCTATCATTCCTTTCCCCCTGTTTCAGTAATGCAGATCAATATATACTAGAATAACATACTGTAAATATTCTCAACACAACTAATATATATTGAATTTATTAGGAACAATACATATATATATACGTTCAATTACATTCAGACAACAAAAATAATTAGAAACCAAAAAGCTACATGATATATTATAGATTTCATATCAAAATACATATGATCAGTCAAAAGTAATAGCTAGTACATGATAAGTTTTTAGACTAACTACATATATACAAACTATGGTTGGTACACTTCAAGAAAGAAAGTTGCCCAACGCCTCTTTATGTTGTTGATGTCGGAATCAGATAATGGAGTTGGATTGTTGAATATCTGCAAGTTTAATTGGACAAAAGATTATATCTTTTAAGTAATAAACTAACATAAAACATATAACAAATCTATACTATTACTTCTAATTGTGTCAATTAACATTTACCTCGTGCCATCTTTCAGTGATCCTGGAGGAGATAATTTCCAACATCCACTGCATCACATAGTAGCCACATTCCCATGACCCACGTTGTATACGTGACTACGTACAAATGAAACCCAATTAGAATATGAGGAATTAACTAAAATAGAAATCAATTATTGTACCCACTGCATTGATGCATTTGAACTAATAAATATCTTACGCTATGAATAATCCATCTGATAGCCCGAGTACGCCTTTCACCACGCAACATGTGGGTTGCATTAATAGACCTATCATGACAAAAACATTAATTAAAGTATATCTAATAGATTTCAGATAATTAAAACAACTGCATTACTGATTATAAAGTATTTTAATGCTTACATTTTGATGATCGTCTTCAGTTGATTCGCCGGCTTATTTCCCAATGAGCAGAAGAAGACCACGACGTTCATTCTTGGGTACAAGAGCAACAGTTGCCAATGCTGGCTGTATTTGCGGAATAGTTAGTGACTAAGTCATATGTAGTTATACTTAAATAACCGGTACTTACTTATTGAGATAAGGCGCAAGATAGAATTGGTGATCGTCTCGGGCAAGTATATCACGTATGGTAGTGACCGGGTCTTCTGATGCTAGGAGAACATCACCCTGAATGAACATGGGGTCAATGAACCCATAAAGGGCGAGGTTACCCTGATCGACTAACATACGATGCAGATACCTAATATATTGGAAAAACATGTTAATTATCATAGTATTTAAAAATTAATTACTTAACTTATAAATAAAATGTACTTACGTGCACCATAACGATATGTGTGCAGAACTAGTCATTTCTTTATTGAGTACCATCTCCATAAGTTCCTTCTTTGGGATATACAGTTCATCACTGTGGTCTGGCATCATGTTCCAACCTTACCAAGGCTGCGCCATTCTCCATGGTGACAACTCGTATAGCCGTAACTTTAAAAACATCACCATGGCCAGGTGCCCCTTTGTCGATCCCCTAAACAACATAGATATATATTAGTAATCACGGATAATTAAGTTATTTAATTCGTTATTAACTAAATGGTCAAATGAATACCTTGGCAGGAGCAGACATCTCTGGTCTTCCTAGATCCGACCTTTTAGGCACAATATCATTTCCAACATCCTATAACTAATAAAAATAAAGCATTATCTTTAAACAATAATAAATTATTTCAACTATGAATATAAAAAAACACAACTAACCGAATACCTCGGATGCAACAAGAAAGCTGACCAGTCTTCTTGGCCAGGGGATGAAGTTACCGGGGGCCTGACCCACTGTTTGAACCTCCTCAGTAGGCACAGGGACTCGAGCATCAGCATCTCGAATAATCTCAACAACGACCCTCAGCTGATCATCCAGTAATAAACGATGGTGTATGGTATTACCTAAGTTATTATGTGCCCTACCCAATGCCACTAAGCGGCGATCATGACGATCATCAACATACAGCTCACACCTATCAGGGTCGTCGTCGTCATCATCATCATCATCATCATCATCATCATCACCATCATCATCATTTTCAGGATGATGAGGAGGATCGCATGAGCCCTTAGTGCTCACATGGACAGAGGGTTGGACAGAGGGTTGGACACCGGCTGTCATCTGCTGGGACATAGAAGTCAATATTGCCATCTGCTGAGCAAACTGCTCGGCCATCTCCTGTCGAAGCTCAGCTGCAATCTCCTGTTTTAGCCGTGCTCTATCTGCTTCAACATCCCTGTGGCATTGGTGTGAAGATGAACCATGGTATTGGCGAATGCCGACTCCCCATCCAACACCAATGACACGGCCCGGGTGGTCTGGTTTACCGATGGCAGCAGCTAAGATATCATCGCGTCCTCTAGGAACAAAGGTTCCTTGGGTTAGCTGATCATCCAAGGCATCCTATCACATAAAATATCAGGTCATATTACAATTCGGTAACAATCTTAAAATGACAATTACAATTCAAACTATACTTACAATCTTCTCAGCTACTTGGCGGGCCTCCTCAGATGTATATTGTCCCGTTTTTCTTTGTCGGGCCCTCTTCCATTTACGATGGCCAGAAGAATCAACGAATTACTGTATGATATTATTAAGATAAAAATAAAGTGGATACAGACAAACACAAGACGTAGAAGTATAGATACCAGAATACTCTCCCATATCTGATCCTTCACATCCGCCGGTACATCTTTCCACCTATCAATGAGTATACTAGGCCTGTTCCTAGCAAGGGTCGCCACAAAACTGTTAAACTGATCTGCCATTGGCCCAATAGGATTGAGGTTATTATCAAAGTCTACTCTTATCCTTTGATTTGAACCACGGTTGGCAGTCAAATTCCTCATTCGTGTGGCACGTCTACCCTTTCTACAGTAGACGGGGTCTCTGACCCGCTGCATGAAGGAGGGATATCCTCACGATCAGCCATGTATACCTGTTTAAAGACACAAAAAAAAACTTGTTAGTATGTCAGGATAAATATCAAACATAACTTATAAATATCGATCAACGTACATAAACATAACTTATAAATATCAACGTAAACATATAATATGCCAAACTTGATGGTAATATCAAACTAAACTTACTTTGTGGTCAATTAGTAAAGTTCTCCCATAACCCTTCTTGGTGATCATTACGAGTAGCATGTACATCATCCACTTCATTTTCCTCATTGAAATTAGGCACTCGTGTTGAGAAAGAAGGAGTATCAGAAATATCATGAGTTGAATCGTGATTTCCCTCACTACCATTATACATGTTTTTTCCCTGGAGAACCACTGACCACCTTTTGTTAGAAGGATCACGGATATAAAACACTTGTTTTGCTTGGGATGCCATGATGAAAGGTTCCTCTTTATTACCTACCTTATTAAGGTCCACCAATTTGAATCCTAACTCACCGGTTTGCACACCATTGTTACTGTCGACGCACTGACATTTAAAAACAGGTACTCTAAACTTCGTTTAATCAACCTCCCATATCTCTTCAATGATTCCAAAGTATGAAATTGATGCCATAACAGGGTTTTTATCTTTCGAACTAAAGAAATGCATGGATTCAGCGACGACCATAACCCCACTGTTTTGCATAGTACTTTTGTCATCCTGGGACTTTGTATAGAAGGAAAACTTATTGATATCGTACCCACTCCAGCATATGACATCAAAGTTAGGCCCCTATGCTAGCCATTTTAATGTATCAGAAGCAATACCATCCTTAGCAATTTTTTCTTTAAACCAGTTCAAGAAAGTCTTGTTATGCTTGTTCAAACACCATTTTTCATTCATTCTAGGGTAAGTTTCATTGATGATGCTTTTATGCTCACATAAGTATGGTTCAACCTCATCAGTTTTATTCAATATATACAAATGTGCTTGAAGCACTTCCTCCCGATCCATGCTCTTAACAGTGATACCTCGTGTACCCTTACCATCATATCTTCCTTCGTGACGAGACTTCGGAAGCCCTACAGGTTCCGCTTTTGACATGTAGTCTGTACAAAACTCAATAGCTTCTTCTACAACATACCTTTCAACAATAGATGCTTCGGGACGGTGTGGATTTTTCATATATCCTTTCAAGATCTTCATGTATCGCTCAACCGGGTACATCCACCTTAAATAAATGGGGCCGCACAATCTAATCTCCCTCACTAGATGAACAATCAAATGAACCATGATGTCAAAAAATGAAGGTGGAAAATACATCTCCAATTGGCACAAGACAATGGCTGCCTCATTTTCCAAATCATCCAAATTTTTAGTGTCAATGACCTTGCTACATATAGCATTGAAGAATAAGCATAACCTAGTAATGGCATGTCTGACTTTTTTAGGCAATATGTCACGAATGGCCACCGGTAGTAGTTGTTGCATCAAGACATGACAATCATGAGACTTTAAGGCAACTAATTGGAGATCTTTCATTGAGACAAGTCTTCAGATATTTGAAGAGTAATCCTGTGGCACTTTGACTCCCCGTAGACATTCACAAAAACTTCTTTTCTCTTTTTTTGATAAAGTATGACATGTTGGGGGCAAATAAGTCTTCTTATCCCCCACTTTAAGTGGAGCTAACTACTCTCGTATACCCATCGCAACTAGATCCAGACGAGCATTCACACCATCCTTTGTCTTGCCTTGAATGTTGAGAAGCGTTCCGATTAAACTGTCACACACATTTTTCTCCACATGCATCACATCAATACAATGTCTTACATCAAGCTTGCACCAGTATGGAAGATCAAAGAAGATCGACCTCTTCTTCCATATTTTCTTCTTGGTAGCCTTCTTCTGGGTCTTCCCATAGATAACATTAGTGTTGTTCACCCTTTCATAAACTTGCTCTCCAGTCAAGGCCACCGGAGCAATTTCATTCTCCGGAAGTCCATTGAAAGCTTTTCTCAATCTATGATAAGGATGATTACGTCGGAGAAATCTCCGATGCCCAAGGTAAACCGTCTTCCTTCCATGTTGCATTTGATGGTAACATGTGCCTTCTTCACATATTGGACATGCTTTATGCCCCTTAACACTATACCCACACAGGTTCCCGTATGCTGGAAAGTCATTGATGGTGCAAAATAACATAGCACGCAATCTGAATGTCTCACGGCAATACCCGTCGATCACATCAACGCCTTCATCCCACAACATTCTCAAGTCTTCAATCAAGGGACTCAGATAAACATCAATATCATTTCCTGGCTGTTTAGAACCCGAAATCATCATACTTAACATAATGTATTTGCGCTTCATGCACAACCAAGGAGACAAGTTTTAAATTACAAGGAGAACGGGCCATGAACTATGAATACTACTTAAGTTTCCATATGGATTCATTCCATCGGTAGCAAGTCCAAGCCTGAGGTTTCTGGGCTCATTGCCGAAATCCGGAAACAAACTATCAATTCTCTTCCATTGCAAAGAATCGGCCGGATGGCGAAGCTGTCCATCACACTTCCTCTCATCTGCATGCCATCTAATGTTCTTTGCATCATTTACATTAGCAAACAATCGCTTGAACCGCGGAATCGCGGGAAGATACCATAACACCTTCGCAGGAGGACCTTTGGTGACCACATCACAACTAGAATCACCATCCTTCACTTTGTAGCGTGATACCCCACACCTGGGGCACTCGTGCATCTCTTCAAACTCTTTCCTATACAATATGAAATCATTGGGGCAAGCGTGTATTTTCTTATACTCCATACCCATCGGACACAATATCTTCTTCGCCTCATAGTTTCGAGATGGCAATGTGTTGCCTTCTGGAAGCATTTCTTTCAACAACTTAAGCAATTCAGTAAAGCTTTTATCGCTCCACTCATTTCTCGCCTTCACATTGAACAATCTTAACACCGCTGACAACCGTGTGAAATTAGTGCACCCCGGATACAAAGCCACTTGCGCATCACTGCACAAAGTATCATACACATGTGCGCGCTGAAAAGACTCTTGCCCAACATCACGTATCATGTCCTCTAGTCCATCGTCCATTTCCACGTCATCAACTTCCTCTCTATCCGACACCCTCGGCCTGTCTAACGATTCACCATGACATATCCATGTTGTATAACTCTTGCAAATCCCCTCACAAATAAGATGATCACGTATCTCCTCAGCTTCTAGTCGTCTGTCATTCAAACAGTTAACACAAGGACAATAAAACCTTCCGTTACCACTATCAGGAGCATTTGTTTTTGCAAACTGTAGAAAATCTTCCACTCCATTCTCATACTCATCACTTGTCCGTCTAGCATTCATCCAACCGCGATCCATGACTAAACCAATACCTTCGTACTTAGTCCAACATATTCATCAACCACTTCTTATGACAGGGTATGGCCCTATCCCATTCGAGAAGAAACTTTTTCAACATTCGGTTAATAGTTAGTCCTTAACTCTCATGCTCATACTCGACAAAATTTCGGCAGCATTTCCCTGCGGTCTTCGACGTACACTACTTGAACGCGATGACATCCACCACGATAAAGTATGCACCCGGAGAACGAAAGGAAATGTATCAATCCGAACTTTCATCAAGTATATAACATTAGAATAAATGAATAACTATTTTAACTGAATTAAGAAAAGGTTTTTTCCCAAACTGTCCAACTTTGGACAATTCAAGATCCAACACAATGAGCGGTACATTAAGCACATACACGTACGCTCATTAGTATTGCATCTCAAACGGGAAACTAAGGCTTTACTAATTATTGTGGGCATATTCTCGAATCAAATAAATTTTCAAGAAAATACATTATAACTCCAATGAAAGCTTTTCAGCCAAAACGTACCTTCTGAGAGACACGTCTAGTTGTTATTGTACAAAGACAGCAGAGAAGTGAAGAAAGCAGAGGCAGTAGCACTATGCAACGGAGTCAAAGACACTTGTACACCTGCCAACTAAAAACTCTTCCTTGAGTTAAGCATTCTAGAATTGAGAGAATTCTGTAAATAGTCATTGAAACTTCAATAGGCAAAATACAAGACAGCAAAGCTGAAGAGATCTACACAACTTAATGGTATGGTTGATTAATGGTGACACACTTGTAAGTTGTAACTAAATTTCTGAGTAACTGAATGAAACTCACCAGGAACCCTATGGCTACTCCTCAAATCAGATCCACAATCCAGGAAAATAACACCTGTCAATTTATTGTTCTGCAAATAGAGTAAGAAAGTAGCTCAAACATTTATGTTGCTCGAGATTATTTAAAACAAGATTGAGTAACTAAAAAAGCTAAAATTGAAATAGCTAAACATGCAAGAAAAATCATTTTAAAAAGTATTACAGCTACTGTAATGGCGAACATACCTCATCCTCATCCCCTTGTCACTGACTTTTGTGCTTTGATAGCTGCTTTGGTTGCAACTTTTGCAGCTAAGTTCTTCCTTTCCAAGGTCTGCATCCAGTAGTAACACAATGGAGCACAATTGCATCACATATAAAATAATAAATAGACTGTTAAATAGAAGTTAGTCATATAGACCCATTGGATAATAGAAACCACTTCTTATTTCAAGAAAAAGAAACAGTGCTTGATTCTGAGTTGTATAGCCAAAGTTATAAATTAAAGAATATGACAGAAGATGAAAACATGCAGATAAGACACGGAATTGAACACAAAACTGCACTAAAATTGTTAAGAGATTAAATCCAAGACTTGTTGTTTTGACCAAGTTATGACTCAGATTTTTAACAGGATTAACAGAGTAAAAATCCAAATTTTATAGTGCAAATTATGAATAAAACTGCAGGGGTTGCTAGACTTAACCACATAGCAAATAAATCAAGGTTGCAAGAGGGGATACATGTGTTCAGAAAAGGACATAACCATCATCCAAAATACAACACTAGATCTCAAAAAAACAGTATCAAGCATTTTGTCAGTCATTTAGTCTACGACACAGTAAACATTACAATGTTCAGCAAGGCAAATCCCATAGAAGCAAAATAGAAAATAAATGTAGAATGCAGAATAGGAGAATACAAGGATACACATTAGTATAGTACCCATTTTAAAACTGAATGAAGAATACACAACCACATCATGCTAAACTCATTCTACTAGAATAACTACATTCTATAAATAGAGACAAATTAAAGAACAAAAACTCTTAGACAGAATAGAAACAAACTGAGTTAATTAAACAACTACTTGATGCATTCATTGATGCTTAAAGGAGCAGGGACAACAAAATGCTTTCAACACACATTCATTGATGCTTATAAAACAGAGGAAGACACTCACCAGCAACAACAAACAGCAGCAGAGGAAGCAAAAGAGGGTTGGCATGAGATGCAGCAGCGAGCCAGACACGGCGGCGAGCAGAGGAGATGAACTTCGAGGAGGAGATGAACTTCGAGGAGGAGATGAACTTCGAGGAGGATTGTGTGAAGGAAGAAAGAGAGCCGCGCGTTAGCAGAGGGAGGGATTGCTTCGATGTGAGAAAGAGGGAGCGTGTTTTGTGTTTTAGGTTTTCATAAACTAAAGACTGGGAGGGCGCGGAACAGAAAGAGGGAATGAAAAAAATTAGGAATATTACACATTGGTTATCATGAAAACCGATGTGCTTCACCATATTATACACATCGGTTATATAAAAACCGATGTGGTTAACCATATTATACATCGGTTACTAAAAACCGTTGTGGAAAATGTAAAATTTTAAATTCGAATTTTTTTTTATAATGTTATACATCGGTTACAAAAAACCGATGTGGAAAAAGTAAAATTTTAAATTCTAATTTTTTTTTATAATTTTATACATCGGTTAGTTTGAAACCGATGTGGTTAATCACTATTTTACACATCGGTTCATAAATAACCGATGTGGAAATGTTTTACACATCGGTTAAACTCTAAACCGATGTGTAATACTTTGATTTTAATTTCAAAAATTCCACCGCCTCGTTTTACACATCGGTGAAACCGATGTGTAAACTCCAATGTAAAAATCATATTTTACACTAGTGTTACATGCCATTATGGCAAGAGTATAAACGGGCGCCCAACAGCTTAAGTACATAACTGTCATTAAGGATTCCTCTGATTGCTTTGCCTTTCATCCTTTATTCTGTTTGAAACCATGCCAAAGGAGGAGGAAGAAAGTTGCTTTGTCTGAATTAACTATTTTTTTAAAAGGTAAAAAGTATATTAATTAGAGTATAAGAGTACTCAAAGCCTGTATACAAAAGAACATAGAGTCACAAAGTAAATAAAATAGATGGTATGCTCACAGGTATTTTTTTTTTTCTTTATATGCTGCTAATTAATATGCAGGTGATGCTTATAAAAAAAATTAATATGAAGGTGACACAAAAACATTTTTTCCTGGTGCGCCACTCTTTGATGGAAAACTAGGTTTTCCATGTTTTTGCATCATGGCAATTTCCTCCAATTGTCCATGGCATTTTCTCTTTCCTGATTCTAGTGCTCCTCCACCCCTGCCTCCTTCTTCTTTCCTTCCGCCTCCTTCCTCTTCTTCATAGCCTCCTCTTTCACCTTCAAAATTTGCTTCAAAGAAATCGTTTGCACACGTTCTGAATAACAAGTGCGATATTTCTCTTTCTCAACTTCCACGACCCTGAATCAAGGGCAATTCTGTGTCAATCAAGATTTCAAAAGATGAATATTGCAAGGGAGGAGTCGATTCATGTAAGATGAATCTGCATGGACGCCTTCTACCATGTCTAAGGGTGACAAACCCTACAAAAATATCTTGATCTTCAATAAGCATTGGGAAAATTGTGGAAATCGATTGGCTAGTGGAGAATGACTACACTTGGGAAAGGATACTACGAATTCAATTTTTCATCACAAGAAGATTTCGGAATGGTTTGGTCTTCAGGAACATGTGATCTCAAACCTGGATTATTGCGATTATCTCAATGGACACATGATTTTAATCCCAAAAATCAAAAGCAAAATCATTCTCAATGTTGGATAAGGATCTATGATTAACCTCGGGAATATTGGCGCCCTAGACTTCTTTTTGAAATAGCATCTAGAATTGGAACTCCTATTTCCATTGATGAGATGACTAGAAAGCAGGTATATGGTAATTTTACAAAAGTGTTGGTTGATATTGATTTATCTGTTTAATTGACTTATTAAATCTTAGTTGAAAGGGATGATTTTACTTTCCATGTTGGGATTGATTATCAAAAAATGCCTTCCTATTGTAATTATTGTCAAAATATTGGTCATTCATTTGATTATTGCAAGAAAAAGGAAGGGACATCTATTTCTAAGAATCAGCAGAGTTATTTGCCTCATAAGGGCAGGACTGTAGCTACTTATATTCTTAAATCTGTTAAACTAGTTGTTGTGGTTGATGAAAATATCCAGCAGGATGCAGACAGACAGAATAATGCAAATGAGAAGGATGCTTCTTATGAGGAACCTATTAGTGACCATGAGGATGCAAAAGTCACTAATAGTGTTCAGGAAAAAATTTCAGGTCATGTGGTTAATGTTGTTAATGACTTTGAGGATACTGCTATGATTTTTAAGAATGATCATAAGGATGTTCAAAATGATGATACTAATTCTATACAATCTGTATATGATGAAACAACTGCTGACATGAATGATAAGGATGATGACTTTGTTGATTGTTCCTGCCGAGATCCGACTGATGAGTGTGATTTCACCTCATTTTTCCATGTATATTTATGCATGCATTTGCATTTAGTTAGGCATTTTAGTTGATTTTGGTTAGTTTTTCCTGTGGAACAGATAAGGTAGTTTTGTGTGTTGTTTTGCAGGAATTTGTGATGAATTGCCTAAGATTTGGCCCTGATGAAGCTTGGTTGAAGAGAGAGCCTGAAAGGAGAAGAAATTGAGCCAAGCAGAACTTTGAAGCTTCGCCTCGCGAGGCTGTATCTCGCCTCGCGAGCCAGAGTACCAGCCAAAGCAGCAACAGGCACCATTTCTGTCTCGCCCCACGAGACTGGATCTCGCCACGCGAACCTGAAGGCCAGCTGATCAGCAACAGTCAGCCTTTCTGTGTCGCCTCGCGAATCACGTTTCGCCTCGCGAACCAGAAGGCCTGACTGCACCAGAAACTTCACCCTCTCTGGATCGCCTCGCGAGTTACCTCCTCGCCTTGTGAGAGGATGAATCTCTGAAGGACAGATTTTTAAGACTCGCCTCGCGAGTCACTTCTCGCCCCGCGAGCGCGCGAATCTCAGAACCCCTGTTATAAGCTATCTGATGCAAACTGAAAGGGGGGATGGGATTTGGAAAGAAAGGAGGCGGCTACAAACCCTAAAAAAAAGGCATTCTCTGCTCTTGTGGCTGCTGCTGGGCATTTTCCATGGAGTTCCTCCTTTTCTCCGTCTTTGTATCTCTTTCTTTCCCTTTTACTTTGATGATGTGTAGCTAAACTCCCCTTGTTGGGGTTAGACAATGGTTTTTCTGATTTTGGGTTGTAACATGAAGTGATTATAATGCAATTTCCTATTTCTTTATGAGTGTTTGATTCCATGCTTAATGCTTTCCTTGGCTTGATCATCCTAGGAATGATATGTTGCTTTAATAGACAATTGAAAGGTTGATGTTAGGGCATGCTCTTGAATCAAATACCAAGTAGTTCATGAACCTAGACATAGGTCTTGGGGTGCTTGCAATCTTATGAATCTTGACTCTTAATGCAATTTCTCATATTAATCCACCTAAGACATTAGGGTTTAATTTGGGATTTTAGGCTCATTCCACCTAAGACATTAGGGTTTGAGTATTTGAAGAAGATTTGATTGTCATAATTGAAGTAGGAATTGTGTTATTTACCATTTCATAGCATCAAAGGAGGATTAGCCTAGTCTAACCCTAGCAATTCTATCCATTTGTTGTTCACATTTCTGTTTGCCCACTAAGTGTTTGATAAAATACCTAAAAGAACAAAAACATTTTATTCTTGTTTGTTTCATTAGATGTTAGAGCTACCTTCATTCCAAACAAGATTCGCCTAGATAGTAGTTCAATTTGTGAAGTGGTACTTGTCCACGATCCCTGAGGACGATTTCCGGTTCTTACCGTTTTATTACTTGCAACGACCCGGTACACTTGCCGAGTTCGTGTCACCGACTTGCCGGAATCTCGCTGTAGAACGTCGTACCAAGAGTGAACAATGGGGGTTGTTTTAGACTTTGGCTTGACAGAATCTGATATTCCGGTCCTACGTATCCCGGTGGGAATCAAAGCCAGACATAGTTCTAAGTTCAACCCTTGGTGGGGCGGTGATCTTGATACCCTAATTTTGTATCGGATGAGTACTAGGGAGAAAGGATTGTCTGAGAGTCTCTTGGTCGACGCTAGTTCCTCTAATACGCTTAAGGGAGAGTTACCGGGATTCAATCAAAAGTGTCTTTCTTATGAGGGGTACTTCTCCTTTTATAATAGGATTCCCCTATCTCTTAGAGATTCGATTTATCTCTTAATATCTTTTAGAGATTTGATTTATCTCTTAATATCTCTTTTGAGATATAATTCCTTAATTTAAGGGATATTATCTCTTTTAACCAGATAAGGTTGTTTTAGATAATATCAGGATTTAATATCGATATCTTATTTTTTTAATTAAGTGATCTTTGATTTATTATCTTTAATTTCCGGACTGGGCCGGGTACTTGAGCTCGGTGGCCGGGTTAGTAACCTCGGCCAGTACACAAGCCCCCCAAGCTTTGAGCTGATTAGGCGTAGAAGCTTTCATGATGTTTAGCCGCTCTGTATCTTGGCTCATACACAAGCCCCCCAAGCTTCGAGCTGATCACGTGGAAGCTTTTTCGAAGGAGCCGAGTCTAGGAACTTGGTTTCACCTTTTGGTCTTTCGTCTCGGCGAGGTGAGTGGCCGAGCTTCATACCTTATATATGTGTACACATCCTCCAGCTCGGTGAGCAGCTCGGGTGACCGAGCTTGACGCTTTCAAGGTCCCGAGCCGAGGTGGGGATGGTTTCCCGTTTCCTGTTGAGGTCGTACTTTCTCGGTTCTCGAGATGGAAAGGAAATGTTACTCTGTGCGGCGCGTGGTCTTTGTGGCATTATCTCCGAGACTTGCGCTATAATTGCGTGCTCAAACGATAAGTCGAGAGCCGGAGCTCAACCGAGTGGTCGGGAGCCGGAGCTCAACCGAGCAGTTGGAAGCCGGAGCTCAACTCAGTAGGGAGCCGGAGCTCGAACCAGTAACTCAACCGAGTAGGGAGCCCGAGCTTCTTGTTTCAAGTTGCCGAGCTTCACATTTTGGCCAATTCTTAAGTTCAGCGGGCTCGGTGGGCGAGTCTAGTAATCATTTCCCTTTGACTTGTTTGGGTTTGGAGATCTAGCTTTACTTCTCGTCCAATATTTTAGTTTGGTAGGCTCAGTGGCCGAGTTTAACATCTCGATCAGTATATAAGCTCCCCAAGCTTTGAGCTCAGAATAAGCGAAAAAGCTTTATGAAAGAAGCTGAGGTTAGTGTTGATAAGGTACTGGATTTGAGTAGATCCTCTTGCTTCGGCTAATACCTCTCGGGCAGTACTCGAGTTTAGTGGTCGAGGTTCACATCTCGGCCACTAACATGCTCTAAACATAAGATACTTCAATCTTACCTTTGTTTAAGACAAGTTTAGAAGCTGGTAGTTGAGATTCGACTTATCAGTGATTCAGGCTTGAACCGATCTTTTGAAGAGCCAAGTTCAAACTCGGTCATTAGGAATTTACCTCGGTGCTTGTATTTCATCCATTAACTTTTGATGCTTTCAAGATGCTTATCTTGAGAGTTTGAATTTGACCTGCCTTTTGCCGAATGTAGCTCGGTCTTTGAAGTTCTTGAGAGCTCTTAACATTTTCTTCGAGTAGCTCATAATCCTTTCATTTGGTGGATTTTGAAATACCCACTAACCTTGAAACTTGACCTCGAATTATTTTTCCCGATCTTGAAGGTGTGTCTCAGAATAAAATTTCCTAATATCTTCTCCAATTTGTATGAGAAAATAGTTTTCATACAAGTTCTTCGAGTTGTAGGCTAGGGGATATCCTTTCTCTGTAATTTCCGAGAATGTCCTTCCTTTATCCCAACTAGCCCCCCAAGCTCCAAGCTTGAAATAAGCGAAAGAGCTTAAATGTCAACCCGCATGTCTTAACACGCTTTTTGGTGCCGAGGACTTCAGACTATGATTCGCGGGAGCATTGCTCGGAAATCTGTTTTTTGTAGAACCAAGCCTTTCTTGGGTTATCGTCTTGCTTGGCCGAGCACTGCTCGGACTTTTGTGTGGAGCCCAGTCGTACTTGGGATTCCGGCTTATTTGGTTGAACACTACCAGGATTTCCCTCCAATCCTGGGTCTCTAACATGCATGATCTACTATGGACTTTATCTTGGTGCGAAGATGTTGTGCTTGGCCTATGATTTTTATTGCGAGGAGGGAAACATTGCTCGACTTCGACTTTTTCCGGTGCGTAGTGCGAGGGAGCATAGCTCGACCTCGGCTTTTTGGTGCGAGGGGGCAATGCTCGACCTCGGCTTTCTGGGCTTCTGCCCTTTGTTCTTAGCTAGACAATTTTAACTCTGGCCCTATAGTGGGTTCTCTAGTTGTTAAGCCAGCATACGCTCGGCTTTTACTAGAATTGGTCCATGATGCGAGCAGGGAAACTGCGGTCGCTTACGCTCTTCTGAGTCTCCTCCATTACCTGTTTTTCGAGCCACGAGCTTTCTAATAATGAAAAGTATGAAGGCGGAAGCTGCCCAAACTTTGCGCACTGGGGATGACCTCGAAAAAGTCATGGCAAAATGTGAAGAGCAAGCTCGGCTAATTGGGCAATTGAAAGCCCAAAAGGTGGAGCTGAAAGAAGGCAATACCACCCTTATGGCCGAGCTGGAAATGGAAAGAACCGACCGGCTCAACCTTCCGAAGGTCATGGAAGGGCTTCAAGCCGAGAAGGAAGCCAGTCTTGAGTTGCGTAAGTTGCTGGAAACCGAGAAGGAGGAGAATCTGAGGCTCCGTTCTGATCTGGCTGAAGTCCTATCACGCGGGAGCATGTTTATGGCTTTTACCGAGCCGTGAAGCAGCTTCGGCATTTCTATCCGAATGCTGACTTCTCCTGTGCTGACGTGGACAAGGATTTTAACCGAGATGGAATCCTAGTTCCATTGTCCGAGCTGGAGGATGAGCATTGCTTGGATTTTTGTCTTAGTAGGTTAGGAAACACGTTGTTTTTGGGCGATGCCCTTTTGATTTTGAAATCTTATGTATTCTGGTCTTGGCCCATGGTTATTAATGGACCTACATGCGGCCAGCTCTCAAGAACTATTTTTCTAAGTTGGTACTTGTTTAGTTTCAGTGTGTTACACGATTTAGTCGAAATAGTCGGAACTCAAAATATTTGTAGGTTCTTACCTACCTTCTTAGGTCTTGAAATACCTCTTCAGGCGTTAAGGTGTTTTTACTGTTGTAAACTTGGCGTTTCGACGGCAGCTCGGTCGATTTTAGCTCGGTCACCTCTCTAGGCACTTGCCTCTTTAGGTCGGGCGTTTCAACGGCGGCTCGGTCGATTTTAACTCGGTCACCTCTTTAGGCACTTGCCTCTTTAGGTCCGGCGTTTCGACGGCGGCTCGGTCGATTTTAACTCGGTCACCTCTTTAGGCACTTGCCTCTTTAGGTCCGACGTTTCGACGGCAGCTCGGTCGATTTTAGCTCGGTCACCTCTTTAGGCACTTGCCTCTTTAGGTCCGGCGTTTCGACGATAGCTCGGTCGATTTTAGCTCGGTCACCTCTTTAGGGTTTAATCACCCTTATAGGCTCGGGACGACCTCTTTAGGATTTAAGCACCTTTATAGGCTCGGGGGCCTCTTCAGGATTTAAGCACCTTTATAGGCTCGGGGGCCTCTTTAGGATTTAAGCACCTTTATAGGCTCGGGGGCCTCTTCAGGATTAAGCACCTTTATAGGCTTCGGATGGCCTCTTCAGGATTTAGCACCTTTATAGGCTTCGGACGGCCTCTTTAGGATTTAGCACCTTTATAGGCTTCGGATGGCCTCTTTAGGATTTAGCACCTTTATAGGCTTCGGATGGCCTCTTTAGGATTTAATGTGGTGTCTGAGTGCTGGAGCCGATGGAATTTTATTTTCCAAGGGAGAGCTCGATCTCTATGGTTTTTATAGAGGGAGTCTGACTCGGCCTCCATGGTTTTAATTTGAGGAGCTTCGACTCGTTCTCCTCTTAGTAAGATTGTGAGAGGGAGTTTTGCCTCGATCTTTAGAAAGGGAAGCATGGGGCTTCGACCTGTTATTTTCAAGGGAGCCGGAGCTCAATCACTTTGTAGCCACAAATTTTGTGACTCTGGGAGCGGTATCAGTCGAGCATCAGTTTGCTCAAATATATAAAAATGATATGATTCTACATAACACAACATTAAAGACGTGGAGCCAAACATATCAAATCATATTAGATTTAAACCAGATTTAAAGAACCATATCACCTGAGCATTTTGCGGCCTTTGATTTAGGCATTCCTTGAAACTGCTATGGTCGAGCTCTCCTAGACCGAGCTGTGCTGGCCGAGCTCTGTAAGATATCTTCTTCAGTTCCCCGAGAAAAATAATGACATTGGATGGCCCTCCTATGGTCCATTGACCCTGATCTTTTTGTCAAGAACTTGGAAGCGACCTTAAGAAAACCAGACTTTTGCTATATCTGAAAATCTCTCTTTTACACGCGCTTGGGTAAAGTTTTACGCATTGCTGAATGACATGACCGCCATTAACATTTTTTATCAACGGGACAGTAATTTGGCACATAACTTGTATAATTTCACATATCTGGGTTGTGGTTCTGAGATTCTCTAGCATTCTCTGAACAGCCCGAGTTCCATGATTATTCATGCACACATCTTGGATAATTGAGAGAAAAATATTATTCATCTGAGCCACACTTACCCTTGTTGATTCAAAAATCTTTTGAATCAAGTAATTGCCAAAATGGCGTGTCATTAGTTCATGAGTGTGATCCTTCACTTCAGATAGGATCATATCAATATCTTCTGAGGTACCCCCATTAATCATCGACTATAGCAAACGGACATCTACATTGACCCTTTGCATATGAAACCACTTTTCCCATCACATCTTCAATTGAATTGAAATTATGTATACGTTGTTGTTGCACTTGCACCTGAGGAGGTGACAAAACAGTGTCTCTTAAATGCTCCATTCCGAGTCCATAGCCATCATAATAACTTCCTAGTACTCCCTGCAAGACGAAGAGGCCAGTGTGGAATACGCAAGGGTTGATGAAGACAGCACAAAATTGTCCACATTGAAACAACTCATCCGTCTGCTGTAAGAATAGGTTGTCAGCGTCGAGCATGACTACCCTGTCATAGTCCACTAGGCTCCACGAGTAGAGTTTGTTCAACGATAACTTGAATCTCTTGTCGAAGTTGTCTTGATGCTTGTAGGGATTGTCCATGTTTTCCACCCTTACGACTTTCGCCCCATCTTCCTGTTCTAGAGCTTGAATCCAGCGGAGAAGGACATCGGAGGAAGCAATGACGAGTAGATCGGCTTGAACGTGAAGTGCGGAGGGAGATTTAAGAAGGACTCGCACTGCCACGTAGAACTCGTAGTCCCTGGGAGTCCCCATGTACATCATCGTCGCGTATGCGTTCTTGTACTTCACTTTCGACGACGACGTCGCTTCGATACAGGGTGATGTATGCAAAAACCATAAGCCCAGTAACAAGAGCGCCACCCCCAACCTTCTCAGAAAACCCGCGTTGTGACCCATTCTGTTCCCCTCAAATGAAATGAAAGAACGGAAATGGTGTCCTTTGGGTTTTGGGAGTAAAATCAGACGAACGGGAGGAATTGGGAAGGAAGGGAACAAACGGAGAGAAAAGCGAGATAAGAGGAGTTATCGTTATTCATTAACCAACGAATGAATGACGGTGGTTGAACCAGTGGTCGGGGCAAAGTTTTACCTGGCCCCACGGTGGGCGCCAAATGTTCCTGCCGAGATCCGACTTGCCGGAATCTCGCTGTAGAACGTCATACCAAGAGTGAACAATGGGGGTTGTTTTAGACTTTGGCTTGATAGAATTTGATATTCCGGTCCTACGTATCCCAGTGGGAATCAAAGCCAGACGTAGTTCTAAGTTCAACCCTTGGTGGGGCGGTGATCTCGATCCCCTAATTTTGTATCGGATGAGTACTAGGGATCAAGGACTGTCTGAGAGTCTCTTGGTCGACTGACACGGACTCGGCAAGTGTACCGGTTCGTTGCAAGTAATAAAAACGGTAAGACCGGATATCGTTCTCAGGGATCGTGGACAATTACCACTTCGCAAATTTGACTACTATCTAGGCGATCGAATTTTGGATCGAAGGTTGTTTTAACATCTAGCAAACAAACAAGAAGAAAATATTTTTGTTCTTTTTGGATTTTTCTCAAACAGTTAATGTGAAAACAAAGAGATGAATAACAATGAGATATAATTGCTGGGGTTAAACTAAGCTAATCCTCCCTTGGTTGTTATGAAATGATAACTAACACAGTTCCTAGTTCTAATATGACAATCAAGTCTTTTCAGAGATACCCAAGCCTAATTCCTTAGGTGCATTGAGCCTAAAATCCCAAGTTAAACCCTAATTCCTTAGGTGGATTAACCTGAGATTTTGCATTAAGTAAAGACTTATAAGATTGCAAGCACCTCAAGACCTATTCCTAGGTTCATGAATTACCCGGCATTTGATTCATGAGCAAGCTCTAACACCAACCTTCCAGTTATCTATTAAAGCAACTAATCATTCATAGGGTGATCAAGCCTAAGAAAGCATTAAGCATGGAATCAAACACTCATAAAGAACAAGGAAACTGCATTATAATCAAGTCATTTTACAACCAAGTTCAGATAGCAATAGTCTAACCCCAACAAAGGGGAGTTTAGTTACACATAATTGAAAACAAAACAAAAGAGAGAATTACGAGAGATGAACAAAGGGGAGAGCTCCATGGAATGATGCACACGACCCACAAAGAAGAGAGGATTTTCTTTAGGGTTTTCGAATGAATCTTCTTCCGTTTCGCTCAGTTTTTCTAGTACTGCGTGGCGGTCACGGCCGTGATAGCCATCACGGCCAGGCCGTGATGGTTTCGACTTGGCACCGCTTCATTTATCGATTCATCACGGCCGTGATACTCATCACGGCTAGGCCGTGATCCTTTCTGACTTTTCCAACAAACAAGTCACGGCCGTGATAGACATCACGGCTAGGACGTGATCGTCTCTGACTGTTGGAGATCTGGCACAGCTGACACGTCCCGGCCGTGATAGCCATCACGGCTAGGCCGTGACAGCTTCCACGACTTTGGCTCAATTCTTTCTTCAGCCATCGCTCCCTCACGGTAGTGAGGGCCATCACGCTAGGCCGTGATACTCTCTCGCTTGGCTCAATTTCTTATCTTTCAAAGCTCTAAGTCATCCAAGCTTCATACTTGCTAATTCTTGGGCATTTAATCATGAATATCTGCAAAACAACACACAATACCACCTTATCTGTTCCAAAGGAAAAACTAAACAAAATAAACACTAAAATGGCCTAACTATATGCAAATGCATGCAGAAATGTACATGGAAAATGAGGTGAAATCACACTCATCAAATCACCCCAAGCTTAAGACTTTGCTTGTCCTCAAGCAAAAACCAAGGCCATAAGATGAAAACAACCAGGACAATGATAGTGAACTAAGAACCCGAATAAAATGATCCAAGCAACAGCAAATCAATTATTTCAGCAAGAGACAATCAATTCAAGTCCAATTAGGGGCTTAGTTTCCCTAGACTCACATTCTCACTAATTCGGGCACTCTATCTCACTTGCAGCTCACCCCAAGCTTGTTCATTTGCTTGGCTCTCTTTCTTGCCTCACTCACTCAAGTGTTAAGGGAATATGACATTTCACTCCATTTTCCTCAAAGAATGATTCCTACCATAAGCTTGACTATCAACCAAATCTTCACTTTATTAATGAAAACATCTAAGAATCAAGAGGTCTTATTCTTTGGTTGTAATGAGGCCATGGGATCAATTTTCAGGTGGGAATCTCAAAAACAGGAAATTTCAAAAGGCTATACAAACAATCAAGCATTGCAAGGCACGACCTTCTAAAATACCTTTCTTTGGGTTTCAGTTTACTCTTCCACCATTCTTTCATTTTTTTTTTCCTCTCTACTTCTCATTCCTTTTTGTCATCCCCTTCCCCATTTTTTATTTCTCTTTTCTCTTTTTTTTTTTATTTATTTATTGGAGAAGGGTAGATTTTGCAATTCAGGAGAAGTAAAATTTTTTAGATTCCTTTTTTTTTTCCTTTCATCATCCCAAACTTTCAACTACATTTTCCAACCCATTTTTGCACAGTACTTTAGAAGGTCCCTCATAAGCATATTTAACACAACATTTCAGGGAACCAAGAAAAGCATGTTATTCATTCAGGCTCAAAATTGGGCAACTAAGGGTAGCATTTACACATTCAAAGCTCGGAAAGGTCGGAAAAAATACCTATTGCCTCAATCATTTTCAAAAATGTTTCCAAAAATTTTCTAGTTTCGAAATGGTTTCAAGTCAAGTTCTAGAGAAAAACAGTCCAAGAAGAAAACACTCTACACAAAGAACGGGGGCAGATTTAGTGAGTGCCCCTAATGGCTCAAAAGCTCACATTTATCGGTTCAAGAACCAGAGAGAACACAAATCCATAGAAACACATGCTAATCATCAACTATCCAAGAACATCTCAAGCATATTTAATGAAGCCATATCACAAGAATATAAAATCGTGGTCCAAAAATTCACTATCACGAGAAAGCTTGGCACTTAGCTCTCACAATCGATGCTCAATCTAAGCGGGGGCAATTAATTCATGTGATCATGCCAGACTAGAGCCTATATGAATGCAATATTTACAATGCAAGCTAAAAGATTACCCCTACCCCAAGCTTAAAGACTTACATTGTCCTCAATGTAAATAATTAAGTTTAGAGAGGGGAGAAAACTAGAACAACTCACAAGGTGGTAGTGGTGCTTGAATCACATGCCTTCCGGTCTTGTTTCCTCCCGCCCTTCTTCTCCTCCTTCCTTCAAAATCTGGAATCACTCAACAAACTATTAACAAACCTCTTGAGCTTCTCAAATTATTCAAGAGGGGAAATCAAAAACAAAAGAGAAGAGGAAAATAAAAATTGGGTTGCCTCCCAATAAGCGCTTCTTTAACGTCACTAGCTTGACGTATGATTTCTAAGATGGTGCCTCAAGAGGATGGAGACTGCCTGACGGTTAAAATCTCCTCCAAGGTAGTGCTTGAGCCTGTGCCCATTTACAGAGTGATGATTTCCCGATGATGGATTTTCCAATTCAACTGAACCAAACGGAGAAACTGACTTGACATAGAATGGGCCTGACCATCTTGATCTCAATTTGCCCGGGAAAAACTTGAGTCTTGAGTTGAACAGCAAAACTTACTGGCCTTCTTCAAATTGCTTGGGAAGAATGTACTTATCATGCCGTAACTTGGTTCTTTCCTTGTATATCCTGGCACTCTCATAAGCCAAGAGTCGGAACTCATCTAACTCATTCAATTGAAGCATCCTCTTGTCCATGGCCAGCCTTGTATCAAAGTTTAGGGCCTTCACCGCCCAAAAAGCACGGTGTTGGAGCTCTACCTGGAAGATGACATGATTTCCCGAACACCAATTGGTAAGGTGACATACCAATAGGCGTCTTATAAGCAGTCCGATAAGCCCAAAGTGCATCATCAACTTTCTTCGCCCAATCCTTCCTTGCATTGTTCACAGCTTTTTCCAAAATTCTTTTCAACTCCCGGTTGGACAATTCCACTTGCCCATTGGTTTGGGGATGGTATGGTGTGGTAACTTTGTGGTTCACCCCAAACTTGGCAAGCACTCGCATTAAACTCCTTATTGCAAAAGTGGGTACCCCATCACTTATGATAGCCCTAGGGGTCCCAAACCGGGTAAAAATATTCTTCCTCACAAAACCGATCACAGTTCTTGCATCATCCTTCAAAGTTGGCACGGCTTCCACCCACTTGCTCACATAATCAATCGCCACCAGGATGTACTTGTTGTTGTAAGACGACGGGAAAGGACCCATGAAGTCAATCCCCCATACGTCAAAGAGCTCTACCTCCAATATACCCTTCAAGGGCATCTCATTTCTCTTGGAAATACTGCCGGTCCTCCGGCATTTATCACAATTCATCACCCAAGCTCGGAGTCCTTGAAAATGGTGGGCCAAAACAACCCGCTTTGCAAAATCTTCATCGCGGTCCTCTCACCACCAAAGTGTCCTCCATAGGGTGAGTTGTGGCAGTGGGTCAACACCCCATTAATTTCTTCTTCTTGTATGCACCTCCTCGTAATTCCATCTCGAACCCCTTTTGAAAAGATACGGCTCATCCCAAATGTAGAACTTGGCATCATGAATGAGCTTCTTCTTCGCTGCGCATTGAAGTCCTTAGGAATCTTATTGGCCGCCTTGTAATTTGCAATATCCATGAACCAAGGTGCCACTTGCACCACAAACAACTGTTCATCTGGAAATTCCTCTTGAATTGGCAACTTTGCTTCGCTTGGACATCGCTTGTGGGAGCCTGGACAATTGGTCTGCTACCACATTCTCCACTCCTTTCTTGTCCTTTATTTCCAAATCAAACTCTTGGAGTAGCAAGTATCCACCTAATAAGCCTTGGCTTAGCATCCTGTTTAGTCATCGGATATCTCAAAGCAGAATGATCAGTGTAGACTGTAGTTTTACAACCAATCAAGTAGGATCTAAATTTATCAAAAGCAAATACCACAGCAAGCAACTCTTTTTCAGTCGTAGTGTAATTCAATTGGGCATCATTAAGCACACGACTGGCATAGTAAATGACATGCAGCACTTTGTTTTTCTTTGGCCCAAAATGGCTCCCACCGCATAGTCACTTGCATCACACATTAGCTCAAAAGGTAAACTCCAAACTGGAGGAGCAATGATCTAGTGCGGTGGTGAGTTTTTCTTTCAAAATTTTGAAGGCATGCATGCAATCATCATCAAATATAAAAGGAGTATCAGCTACCAAAAGCTTGCATAAGGGTTTCACTATTTTTGAAAAATCTTTTATGAACCTTCTATAAAAACCCGCATGCCCTAGGAAGCTTCTAACACCTTTCACATTTAAGGGAGGAGGAAGTTTTTCAATCACTTCAATTTTGGCTCTATCAACCTCCATCCCCTCGATGAAATTTTGTGCCCAAGAACTATACCCTCCCCTAACCATGAAATGGCATTTTTCCCAATTTAAAACGAGGTTAGTTTCTTGGCACCTTTTTTAGGACACAGCAAGATTATTCAAACAGTTATCAAATGAATAACCAAATACAGAAAAATCGTACAAAAAAACATCAATAAACATCTCATTCATATCAGAAAATATGGAGATCATGCACCTATGAAAAGTGGCGGGTGCATTGCACAACCCGAAAGGCATTCTCCCGTATGCATAGACTCCATAAGGGCAGGTGAAAGCGGTCTTCTCTTGGTCCTCCGGGTCAACCACAATCTGGTTATACCCTCGAGTATCCATCAAGGAAACAATAGAAAGCATGACCCGCCAACCTCTCTAGCATCTCGATCAATGAAGGGTAATGGAAAGTGGTCTTTTCTAGTGGCCTCATTCAGTCTTCTCGTAGTCAATGCATACCCTCCATCCAGGACACGGTCCTGGAGGGAATAAGTTCATTCCTTTCATTCGCTACCACCTGTCATCATCCCCCTTTCTTCGGCACAACTTGGACCGGACTCACCCATGGACTATCGGAGATGGGATAGATAATGCCCGCATCCAACAACTTCACAATCTCCTTCCTCACAACTTCCTTCATATTCGGGTTGAGTCTTCTTTGCGGTTGCCTAACCGGCTTGAATTTTTCCTCCACACGGATTTTGTGCATGCAGAAGGAGGGGCTTATCCCTTTCAAATCGGACATAGACCATCCAATTGCAGATTTGTGCTCCCTAAGCACCCTCAACAGCTTCTCTTCTTCCAAGGAATTCAACCCACTACTGATGATAACTGGGAATGAAGAGTTCATCCCTAGGAAGGCATAACGGAGATGGGATGGCAATTCCTTCAACTCTAGCACCGGTGGGTCACCCTTATCTTCAATTCTCACATCTTCCACCACTTTGTCTTCATCAGTATTCACAACCAGACAAGCCTCCAGAGATTTAATCATGAGATCAACTTCTTCTGCACCTACTTCTTCTTCTACATCCTCTACCATTAGAGCGGCTTCTAACGAATCTTCAAACTTCTGGTGCAAACTCTTGTCAGCTAATGAATCAATGAGGTCCACTATCATGCATGTGTCCTTGTCGCTTGGGTGTTTCATCGCTTCAAACACATTAAAAGTGACCTTTTCGTCTTGTACCCGAAGCACCAATTCCCCTTGATTGACATCGATCAAGGCTCTACCTGTTGCTAGGAATGGTCTCCCAAGAATCAGAGGAGTATCACCATCTTCAGCCATATCTAACACCACAAAATCTGCTGGAAAAATAAATTTATCTACCTTCACCAACAAATCCTCCACAACACCATAGGGGTATGTAATTGAGCGGTCTGCCAGTTGAAGAGAAATCCCTGTTGGTTTTACTTCACCAATCCCCAGCTTCTTGAAAATGGAGAGCGGCATCAGATTAATACTTGCCCCTAAATCGCACAATGCTCTCCCTATGTTCAGATGACCAATCGTGCATGGGATAGTGAAACTGCCCGGGTCCTTCATTTTCTTGTGAGCTTCCTTTGAAGTATAGCTGCACTCTTCAAGAAGCATAACTGTCTCCTCCTTCCACCTTCTTTTGTTTGTAAGGATTTCCTTCATGAATTTTGCGTAGGAAGGCATCTCTTTGTAGAGCTTCAAAGCAAATGGGATGTTTATTTGTAGCTTTTTGAATACATCCAGGAACTTAGAAAACTCGCTGATTTTTTGCTTCTTTCTTCAACCGTTGGGGGTATGGAATTCCGAAATATGGGGGCAGCTCCTTGGGATTATCGACCTCTTCCAGAATCTGTCTTCTAGTCTTCTTCTTCGCAAATTCTTCATCAACCAGTTTCTCCTCTCGTGGTTCTTGACTTCTACATCAATAGGATTAGAGGTAGTACCTTGGGAAGTTCCGGGTTCTTCATTGTTTACCTCTTCAAATTGTCCCTTGTCAATTCCAAGCATCACTTGTCTTCTCTTCCTTCTCTTTTTCTTGTGGACTTAACATTCTCCCACTTCTTGTAACAATGGCCTTACAATCTTCCCTTGGGTTCTTCTCGGTATCCCCGTGCAATTGTCCTGGAGGTCTCTCCGCCATCTCGCCTTGCTAGTTGGCCCATTTGATGCTCCAATTTATTGATTGAATCAATCTGATTCTTTATAGTCTCTTGAGTAACTTGCATGAACTGGCCTAGAAGGTTCTCCAATTTGCTTGAACTCTCTTGAGGAGGCTTTGCTTGAGTATTTGAACTTTGTCCTTGTCTCCAACTAAAGTTGGGATGATTGCGCCACCCCGGATTGTAGGTGTTGGAGTAGGGATCATTTCTAGGCCCTTGGTTGCCCATATAGTTTACCTCTTCTTGTCCCGAGCTTCCAACCACATTGATCTCACAGTTTCCATTTGCATGGTTGCCTCCACAGAAATCACACACTGAGGCACCTTGAACTTGAACAGCTTGTACTTGAGAGTTCTGCAGTTGAACCGACCCCAGTTGTTTGGTAAGAATAGCCATTTGTGCTTTGAGGGCACCAATTTCATCCAGCTCTAGAACACCTCTATTGACCATTGACCGAGAACTAGGCATTTGATAGTCATTGTTAGCCATGTTCTCAATCAAGTCCTTTGCTTCTTCCGGTGTCTTTTGACTCAATGTACCTCCTGCAGCCGCTTCAATCATACTTCTTGAATTCCTGTTGAGCCCATTAACAAAAGTTGCGACCTGCTGCCATGTCTCTAGTTCATGATTTGGACAAGCTGTGAGTAAAGACTTGAACCTTTCCCAGGCTTCATATAGTGACTCACCATCCCTCGTGCAAAGGCATTGATCTCTCGACCTCGACTTAATCATTCTTGACGGAGTGAAAAATCGAGATAAAAACTTGCTGACCAAGTCGTTCCAGGTGATGATGCTTCCATGAGGATGAGATTGAAGCCATGCCTTGGCTCTATCCCTCAAAGAGAAAGGGAAAAGCCTTAACCGAATGGCCTCATCGGAAGCTCCGTTTAACTTGATGGTGTCACACGACTCAATGAAGGTACCAATATGAGCATGAGGATCTTCACTCTCCAACCCTCCAAATTGGTTTTCTTTTGCACAAGGTGGAGAAGTGATGCCTTGATTTCGAAATTATTGCAGGCCACTGCAGGTCTCACAATCGGAGTCCTACATCTATCAACTCTAGGGGAAGTGTAGTCCCCATTGTTCTCCTTGGTGCATTCTCTTACGCCATGGTGACAATTTGCTATTTCAATTTGTGGTTCTTGCACACTTTGGGTAACTCAACTTGCTGCTCTTGTCTACTAGAAGATGCTCTTTCTCTCATTCTGTCTTGCCTTGGTTTTCTTTCTATTCCTTCTGCAGAGTCTCTCGATCTCAGGTTCGAATTGGAGTTCACCTGGGTCGATTGTACCTCGCATACACTGAACAAACGGAGTAGCACAGAACAAACAGAAAAACAGCACTTGCAGAAATTCACAGCAGAGATACAGAAATTAAGAACGAAACACAGTAGGAAAACAGTAAAAAAATAAAATGCCTAAATTAGGAGTCCCCTTTGGTACTCGTGATATTGACACACCGATCCCCGGCAACGGCGCCAAAAACTTGACACGGACTCGGCAAGTGTACCGGTTCGTTGCAAGTAATAAAAACGGTAAGACCGGATATCGTTCTCAGGGATCGTGGACAATTACCACTTCGCAAATTTGACTACTATCTAGGCGATCGAATTTTGGATTGAAGGTTGTTTTAACATCTAGCAAACAAACAAGAAGAAAATATTTTTGTTCTTTTTGGATTTTTCTCAAACAGTTAATGTGAAAACAAAGAGATGAATAACAATGAGATATAATTGCTGGGGTTAAACTAAGCTAATCCTCCCTTGGTTGTTATGAAATGATAACTAACACAGTTCCTAGTTCTAATATGACAATCAAGTCTTTTCAGAGATACCCAAGCCTAATTCCTTAGGTGCATTGAGCCTAAAATCCCAAGTTAAACCCTAATTCCTTAGGTGGATTAACCTGAGATTTTGCATTAAGTAAAGACTTATAAGATTGCAAGCACCTCAAGACCTATTCCTAGGTTCATGAATTACCCGGCATTTGATTCATGAGCAAGCTCTAACACCAACCTTCCAGTTATCTATTAAAGCAACTAATCATTCATAGGGTGATCAAGCCTAAGAAAGCATTAAGCATGGAATCAAACACTCATAAAGAACAAGGAAACTGCATTATAATCAAGTCATTTTACAACCAAGTTCAGATAGCAATAGTCTAACCCCAACAAAGGGGAGTTTAGTTACACATAATTGAAAACAAAACAAAAGAGAGAATTTCAGAGATGACCACAGGGGAGAGCTCCATGGAATGATGCACTGACCCAAAGAGCAGAGGATTTTCTTTAGGGTTTTTCGAATGAATCTTCTTCATTACGCTTTCAGTTTTTCTAGTACTCGTGGCCGGTCACGGCCGTGACAGCCATCACGGCCAGGCCGTGATGGTTTCGGACTTGGCACCGCTTCATTTACTGATGCATCACGGCCGTGATACTCATCACGGCTAGGCCGTGATCCTTTCTGACTTTTCCAACAAACAGGTCACGGCCGTGATAGACATCACGGCTAGGCCGTGATCGTCTCTGACTTTTGGAGATCTGGCACAGCTGACACGTCACGGCCGTGATAGCCATCACGGCTCGGCCGTGACGACTCCGACTTTGGCTCAATTCTTTCTTCACTCTTTGCTCCCTCACGGCCGTGAGGGCCATCACGGCTAGGCCGTGATACTCTCTGCTTGGCTCAATTTCTTATCTTTCAAAGCTCTAAGTCATCCAAGCTTCATACTTGCTAATTCTTTGGCATTTAATCATGAATATCTGCAAAACAACACACAATACCACCTTATCTGTTCCAAAGGAAAAACTAAACAAAATAAACACTAAAATGGCCTAACTATATGCAAATGCATGCAGAAATGTACATGGAAAATGAGGTGAAATCACACTCATCATCGACGCTAGTTCCTCTAATACGCTTAAGGGAGAGTTATCGAGATTCAGTCAAAAGTGTCTTTCTTATGAGGGGTACTTCTCCTTTTATAATAGGATTCCCCTATCTCTTAGAGATTCGATTTATCTCTTAATATCTTTTAGAGATTTGATTTATCTCTTAATATCTTTTTTGAGATATGATTCCTTAATTTAAGGGATATTATCTCTTTTAACCAGATAAGGTTATTTTAGATAATATCAGGATTTAATATCAATATCTTATTTCTTTAATTAAGTGATCTTTGATTTATTATCTTTAATTTCCGGACTGGGCCAGGTACTTGAGCTCGGTGGCCGGGTTAGTAACCTCGGCCAGTATACAAGCCCCCCAAGCTTTGAGCTGATTAGGCGTAGAAGCTTTCATGATGTTTAGCCGAGCTCTGTATCTTGGCTCATACACAAGTCCCCCCAAGCTTCGAGCTGATCACGTGGAAGCTTTTTCAAAGGGGCCGAGGCTTGGAACTTGGTTTCACCTTTTGGTCTTTCGGCTCGGCCAGGTGAGTGGCCGAGCTTCATACCTTATATGTGTGTACACATCCTCCAACTCGGTGACCAGCTCGGGTGACCGAGCTTGACGCTTTTGAGGTACCGAGCCGAGGTGGGGATGGTTACTCGTTTCCTGTTGAGGCCATACTTTCTTGGTTCCCGAGATGGAAAAGAGGCGTTACTGTGTGTGACGCGTGGCCTTTACGGCATCATTTCTGAGGCTTGCGCTGTAGTTGCATGCTCAAACGATAAGTCAAGAGCCGGAGCTCAACCGAGTGGTCGGGAGTCGGAGCGCAACCTTGTAGGGAGCTTGGAGCTTGACCTAGTAGTTAGGAGCCGGAGCTCAACCGAGTGGTCGGGAGCCGGGGCTCAACCGAGCAGTTGGAAGCCGGAGCTCAACCGTGTAGGGAGCCTGAGCTCGAACCAGTAGTCGGGAGCTGGAGCTCGACCGAGTAGGGAACCCGAGCTTCTCATTTCAAGTTGTCGAGCTTCACATTTCGGCCAATTCTTAAGTTCAGCGGGCTCGGTGGGCGAGTCTAGTAATCATTTCCCTTTGACTTGTTTGGGTTTGGGGATCTAGCTTTACTTCTCGTCCAATATTTTAGTTTGGTAGGCTCAGTGGTCGAGTTTAACATCTCGATGCCGAGATCCGACTTGCCGGAATCTCGCTGTAGGACGTCGTACGAAGAGTGAACAATGGGGGTTGTTTTAGACTTTGGCTTGACAGAATCTGATATTTCGGTCCTACGTATCCCAGTGGGAATCAAAGCCAGACGTGGTTCTAAGGTCAACCCTTGGTGGGGCGGTGATCTCGATCCCCTGATTTTGTATCGGATGAGTACTAGGGAGCAAGGACTGTCTGAGAGTCTCTTGGTCGACGCTAGTTCCTCTAATACGCTTAAGGGAGAGTTACCGGGATTCAGTCAAAAGTGTCTTTCTTATGAGGGGTACTTCTCCTTTTATAATAGGATTCCCCTATCTCTTAGAGATTCGATTTATCTCTTAATATCTTTTAGAGATTTGATTTATCTCTTAATATCTCTTTTGAGATATGATTCCTTAATTTAAGGGATATTATCTCTTTTAACCAGATAAGGTTATTTTAGATAATATCAGGATTTAATATCGATATCTTATTTCTTTAATTAAGTGATCTTTGATTTATTATCTTTAATTTCCGGACTGGGCCGGGTACTTGAGCTCGGTGGCCGGGTTAGTAACCTCGGCCAGTACACAAACCCCCCAAGCTTTGAGCTGATTAGGCGTAGAAGCTTTCATGATGTTTAGCCGAGCTCTGTATCTTGGCTCATACATTGATCATGTTTCTCAAACTCCTGCCTCTCCAAGCGGCTCTAGTGCAAAGATTATTTCTCCAAAAACTGTGCCTCCTTAAGTTCAAAAAAATCCAGTTTCTGTTGCTACATCTTGTCCCCTCAACATCAGCCCAGTTTATGCTCAAGATCTTAGCTCTTTTCCAGCTGTTGTTCAGAATGATTTTAATGTTTTATCTGCATTGTGGGAAAAGCAAAAGGATGCAAGTACTTCTAAGGAAGAAGAGCAGAATAATGATAATGTTGCTGATGATGGTTTCACGGTGGTTATGTCCAAATCTCAGAAGAAGTATAACCTAAGACTGAATAAAAAAACCTAATTCTAGGTTTACTTGATTTTCGTTTATTTTGTATGGGTTTTGGTTTTTGTCCTTCATGTTTTTGTTTTCTTTTTTATTTTATTAATAAATTTATAGTGATTTGTCACCCTGCATTAACAATATATATATATATATATATATATATATATATATATATATATATATATATATATACACACACACACACACACACACATTCAATACACTTTATAGGATCTATATACCAATAAAAAAAGAAGGTATGTTTCCTTTTGATTTTGCATTATTTAGCGATCTAACAAGGCAAATCCTCAAAATAAAAACAAAAGCAATAGTAATAGTAATAGACATGATCAATATATACAGACCTTTAATTAAAAGCAAATACCCAAGCAACAACTTCTGACTCTCATATAATTGCCTCACATGAAACAACACTGATCAACCTCAAAATAATAATAATAAATTAATTCGACTAAATTATATTTTGTCCCTTATTTTTATTTTATGTTTCAATTTTATCTTTTTTTTTATTTTTTTTTTCCCATTTTGGTATCTTATTTTGCAAAGTTATATCAATATGGTTTCTCTTTTATTTTTTGTTCTGAAATGATCCCTCATTTTATAAAAGTTAAACCAATGTGATCCATTTTTTTGTTTCAAAATGGTCCCTCTTTTTTCTTCTCGAAATGGTCCGTTATTTTGCAAAATTTAGATCAATTTGGCCATCTTCGTATCATGATTTAAACTGAAAGGACCACATTGGAATCTAAAATAAAGATAAGAGACCAAAATTGAATAAAAAAAATAAAAGAGAAACTAAATTGAAATATAAAATAAAGATAAGAGGACTATATATTGGCATATAGCTTATGATATGATGTCCGATAACAACAATTGATAAGAACATTCATAAACAAGTTGTACATGACGAAGATATATATGAAAACATGAAAGCACTTTACATAGGATACAAATCTATTATTCCAAAAAATAGTATCTCAATATCCCTACCAATCAAAAACAAAATATGTATAAGTATTAATGAACTGTGATCTTATTTTATTAGATAGCAAATTATAATTGTTGGAGGACAGAGAATCTGACAGGAAAATGACGATCTCTATCCTTTACATATATTCCCCCCATAAAGAAGTACCACTAATACTGTAGAGAAGAACATTTAAAACAAAAGACACCTATTTCACACAAAAACATGATCATACGAACTCGATCATACTCAGGAGTGTTACTTCATATATTTTTCTTAACCTGTGATCGATCTGCGGTCGCCATGGATGCTCCCATGCCACCAGGTACACTACTTATAACATCGGGATTTTCATATGTCACCCGCTTGTCCTGCATGCACGCAATCGCACTCCAGATTAATCAATAGCTTTCAACTTCACAGATGAATGCATGTAATTAATTAATAGATCACTAAAAATAATTAACGGTACATGCAATACATTACGTACTGCTGCAACATTGGACTGTGGATTCTTATCTTGGTTGCCAGAAAGCCGAGGATTAAGACTGGCGTCTCCTGACTGATCTTCAACGCTTTTGTTACTTATGAAATCATAGTCTTCCGTTGTTCTAACTTCAGGAGCTTTCACTGAGTCAGGAACACCTTCTTCGCGTTGATCCAAGTGCATCATCGCCCATCTTAGTCCCCTTGGGTGCATCATCAGCTTCCTGCACAAACTGCCCCACAACCTATTCCAAAGTATATGCAATTTGAGAAATTTTTAAATAGACAACATTTCTTAAAGTTCGATACGTAATTGTTGAAAATATAAACATGATTATTGATTAATTACTCATTATGTATTCATGTCTCATAAATTTAGGACTTAATTGAATGGATTGTGTGTCACTTCCTATCCCACCCAATTAAATGAATAAACCTTAATATAGAAGTGAAGAACTAAAATTTATTAATCTAAGGCTTTGTTTGGCAAAAATAGCTGATAAATTAGCTTATAGTTGATAAGCTAATTTTTAGCTTATAGCTGAAAATATAGTTGATTGAATTTAAAGTGTTTGGTAAAATTAACGGTTGAACTAGCTTGTAAATATAAAATGATACATATAAAATGACATATTTATGATAAACATGATAAAACGAGAATTTCATTAAATGAATAAGTTAAAAAACGAGATAAGCTTATTTACCAAACATCTTTATTTCAGTCAAACAAGCTTTTGAGCTAACTAGTTTATTGGAAAACAGAGCCTAAAGCAAAAAGGCAAGGCAGTGTTTGAGTTACGAATATATAACCTATCCACCAAGGGTCTTGATGCGTGCAGAACACACTTAGGACAACTGCACCCTGTCGCAATAGTAATAAAGGAATTTGAGTTCCAGATATCGTATCCACAGGGATTAATTAATAATTACCAAACAAGAGAAATTCTTATGTTATTTAGACAAATCAAATTGGTGAAATGATGGATTTTAGAAAGGAACAACAAAGACAAGAGTTCGCAAGCAAGAACACAAATATACAGAAAGGAGGATTCAATTATGAGAAAGCCTAGGGTCAAGGTTTCACTTGCACTTTTAATTCCCAATTCCTAATTCTTTATGATTTTTGAATTAAGCAACATATATCAATCCCTCAACGAATTCTATTAATACGTTTGGTCATTTGCTATTAATAATATTTTCCCCGAATTAATTTCCTATTTGGTCATGTAAGAAATTCAAATCCTGAGAAAGCATAAAGCACGGAGAGGTTGATTAATCTATTTGATTAACCTAATTGAAATACTAGGATTAAAGTTTGATCATGCAATAATCCTAACATCGATTATTCTATATGTCTGTCAATTAATTGCGGTACGGCCACCGATCAATCAATCAACTCAAACACGCCAAGAGTGATCAAAACTTAACATGAATTAAAGCAATAGAATAATCTATATGAAATCAAAATCATGAAATCATATTAAATTAGGAAAAGAGTTTCAAGTAGCAAGATCTACCATAACCCTAGTAGTGGTATTTAGCTATCCATAGAATAAAAAAGAACCAAATCCAAATAAAGGTACATGAAGAAACAAGGAAAAAGAACCCCTTTTACAGTAGTAATCTCCACTCTGATTCTTCAAGCGCCTTGCCATGCTCTTGAATCGCTCCAAAGGTTTCAATGACACTATGCTATACTCTTCATGCCGTCTCCAAAATAATGCAAAAGATCGTCCCCTAAACAAAGGTTCTAACCCTATTTAAAACTGAAATAAAAAGGGTAAAACTGATATTTTCAGAACAAACAGAATAGACACAGCTATGTCTAATAGGGGACACAGCTGTGTCTCTTGGCAAAACCACGCTCCAGGGACTAGACACAGCTGTGTCTATTAGGACACACAGTTGTGTCTCTCGGGCATGCGACGATTAGACACAGCTATGTCTATATGGAGACACAGCTGTGTCGAACTCCATGAGAGAGAAACATCCACTTTTTGGAGACACAGCTTGTGACACCCTAACTTGGTCATCACATGGTTACCCTTTTTGCGGAAAAATGCTCGTTTAAATGCTGGTCGCTTTCGGAAAAAGATTATTCAACATACACAAGGTTACCAAAAAGGTACTTCATTTTTTTTTCTTTAAAGAAAAGAAGTAAAAGTTAAAGAAACTCACAACTTGAAAACGACAACAGATACATACATATAATATTGCCTCGAAAGGTCTTAGGTTTTAACATTACACCACGGCCTCAATCAATATGGCCAACAGAAACGAAAACATAACTGAAACATAATTGAGAAGATAAGGTAAATAAAACACCAACTGGGAATGGGAATCTGGGAATCTAAACTCAAAAGAAAAGCTCAAAAGCCAAGACTAACGGACCACTCAAAACAAAGCCTCCAACCACTACCAATGCCTACGACACTCGGAGTGGCCACAAACGCTCCCACAAGAAGAAGTCTCCGGCTCCGGGTCAATCACCTCTCCTCCGTCATCCAACGGGACATCCTCCTCCTCAATATCCAAAGGGTGATAACCCGCCTCGAGCTCCTCATCCCACCAGTAGTCTACCAGCTCATGAGGCTCCTCCTCAGGATCCTCTTCGGGATCTTCTTCAGGATCTTCTTCCATCGGTTCCTCCTCTTCTGGCTCGGCAGGCTCAACGTGAGGCTGAAGTAGACCGGCTTCCTGTAGCGTGTTCAGGTACAACCATGGCGGTGGAAGAATCACGTTCCTGGATTCCACCGAATGGATCCTCCTAACAGGCTCTCCATGTATATTAGCTTCAGTAGTAGTGATTGGCCCTCGGTACGTCGCGGTAGTCGCATTCGCGTCCTCCAATTCCCAATCCTGTCGGCCTCGTCAAAAGTCTCTGTCCGTGTGACCTCAGGTACAAGAGGGACAAGAGGGTCCATCTAAAGCATACGCATACCCGGTACGAGGAAAATAAAAGAACATACAGACATGCAAGAGTGAGATACCGTCATAAGATATATCCCACAACAACCATATACATGATACATGCAACACGAAATCAGATCAACAGTTAAAGCATGCATAATCATCATAATATAATAGTGTTATATCAAGGGGTCCTCAAGCCCGTACAATCAGTTTTCGAAAATGTGCATGACACTTCAATATCAAGCTCTATCCTAATCTCATGAGATCACAACACCATGTTATCACTGGAGAAGATAGAGTTGGTCAAGCTCGCCCACCAGGGCTGTTGCCACCGCATCCCGATGCACCAGGCCTCTTGGTCGGAACAACGCCACATGCCCTTAACGAAACAGCTAGCAATGTGGTCGACTCTCGGATACCCCATGGGTATCCTCAATAAGCAAAGGCACGTCTGCCAGGGGAAATGCATATGCATAAAAACTTTCCTTTTAAGGTTTTTCTTTGTGTAAATATTCACTGTCAAAGCTCAAAGCTAATGACTTAACATTATTTCCCCATCACTTTAAAACTTAGAAACATCTGACACTCAGTCCGAATGCTCAATCCCAACACCTAGACCGTGGCGCGCAGTCAAGGTTTGTGGTAATGGAAATCAATATACTTTTAGTCATGTTTTACTTATCATGCTAAGGACAATAGCCCACAACAACGGAAATCGAAACGAACTGTCCTCGATTCCGCGAGTGGACTTGAAGTCCATAACATTACGAATAGGACTTTACGGTCCTGAATTAACACTGATCCAAGATCACGTGCTAAGCATGGAAAACTAGAGGCGACGTCTCACGTCTAGATTCCTATTCTTTTAGTACTTATCTTTCATTTGTGAAAACAATTTTTGAAATCGAAAACCTCGATAACCTATGCTGGCTATCGGAAAGTTTCTAAATCATTTGGGAGAAAACCTTTTCTTTTGAAAATCCTTTATAAAACGTTTTTGAAACACTTTTAACTTTGAAAATCCCCAATAGGATATTGTAAAATATTTTCGAAAGTTTTCACTTAAAACACATAGTTCGAAAAGGGTTTTTCTCTTGCATTCTAGAAATCACTAAAACTATATTGTCACATAAAACAAGTACTTTTAAACATTCAAGCTTTTTGGAAAAGAACACCCATCCTTTCATCTTCAAAGCTTATTAAGGTTTTTAATCCTTATTAATGATTGAGCACAGACACACGTCCGACTTTGAAAACTTCAAACAACAACAGCAGTATGTACACATATATATATTCACAGTTCAATGCCAATATCACAGTTATACATCTCAACATATATAACGATACAGTTCAAGTTCATATAATAGCATAACATTTCAGATAGTCCAGTAACTCAATAACAGTCAAGTAAACAATTAATCAAATACACACATGCATATAGTTATTGAATATCTTTCGGAAATCCCCTCTTACCTCAAAAGACGATAAGGGTTCCGACTACGAAAACTAAGGATCACGAACGTCCGCGCGTAACGAATCTAAGGTTACACACATGAAACCATAGGTTAGATTTTTAATCAAAGAACACTAGCCACAAGGCATAGGTTCGGTTTTCAACAATGGTTTTGGATTAAGGTTTCCAAAAATCACGCAACTTATGGATTTATGATCCTTAAGTGCTAGGAGTTCTTAAACACCAAAAGTTTAACAAGTTTGAATCAAGAATCCCACTAAGTCATCAACTTAGGGTTTCGGTTTTCATCCTCTAAAATAGGTTAGGATGTTCTAAATTTTCCAATCTCTTTAGGTTAGCATCCATACCTAGTAAGGAGCCTAAAACCTTGATCATTTTGGAAAAATGAAAAAAATCAAATACCCTAGGCCACAAACACTACCATTCAGCCTTGAGTAAAAATGAGGGTTAGAGGTTTTCAAACTTTCCAATCTCTTGGATCTAGCATCCTTATACATCAAGGAGCCCAAATCCATGATCACTTTGGAAAAACCTCAAAGTACATATAACAAAACACTTAGAGTTTTCACTTTTTCATGAAAATACATAAAAGTTTCTAAACTTTTCCAATCACTTAAGCCTAGCATCCTTATGTACATAGGAGCTCTTGGTCATGATCATGTTGGAATAACACTCAAACACAAGCTTAACCAAGCAAAGATGAAACAAAACTCATATGGCACAAAAGACATAGATTCTGTCCAGTACAGAAAATGGTGTTCGAGATTTTTGTTTTCCACAAGATTTTAGTATGTTGTATAGGAAGTAAAAATAAGAATATAGAAATTGGTTTCACCTCAATCGGAGTTTTCTACAATTTTTGAGAATTTTTTGAAGTTTAAGAGCATATTATGAACTCAAAACATCAACTATGAAAATAAAGCCAAAACTTGAAAAACAAATGGTATAGGGACATTACCCTTACCAATATGAACAACTTTGATGAAGAACACAACTTGAAAAACTTAGTAAAAATGGTACCTTTAGTTGTGTGAAGAAGAAGATGAATAGTTGTAAAAAGTGTTTTTGTGAAAGGAAGCAAAAGTGTGAAATGGTTACACTTTGAAACTTAAATAGAAGAANGAAAAGAGAGGGGGAGGAGGCGTCGGTTTTGGGGCAGATTGGAGGGGAGAGAAGAGCTTGACTTGGTTGAGACGACAGGGGGTCTGGTGTAGGTAAGGTGTGTGTAAGAAAGTATGGTGATTTGACTTGATTGGTGTAAGGAAGGTATGGCCATGGACATGCCTATGTCATAGCCTTCACATCAGTCAATCTGCTCCATTTTTGCTCTGCTCCAACATGCATCAGATGAATTTCCCGATCGTATTTCCCGACGATTCGCCGGGTAATACTCGGAAATTCGGCCCGAACAAGATTTCTCAAAACACTCCAAACCCACACAAAACATAAAAAAAACACTAATCGTCTCGTTCACGAGTCAATATTAGGTCTCTAGCTCAGTAAACTCGTACTGGCTTTGAAAACCCAGACCGGCTTTCGTCTGAATTTTATACCGAAAATTTTATTGTGACTTCATACAGTAAAATAACACAAGAAAATGATTTTATTTAAAATAAAATCATCCTCTGGATTTTATCACAATTAAATACATTAAAGCATGCATTTACTAATAATTCAGCACACGAAAAATAGGGTGTTACACAGCTGTTTCTCATGCCCCAACTCTTAATTCACCCCGTTTTTAAGCTCCAAAAATACCATTTTTCCTCCAATTATGCTCCAACTCAGTCCACTCTTAATAATCTGCAAAAGTAATCAAAGTTATGAGAATCCATCTCTTTAATAGCCAAAAATCAATGAATAATTGCAATGAGGACATGGTTTAAAGCTATATAAAATCATGTTATCAAACCACCTACACTCGAGTTTTGCTTGTCCTCAAGCAAAGAAATAACATTAAACTCGGGATTAACTTCAGCTTCCAAAGACATAAATCAAAGGGCTTTCATAACAAATGAATTCAGTCAAGCCAAGTATCAAAATCAGTCAAATATGAGCAATCAGTACCTAGTACAATTAGAAGCTTGAGTTTAACTAGCATCACTTCCTAATCAACAAATAAAGTCACTCAACTTTCCATCACTCAACTGATTAAGGACAAAGAGATCACTCCAAACTTCTTCTAGGAAGATGCGTTACCATAAGCTTGATTGTCAATCTCATCTCCACTTTCTTATTCACATGCACAACATGAATCAAAAGGACTTGCAATGGTTGTATCGGGGCTACGGGCGAACAATAAAAGGTAGGATAAAAAGGATGAAGATAATTAGGATAAGTCACAACATAGTAAAATCAGGTTGAAAAGAAAACAAGTGAAACTCAATGCACAAGCACATAATAATCTTTCACTTCCAACCTTATTTCCATTATACTTCACCAAAAATCTTCCTTTTATCATGTTTTTTTATTTGAATCCATATGGATTGATTTTTTCTTTCTTTTTTTCTTTTTATTTTTTTTTCTTTTTGTCTTTTTTTTTCGCTTTCTGCTTTTCTATCCATCAACACACAAATAACCTTCAATGACCTTTTATCAACCCATTTACATGCTTCACCCAATGTCAAGAATAATCAAAATAATCAAATACATTCAACCTGAAATTCTCAAAAAAGGGTAAGCAAGGAAATTTCATATCAAGCTCAAATGGGGTAACTAAGGGAATAATTTTGTCAACGCAACTCAGGAGGTCAAGAAAAATAAATCCTAATTACCTTAATCACCTTCAAGCATGCATGCGAATTATGGAAGTCTCAACAAGATATCAAAGCAAGTTCTAGAACACATAAACCTAGAGAAGTATCACTCCCAAAAGAAAATTGGATTCAAAATGAAAATCCAATCAATTTGGCTCAAAACTCACTTTCTGGGGCTAAGTTGAGAAGAAAAGCAAATGCAAGCAAACGGGCTAATTTTCAACTAGGATCATATCATGTCATATCAAAATGGAAAAAGATCGCTTTGCAAAACAATCTCTCATAAGCAATGAGGTGCCCTTCGAAAAATATCTCTATCTGCCTAACATTAATTCGAAAAATTAAAAGTCACATCTTGCCTAATTATTCACAATACTCAAGTGTAGTTCTTCACATTTTCAAAAATAAATAGGGTAATTAATCGGTACCCCACCACCTACACTTAAACCCAACATTGTCCTCAATGTTACAAATAAAGCATAAAAAGTAAGTGCGAATGAGAGTGAAGAGGACTTCCATGAGACAGCTTGCATCCTAAGCTCCTTTGCTAAAAGAAAATAAAAATAAAGCAAAAAAAAAAACCAAAATAAAAAATAAGATGAAAAACACCACAGGTTGCCTCCTGTGAAGCGCTTGTTTAACGTCTTTTGCCTGACGCGCAGTACCTCAAAAGTGATCAATCAGGGGGCTCTCCAAGTGCAAAATTTACCTTTAAGGCATTGCCCCTTCTTAATTTTCCAACCATGTGGTTCATGTGGTTTTTCCGTTTCCCATGTGGTGGATGAGCTTCAAAAGATGATGACATTTTAGTTTTCTCACAACCCACCAATATGCTAGGATCCTACAAAGTAAGAATTTTTTCCATAGGGTCCTGCATCCTTAGATCACAAAAATCGTTAGAAACGACCACATCATTAATAAAATAGGAAGAAACAAAAGGAGAAGTGTTTTGGGTAGAATTTAAAACCTTTAAAACATCATCTTCCTTACCACACCTTAAAGTTACCATTCCCTTTTGAACCTCAATTACAACATCACTTATGGCTAAGAGAGTCTGCCCCAAAAAAATTGGGACTTCCTTCTTTTTGTGTCTGGAAAAACAAGGTCAATCTCATTTTCCACGTGAATGCTCCCTTCAGTGAGAGCTTCATCCCTCTCTATGGACGTCTGTCCCTCATGCTTAAGCTCTTCATTCAACTCTTTCCCACTCCTAAGAGTGATAACTTGAGCTTCTACATCTAGATTGGGCTCAGCTTTAGTGGGCAGTGATTCTTGAACCTCTTGAGACATCAATATAACAAGGTTGGAGAATTGAGTCTCCAAAGTCTCGAGTCTACTATTAATCATCTCCATAGATTTAATCATAATATCTCCTCAAAGTCTGGTTCTCGCTCCTCTTGTTTTGGCCACTGATTTTGCAAGTAAGGTGGCTCATTGACATTATCCCAGTAAGAATCATACTGGCCCCGGTTGGAATGGTTCTCATAGTTAATCCAAGGATTTCCTGCTAGCTCCATAGTGGATATGAGATAATCTTCAACAGTTCTCCTCTCATCCATGATTCTTGTCTGTTTCCTAACTACAAAATAGGATCAACTGCAAACAGGCTCTTGGGAAAGTGTTAGCATAAACAAATAAAAACAAGAACAATTTTTTTTTTAAAGTCTAAATTAACGATGGACTCTTTCGTTCAATATTGTTGATTAATCCCCGACAATGGCACCAAAAACTTGATGCGTGCAGAACACACTTAGGACAAGTGCACCCTGACGCAATTGTAATAAAGGAATTTGAGTTCCAGATATCGTACCCACAGGGATCAATTAATAATTACCAAACGAGAGAAATTCTTATGTTATTTAGACAAATCAAATTGGTGAAATGATGAATTTTAGAAAGGAACAACAAAGACAAGAGTTCGCAAGCAAGAACACAAATATACAGAAAGGAGGATTCAATTATGAGAAAGCCTAGGGTCAAGGTTTCACTTGCACTTTTAATTCACAATTCCTAATTCTTTATGATTTTTGAATTAAGCAACATATATCAATCCCTCAACGAATCTATTAATACGTTTGGTCATTCGCTATTAATAATCTTTTCCTTGAATTAATTTCCTATTTGGTCATGTAAGAAATTCAAATCCTGAGAAAGCATAAAGCACGGAGAGGTTGATTAATTTAATTGATTAACCTGATTGAAATACTAGGATTAAAGTTTGATCATGCAATAATCCTAACATCGATTATTCTATATGTCTGTCAATTAATTGTGGTACGGCCGCTGATCAATCAATCAACTCAAACACACCAAGAGTGATCAAAACTTAACATGAATTAAAGCAATAGAATAATCTATATGAAAGCAAAATCATGAAATCATATTAAATTAGGAAAAGAGTTTCAAGTAGCAAGATCCACCATAACCCTAGTAGTGGTATTTAGCTATCCATAGAATAAAAGAGAACCAAATCCAAATAAATGTACATGAAGAAACAAGGAAAAAGAACTCATTTTACAGTAGTAATCTCCACTCTGATTCTTCAAGCGCATTGCCTTGCTCTTGAATCGCTCCAAAGATTTCAATGACACTATGCTATACTCTTCATGCCGTCTCCAAAATAATGCAAAAGATCGTCCCCTAAACAAAGGTTCTAACCCTATTTAAAACTGAAATAAAAAGGGTAAAACTGATATTTTTAGAACAAACAGAATAGACGCAGCTATGTCTAATAGGGGACACAGCTGTGTCTCTTGGAAAAACCACGCTCCAAGGACTAGACACAGCTGTGTCTATTAGGAGACACAGCTGTGTCTCTCGGAAGAACAGCGCATGCGACGATCACAGCTGTGTCTATATGGAGACACAGCTGTATCGAACTCCATGAGAGAGAAACGTCGACTTTTTAGAGACACAGCTGTGTCTATCTGGATACACAGCTATGTCTCATGCCCCAACTCTTAATTCACCCCGTTTTTAAGCTCCAGAAATACCATTTTTCCTCCAATTATGCTCCAACTTAGTCCACTAATAATCTGCAAAAGTAATCAAAGTTATGAGAATCCATCTCTTTAATAGCCAAAAATTAACGAATAATTACAATAACGACATGATTTTAAGCTATATAAAATCATGTTATCAGGTCTCGGTGAGGACACGGTTGCCTCCTACGTTGTCTTGCTCGGATAGAGTAACGCCTTCGTTTCTAGCAATGTTTGTGACGGCCTTATGGCTAACAAGACCAGCTCTCTCGTTTTTTGCACCCGCCGATGCCATCATTGCTGATGGACCAACCTTTGGAGTCTGACCCGATATTTGGTTTTCCACCGATTGAACGGTGGCTGCGTCTCTTGGCGTGATGGGTTTGGATGCTAACTCGCCGCCCACATTGAACACATCACCATACTCAATCGGTTCATGCTCAGGTCTCCGTGGCGTCTCCTCTTGGCTCATGATACTAACTTGTGCAACAACACTACAAATTTACTTTCTCAACTTTTTCACCCTTCTTTTAATCTTTTTCTTCTGCACCTCGTTCTTGTGCAGTGCTAGCAACTTATAGAGGTTAAGGGATTATGTAATATTAATATGTAATGTATCCATACACACGTAGGATGCATGCGGCAATTGACACAGGTGGTGACTACTTGGCGAGTTCTCAATCATATCACAACTTACTCAGCTTCTATCTTTTCTAGATACTACTGGTTAAAGAAATTAACACAAGCAAATATATTTCTTCAGAGTGCCCGGTGTCGCAACCAAAAATTACGACGAGGACGGCAGTAAAAAGAAATTTTAAGGAAAAGTAGAGTCGTCACCAATTTTATTTAATTTAGGAAAAATTGGAAAACCTTTCAAAAAAAAGGTCTTCGAAACCAAGTTGAGTTCTGAAGTCGGTTATGAGTAGGGAAGGTGTTAAGCACCCTACATCGCCCATCCTACGAATGGTACCTTGAATTAATCGTGCAAAATTAAATTATTTATTTTTACCCCAAAAATATTTACAAGAAAGGATTTATTTATTTATTATTTATTATTTTTTATGTTTCTTTATTGGTTTTTCGCATTTTTTAATTTATTTTTTAGAAAGAAAAATATCATTGATAAATCCTAAATGAGGTTGAACATGGCACGTAAGCACATAGGGCAACCTCAAAGCTAGGGGATTGAGCATGACACTTGTCATAGAGCAACCAAAAAAACAACATTAAATAAATTATTAATTAATTATCCACATTAAATAAATTAAAAAAGAAGAACAAAAATAAAGGAAAAATTAATTTTAGCTTGACGAGATGATTGATCCCGTTCCTATGTATTCCCCACTTCGATGGGAAACTCAAAGCCACGTAGTTCTTGTAGAAAATATTTTATTTGTTGGTTGATTTTAATTTTTACCAAAAAGGTTTTTTTTTATTTTTCATTTCAAAAAAGGTTTTTGATATATTTCATTTTTTATTTATATTTTTTTTTTATCGTAAACTCCAAAATGAGATAGAACATGACATATACATCCACAGAGCTATCCCGCATCTAAGGAATTGAGTGTGAAACCTCTCACAAAACAAATCCCAAAATTATTTTTTGGTAATTCCCTTTTTTACATCATTTTATTTATTTGTTAAGAAAAAATAAATATTTCACACTAAAGAAAATCAGGTTCAAATTTTTTTTTGTTAAACTTACTTAGTTTAGGCCTTACTTACCCGTAAGTAACAACTAACCCAAATTAACATTAAAAGAATAAGACAAACAAATAAAATAATAAAAGGAAAACAAATAAAAAATAAAAAGCCTACAATACCTAGTCACCAGACAAGTGAATCAAAACCCTGAATGCTTTTACTTGCTTTTACATGTTCGTACTTTTGTGGTCTACACTAGGCGCAGGCATTGGTTTGCATCAGGGGAGTAATTACTTGCTTTAAATTTTTTTTTGTTTCCATCAACCACTATAATGGGTTACTGATATTAAATATCTTGAGGCAAATCAAAAATTGGCAATGAATCAAAACCTTCTCTGATCATTAACCTGTGTGTGGGAGAACAATGAGAAGCAGCGTCTTGGCTTACGGCTTCGGAGAAGACAACATGCAGAGGCGATGGTGGCTGGACAGATTCACGTTCAGGCCGTCCCGCCATGGTCATGCGGCAGAGCAGATCGGTGGTGGCGCAACAGGGTGGCGCGGCAGGGACCGAGTGAAGAAAGAAGAGAACTCTGGTTTGGAGTTTTAGAGAGTGAAAGGAAGAAGGAGAGGGATGAGAGGGATGGTGTTTTGAGAGAGATGAAGGGAATGAAGTCTTGAGGGAGATGAAAGGAAGAAGATGTGTCTGCCAGGAAAAAAAATGAAAGCCAAGAAAGAATAGTCAAAGAATGGGGAAGAACGTGATGTATGCAGATTAAAAGTGTGATGAACAGTGCGCAGATGGGAGTATCATGAATAGTGCGCAGATGAGCCCCTTAATAATATGCCCCTATTGTGATCTTTATAATGCCAATTCCTCCCCCTGATCCTAAAATTCCGCCTAGATTCAGATTGCTATCTGATCCTGATCCTAAAAATATGCCCAGGCTAACATTTCTATCTCTGATTCGAAAATTAAATTCAAATTCAAAATAAAGCGGTTGCTAGGGAGGAGGATGAGATGGGTATTTATTTTCTTTTCAAATTTTTATTTTTTTTTTATTTTTATTTTTTGAAATTTTTTTAGTGAAGACTAAGAGACCCGGTCAAAATGGGGTGCTCACAGTTGCCCCTCTTTACTTGTTCATTACTAGAATACATGAAGAAATAACGATTTTTTCATGTGGTAATAGTAAGGAACTAGTAAAGAAAATGAACTCACATTTTAGCCGGGATGGGAAATAGGCTGGAGAAAATTAAGCTTTAGAGCTTGGAAGATAAAAGTGACAGTGGGCCTCAAATCCCAAGTATAAAATTAGCAGTGAGCCTCAGAGCTCGAAAAATTAATTTGCAGCGGGCCTCAGATCCCAAAAAGAAATTTGCAGTGAGCCTCGGAGCTCGAAAAATAAAATTGCAATGGGCCTCAGATCCCAAAAATAAATTTGCGGTGAACCTCAGAGCTCGAAAAATAAATTGCAGTGGGCCTCAGATCCCAAAAATAAATTAGTAGTGAGCCTCAGAGCTCGAAAATAAAATGCAATGGGCCTCATATCCCAAAAATAAATTTACAGTGAGCCTCAGAGCTCAAAAAATAAATTGCAGTGGGCCTCAGATCCTGAAAATAAATTTGCGGTGAGCCTCAGAGCTCGAAAAATAAATTACAGTGGGCCTCAGATCCCAAATATAAAATTAGTAGTGAGCCTTAGAGCTCGAAAAATAAATTGCAGTGGGCCTCAGATCCCAAAAATAAAATGCAGTGAGCCTAAGAGCTCGAAAAATAAATTGCAGTGGGCCTCAGATCCCAAAAATAAATTTGCAGTGAGCCTCAGAGCTCGAAAAAAAATTGCAGTGGGCCTCAGATCCCAAATATAAAATTAGTAGTGAGCCTTGGAGCTCGAAAAATAAAATGCAGTGGGCCTCAGATCCCAAAAATAAATTTGCAGTGAGCCTCAGAGCTCGAAAATAAATTGCAGTGAGCCTCAAAGCTCGAAAAATAAAATGTAGTGGGCCTCGGATCCCAAAAATAAAATGATGGTAATTTACTTTCTCTTAAAAAAATTTCTTTTACCTTTGTCTCGATTACAACCGAACCACACACTCCATTAAAAGACTGCGACCAATCAAACCTTTGTTTATCAACAACTCTGAGTCAGTGTCTTTCGATTAGAGGGGCTTCTTTTTCAAAGTGGTGAAGACACATAGAGCGATTATTTCCTTCAAGACTAGGACTCGTGGAGGCTTTCATTGTTGCTTTTCTTTTCTCCTCATTGTGCACCGTTATCTCCCTTATTGACTTTGAAATGCTGGGCTTTCTTTGGTTCAAACCATTCATTGAAGTATCCATTAGAATTATCCAATCATACTGTTATACTTAAATTTACTTAAATTGAGACGTGATTTCAATGTGCAAGAATGATTTAAGCACAAAAAGAATGGATGAATAAAATCCTTGCCTTAATATGAGAATTTACATTGCACACAAGGAAATTGGAAAGAAAAAGGGGAAATACAAAGGGGTGTATGGGAATTGTACGAAAAGGGATAATGGAAAGAAAACCGCATAAAAATTTGCCCCAGTATTGGTTTCTTGATCCTCTTAACTGATTCCCAGCAACTGTTTGACGTCGCAGATCCTGGTCTCAGCTTCCACATACATCCTTTCATTAACATTTCAATGATTTTCTTTGCCCCATTGTAGCCAGTCACAAACAAAGTTGCCCCAGTGTAGCAAGTTATGAGCAAAACTCCCCCAGTGTGGTGAATATTGAGATATCTCTTAAACTGCCCTTGCGGGTTTTCAGTCTAAGATTCAGCTTCTTTGTCCTAATTTTTGCTTAGGTCGCCCTTTCGGGTTTTCAACCTAACGGACTTATCTCTCTCTCTCTCTTTTTTTTCCTTTTTTTTTGTGCCCTAACTTTTGCTTAGGCCGCCCTCGCGGGTTTTCGACCTAATGGACTTCTTTTTTATTTTATTTTATTTATGCCCTAACTTTTGCTTAGGTCGCCCTCGCGGGTTTTCAACCTAACCGGCTCTCCCTTTTTTTTTATCAGGCATAGAACTTTTTCACGGCATCAGAGTTTACAGGTCTCGGTAGCTCTCATCCGTTTTCATCTGTTAGGACCAAGGTTCCGCCTGAGTATGCCTGCTTTACTATATATGGCCCTTCACAATTGGGTGACCATTTTCCTCGGGCATCTTCTTGGTTGGGAAGAATTTTATTTAACACCAAATCACCTGGTTGAAACTCTCTATGACGGACTTTCTTATTAAAGGCTTTAGCCATTCTTCTCTGATATAGTTGTCCATGACAAAGGGCTACCAATCTTTTTTCCTCAATCATGTTTAACTGATCGTATCGAGCTTTCACCCATTCTGATTCTTCCAAGTTAGCTTTCATCAGCACTCTTAATGAAGGGATTTCAACTTCTATAGGAGAAACAGCTTCCATTCCATACACCAATGAGAAAGGCGTTGCCCCAGTACTTGATAGTATATTGGTACGATACGCGTGCAAAGCATATGGCAACATTTCATGCCAATCCTTATAATTTACGACCATTTTAGCAACAATTTTCTTGACATTCTTGTTGGCCGTTTCTACGGCCCCATTCATCTGAGGTCTATATGGGGTGGAATTATGGTGCTTGATTTTAAAAGTCTCTAATAACTTCTTTACATCCGCCCCATTAAGATTGGCAGCGTTATCTGTAATGATTCTTTCTAGTACTCCATAGCGACAAACAATATCTCGTTTTAGGAACTTGGTAAACACCTTTTGAGTTATATTAGCATATGATGCTGCTTCTACCCACTTAGTAAAGTAATCTATTGCAACCAGGATGAAGTGATGTCCATTTGAAGACTTGGGATTGATTGGTCCAATGACGTCCATTCCCCACATAGAAAATGGCCATGGAGACACCAGATTGTGTAGTTGGAACGGTGGAGCTTTGATCTGATCTGCATATATTTGGCATTTACGACATTTTCGGACATACTCCAGAAAATCGGCTTTCATTGTTAGCCAATAGTGACCATTTCGTAGGATCTTGCATGCCATCATGTGACCATTGGCATGTGTTCCACATATCCCTTCATGAACTTCTGTCATGATAGTCCGAGCTTCACGAGCATCAACACATCTTATGAGGACCCCATCATAGTTCCTTTTATATAGAATTTCGCCATCTAAGTAAAACGACATTGATAATCTACGAATCGTCCTCTTATTCACTCCATTTGCTCCAGCTGGGTATGTTCTACTCTTCATATATTGCTTGATGTCATGATACCAAGGATTACCGTCGAGCTCTTCTTCCACATGTGCACAGTATGCTGGCTCATCTTGTACCTTCACTTGAATGGGCTGGACGGTGGTATGGAGACCCAGCTTGGTCATAGCGGCTAATGTGGCTAAAGCATCCGCAAATTGATTCTTGTCTCGAGTCAAGTGCGAGAAAGTAATCTCATCAAACTTCGCAACTAACTGAGTCAAGTATTTCTGATACGGGATAAGCTTGGGATCTTTAGTTTGCCATTCGTCGTTGACTTGATAAATGATTAAGGTTGCATCTCCGAAGACCTTTATCTATTTTATTCCAAGACCAATTGCTACTTGTAATCCATTTGCACATGCTTCATACTCAGCAATATTGTTGGTGCATTCAAATTCGAGCTTAACAGCCACTGGGTATTGCTTGCCCTCCGGAGAAACAACCACCGCTCCTATGCCGCTTCCATGCATATTAACTGCTCCATCAAAATACATCTTCCACATATCATCTTCCTCTGTCTCACCTTCTTCTAATGACAGTATCTCTCCATCAGGGAACTCGGATATAATTGGCTGTCCTCACTCAATAGGGTTTTCAGCTAAGTGATCAGCAATTGCACTTCTCTTAACGGATTTCTGGGTCACATACTTAATATCGAATTCTGATAATATCATTTGCCACTTTGAGACCCTTAATGATATGTGAGGACTTTCAAAGATGTACTTCAAAGGGTCCATTCGAGAGATTAACCAAGTGGCGTAGTATAACATGTATTACCTGAGTCTGTTGGAGGTCCATACCAATGCGCAACAAGTCTTCTCAATTGCCATGTATCGGGCTTCGCAGTCATTAAACTTCTTGCCCAGATAGTAAATTGCATGTTCTCTCTTGCCAGACTCATCATGTTGCCCCAACATTGCCCCCATTGAGGTTGGTAGGATTGTGAGATACAGTATCAAAGGACGACCTTGAGTGAGCGGCACCAACATTGGTGGGTTTAATATATGCCTTTATTTTGTCAAAGGCTTCCTGGCATTCCTCATTCCATATCCCCGGATTATTCTTCTTTAATTGCTTAAAAATAGGCTCACACGTGCTTGTCAAGTTAGCAATGAATCGGGCAATGTAATTTAATCCCCCTAGAAAACCCCTTACTTCTTGTTCATTCTTGGGAGTTGGCATGTCCCTGATCGCCTTTGCCTTTTCCGGCTGCACCTGTATCCCTTCCCTATTGACCACAAAACCCAACAATTTCCCAGTTGAGGTTCCAAACACACATTTTGTGGGATTGAGTCTCAGATTGTACTTCCTTAATCTCTCAAATAACTTATGCAAAACTGCTACATGACTTTCCCCCTCCTTAGACTTAGCCACTATGTCATCCACATATACCTCTATTTCCTTGTGCATCATATCATGGAACAATGCTACCATAGCACGCTGGTAGGTAGCTCCGGCATTCTTCAGCCCAAAAGGCATCACTCTGTAACAAAAAGTCCCCCAAGGTGTGATGAAAGTCATCTTCTCTTTGTCATCGACATCCATGAGAATATGATTGTATCCCGAATACCCATCCATGAAGGAGAATCTGTGGTTCCTTGCCGTGCTGTCTACGAGAACATCAATATGAGGCAATGGAAAGTCATCCTTCGGACTTGCTTTGTTCAGATCTCTGTAATCCACACACATTCTTACTTTTCCATCCTTCTTTGGTACTGGTACGACATTAGCAACCCACTCTGGGTGTCTCGACACTTCCACAAACCCAGCTTCTAACTACTTAGTTACCTCTTCTTTGATCTTTAGTGACATATCCGGATGCATCCTCCTCAACCTTTGTTTCTTCACCACCGTATCTGGGTACAGTGGGATTTTATGTGATGCTATCTCTGGATCCAATCCTGGCATATCTTTGTAGGACCATGCAAACACATCAAGGTACTCCTTAAATAGTGCGACCATTTCTGCACGTTCTGGATTATCCACTATTTTCAACTCCTTCTTGTCTTCCTCGGTCCCCATATTAATCACTTCTATAACTTCATCATTTGAAGTGAACCCATTTTCTGAGCGCTCTATTGACTTTGTAAATTCCTCAATGACTTCTTCTTCCTCACTAATCCCAGAATCGTCTTCGTCAACAGCCGCAAGGGAATCAGTAAATGAAGTTTCAAGGTTCCTTTTGTGAGACAAACCTTCGACGGTGGTGAGGTTCCTGAAAGAAAATGTTTGAAACAAGAGAAATATAGGCAAGGATGTTATTCAAGAAATGAAACGCAATTGATATAAGATAAAGGGTAGGGAAAGGAAGACACCAAGAAAATTGCTGAAAATTCATATTAACTCATTTTATTCATTTCTCAACCAAAGTAAACATCAGTTTATACGAGATACAAAAAGGTAATTACTTCATGGAAATAACATCAACAAATGGTTCAGACTGCCAATTGCCAAGGACTTCATCATCAGCAGAGAGATAAATAACAGGGTTTCTTGCTTGCTCCTCTTCAAGTGCACTGATAGTGAAATGAGGGGAAGTCAACTTTTTTGGCAAGATCACTTTAGTTGATGCTGAGAAAGTATCTGTCAAGTGGGGAATATAATTAAATTCCTTTCTTTCTTCTTTCTTGCCTCTGAGAGTCAGGTACTTCATATTTTCTGCTAGAGAAGGATTGTATCCTAGTCCATGTCTTCCATCTCTTGTAACTGCTGCAATCGGTTGAGGGATCCCTTGGAGGTTTGCCCCTAGACCTCTTCCTTTCCGATACTCGTTCCTTTCCATTATGCGGACTGCCACTTCATTCACATTTGGTATTGGAAGCTCCTCCTTCTTGCCCTCTGGCTTCAAGATTTCAAAACTACGTAGGGAATCATCCTCGACTTGCTCTGTACTTTCTACGTATGGTACCGAAACAGGCTTTAAAAGCATGATTTCCTCTTCACCGCGGATGGTAACTACAGCCCCATCCTGAATATATTTCAGACACTGGTGCAATGTTGATGGAACAACACCAGCTTCATGAATCCAAGGCCTTCCTAGGAGCATGGTATAAGCTGGCTGGATCTCCATGACTTGAAAGAGAACACGAAAACAACTAGGCCCTACTTCGAGGGGCGGAGTTATTTCCCCTAAGATCCCTCTTGTTGTCCCATCAAAGGCTCGCACAATCATCTCTTGGGGTGTCAAATCCTTCAAGCCTATGTTTAGTTGCTCTAGAGTGGACAACGGAATCACATTCAATGCCGAACCACCATCTATAAGCACCTTCGCAATCACAAATCCTTTGCACCTTAGGGTAATGTGGAGTGCCTTAGGATTACCTCTAAACTTTAAAAACACCTCATCTTCCGAGAAATTGATCATGTTGATCCGCCTCACCGGATCCACCATGTTTACTACATTCTCTGGCGTGACGTCGCGATTAACATAAGCCTCATTCAACACCTTCAATAATGCCTTACGATGCATTTCTGATGTGAGGACAAGCGACAAAAGGGATATTCTTGTCGGTGTTTTCTTCAACTGCTCTATCACATCGTATTCACTTTGTTTCATGATCTTCAGAAACTCTTCTTCTTCTTCTTCCTTCTCTTTTCCTTCATCTTTGGTATTCTTCCTTGCTTCTTCTTCCTTCTCTTTTCCCAATTCCTCCTCGAAGTTTCTCCTGCCCCTCCTACTAGCTCAACTTTCTGTTCATAATTCCAGGGAACAGCGTGTGTATCATTATAAGCAAAAGGAGTTGGCTTTTTCACCTTTACAATCACTTTTTCTGGTGTCGGCGCATCATTCATAGGTGGTATCCGGAGCACAACTTTTTCAACCACACTAACTCCTTCAGTCGTACCTCGCCTAGCTTGGATCACCCCCAAGGTAAGTAATACTTGGACTCGGACCTTAAAGTCCCAACAAGTTTCGATATCATGCCCTACTTGCCCATGATGATAATCACAACTTAAATCACCATCATACTTCTCTTTTTCTCCGATCAGCTTCACCGGCGCAACAATATCATATCCTGCTTTCTTGAGCCCTGCGAATACTTCTTGCATAGGGGTTCACAATTCCAAAACCTTCTTGACTTGAGGCCCTTTCACTTCCAAGTTATTCACGCTATTTCCCACATTATGGTTTGGGATTGGGTTATTAACAATGCTAGGCCCAGAATCTTCTTCGAAACCCAATCTTCCACAAGCAATCAATTTTCTTACTGCTGTCTTGAAGGCCTCACATTCTTCAATGGAATGTCCCAGGGCGTCCATGTGATATTTGCAAGCCAAGTTTGGATTGTACCAAGCAGGTAAAGGTGGTTCCATAGGCCGTACAGGGTTTCCAGCGATTAGGTGACGATCAAATAGTTGTTTGAACAAATCTGCATTGGAGATAGACAGACTTGGGAAAGGAGGCAGATTTTGATATTGGGAACGTCCCTGATTTGGAAAATTTGAGCGAGGTCGAGGGTAGCTTGGATGGTTTTGTTGAGGTGCAGGTGGATAGTGAGTATATGTTGGGCGAGTGGGGTTGTATGGTTGAGGGGTAGGGATGTTATTTATTTGGTTTTGTGGCTGGGTGATGGTTGGCGAGGCCTGTTGAGGTGGGTAAAATGGTGTTTGGGTCTGATATGGTGCTTGGTACCTTGGGTATGAAGGGACATGTCGAGGTCCAAAGTTTGGCTGGTGTTGCACATAATTTGCTTCTGCTTCCTTCTTCTTGGGCTGGAACCCCTTCTTGGATGCACTGCCTTCCATGTCAGTTGGCAACTTCTCGGCTCTGGCTAGGATTTCAATTCTTTCCCCTGCAGCAATCAAGTCAGAGAAATCCCTATAAGTTACTCCTGCCATTTCTCCGATAAAGGGGGATCCCAGGGTTCCCAAAAAGTATGAGCACATTTCGGACAACATCATCGGCGGCTGAACCTGAGCTTCCAAACTCCTCCACCTTTGTGCATACTGTTTGAAGGATTCATCACTCTTCTTCTGCATTGTAGTCAACTATTCACAGGTCGGAGCTATGTCCAAATTGAATTTGTATTGATCCATGAACAAATCGGCTAATTCTGTCCACCGAGAGATCTTAGAATGGTCTAACTGAAGGTACCACTCTAGTGCGATTCCGGTCAAACTTTCATGGAAAAAGCCAATGAGGAACTTGTCATCCTTAGACCAGATGGCCACTTTGGTGGCATAGCTAATCAAATGGAATCGTGGGTTCCCACTTCCGTCATATTTGGAGAAATCAAGAATTTTGAAATCCTTAGGGATCACGACTGATAAGCCTCTGGCTCATCTAGTTTTATGGCTAGTATGACCAGGGTTTTGTGCTAATTATATCTCATTTTCACCCAAATTAGATTAGATTGTCCTCAAGCAAGGTTTTGAGTCTCTAAAGTAGTTTTAGGTTAATTTAGCCAGTTTTGAGTCAAATAAAACACTTATGGCTATTTTATTGTTTTCAGGTTAAGTTAGAAGTCAAGGGAATAAAGAAACAGAGAAAATTCCAATCCTGGAGGTGTTCGCCCCGCGAGAGTCTTCTCGCCTCGTGAACCCGGAAAGCTGAATGAAGCAAAAATGTCATCCTCTCTGGCTCGCCCCGCGAATAATATTCTGGCCTCGCGAACCTGAAGGCTGACTGCTCCAGGAAATGCAACCCTTTCTGTGTCGCCTCGCGGATCCATGTCTCGCCTAGCGAGACTGAAGACCAGAAGCCATGACTCTTCAATTCCTCGCCACGCGAGCAGTACTTCGCCCCGCGAGAAGACCAAACGTTGCAGTCTGTTCATAATACTCGCCTCGCGAGTGATGGTTCGCCTCGCGAATGGGCGCAGTTACTGAAAGATATAAATGGTTGTTCTGGGCAGATTAGAGGAACTTTTGATTCTCCATTGTTTTCTTTACATATTTTCTGGTTGTGTTTCGTTTTTATGGAGAACTAAATTTCTTTGATTAGTCTACTGTAATTGATTTCCATCACACTTGAGGTTCTTGTAATTCCTGTTTTGTATGCTTTTCCCTTTTCAATACTATGCTATATATTTCTGTTTGTTTAATTCAGGAGTGTATAGTGTTGTGTTGATTTATTTCGGTGATGTTATGTTCCTATATTGAATCGCGTTTGTTTAATTCGCGTGTGTTCGTTCATGTTCGTTTAGTTCATGAGGGCTTAACCCCGTTTGTTTAATTCGTGAATAGGAACATATATCTGTAGTAGCGATTTCGTTTGTTAATTGTTGCTACAACCGAAAGGGGATTAGAATCTGCTTAGGGCTTGGAATTTACATGAACCGATGATAGCTGGGAAATCGAGAACAGTAGATTAATCGTCTTTAGCTATTTGATAATCTTTTAAACTGCTATGTTCTATTGCTCTGTTATCGCTTTGTTTTCCAATTGAATTTCAAACCAACCCCCCCCCACAAAAAAACTGATTTTTGTGGTAAATAACAATTCAAGAGTCCTTGTGAGACGATATCCGAGTTGTCGCCCTTAACTACATATTTTGTAAACCGCTCGCTTTTTGGCGCGTGCGCGACAGCGCGACCAAAAATTGGCGCCATTGCCGGGGACTCTTGTTTGTTATTTTCGCATTTTTTTTCTTTCCTTTATTTTCGTTTTTGTTTTGAATTGGTCTGGCTACTAGGTCTACTTGCCCTGAATTGTGTGATTTTGATCCTGAAATTGAAAGAACACTGCACACACGCCGTAGAGAAATTCAGGCTAGCACTAGTGGTGATTCTAATTCTAAAACTGTTTTTGACAATATGGGTGACCAAAGGACATTAAGACATCTAGCTTCCCCTGATGTTAATTATAATGGCTTGTGTATTGAATATTCTGGTGCTGTTACTCCTTTTGAATTAAAATCTGGTTTCATTCACTTGTTGCCAAAGTTTAGTGGTCTTGCAGGTGTGGATCCACATAAGCATCTCAAGGAATTCCAGGTTGTCTGCTCTACAACCTTGAGACCAGAGGGAATAACTGAGGATATCATCAAGCTGAGAGCTTTCCCGTTTTCACTACAGGGCGCTGCAAAGGATTGGCTTCTCTATCTTGAGCCAAACTCTATTACCACCTGGAACGATTTGAAGAAGGTTTTCTTAGAGAAATATTTTCCTGCCTCCAGAGCTGCATCAATCAGGAAGGAAATATGTGGCATCAGACAAGGAAATGAGTCATTGGCTGAATATTGGGAGAGATTCAAGCAGTTGGTATCCAGTTGCCCTCAGCATCAGATTTCTGAGCAACTTCTTATCTAGTATTTTTATGAAGGGTTACTACCGATGGATAGAAATATTTTGGATGCTGCTAGTGGGGGAGCACTTGTTGATAAGACTCCAGCTGCTACCAAGCAATTAATTGAAAATATGTCACTGAACTCCCAGCAGTTTACTACCATAAGAAATTCTGTTGAGACAAGGGGTGTGAATGAGGTCCATAGCTCTTCGTTCAACCAGACCCTTGAGAATAGAATGGATGAGCTCACTTCTTTTGTAAGGCAATTGGCAATGGATAGGGTTCAGCCTGCAAGGTTGTGTGGCATGTGAAACTCTCCTGAGCACCCGTATGATGCATGCCCCATTCCGAAGGAAGGGTCAGTTACTGATATGTCTCAAGCTTATGCAGTCCATCCTTACAATCAAGGCAATGATCGGAACCCAGTGAAAGACTCCTGACCTCTCCACAAATAGGTACCATCCCAACTGGAGGAATCATCCTAACCTTCGGTATGGGAACTCATCCCAACAACAACCGGTGGCACCACCACAAGATCCTCCTCAAGTGACCACTTCTGCACCTTCCGGACCTTCACTGGAGGACATGTTCAAGTAAATGACTTCACAAATAACTGGACAAATAAATGCACAGAATCTCCAGTTTCAGCAGCAATTTGGTCAGTTACAGCAGCGAACGGATGCTAGTATTCAGGCCTTGCGCACACACAAGGTTGGGACAGATTGGTCGGGTTTCAGCGTGAACGGATGCTAGCATTAATTCTTTTTGACACACTGATTGGACAGACTTGCCACTTCCATGAATAACATACAGCAAGCTCAAGGGTCAAACCAACTACCCGCACTGCATGCTGATAAATCCCAATGTCTCCAATCCTAATGTGAGTGCCATTTCTCTGAGATCTGGAAAAGTTGTTGAGGCATCCTCTGAAAAAGATGAAGAAACTATTGAGGTAACTCCTGAGCCTTCAGTTGATGTTGAAGCTGAGAAAGTGTACATACCACCAATCCCCTTCCCACACAGAGTGCAGAAAAATAAGAAGATTGGTGGTGAAGACAAGGAGAGGGAAATTTTAGATGTGTTCAGAAAGGTGGCTGTAAATATTCCTCTTTTGGATGTGATCAAGCAGGTTCCTAAGTATGCAAAATTTCTGAAGGATTTATGCACCAACAAGAGAAGGTTGAAGAGTAATGAGAGAGTTAATTTGGGAAGAAATGTTTCAGCCCTTATCCAGTCTAAGCCTGCACCAGAAAGAGTTACTGTTTCAGCCCCCACTTAGGCACTACCACAAAAGTACAAGGATCCAGGCACTTTTACTATTCCATGCACTATTGGGGACAGCAGATTCGAAAATTGCATGTTGGATTTGGGAGCCTCCATAAATGTCATGCCCACCTCTATTTTCAATAACCTTGATCTTGGTCCCTTGCAGTATACAGGTCTCACTATCCAGTTGGCCAACAGGACCAGTGCCCGCCCCATGGGAATGGTAGAAGATGTGATGGTACAAGTTGATGAGTTGATTTTCCCTGTTGACTTCTACATCCTGGACATGGTAGGGGAAACAAATTCAAGTAGATCACCAATAATCTTGGGTAGACCATTCATGAAGACAGCTAAGACTAAGATTGATGTTAATGATGGGACCATGTCTATGGAGTTTGGTGATATTGTGGAAAAGTTTAACATCTTCGATGCTATGAAGCATCCCGTGGAGGAGCACTCTGTTTTCCAATTAGAGTTGCTTTCTGAGATTATTGATGACACCCATGAGGACCTTGTTTTTGATTTTCCATTTATTTCTGGCTTTGATGATATATAATCATGTATCGATCATCATCGACACTAACCCGTGTCTTTGTTTGTGCTGAGTTTCTTGATTCAACTTTGCAGGGTGATAGTGTGAGTGAAGCTGTCTGTTCAGTCGAAGTTCTTGACATCATGGCTACTCCAAATGTACCATCCATTGAGCAGCCACCCTCCTTAGAGCTCAAGCCACTTCCTGGGAACCTGAAGTATGCTTACTTGGAGACGAATGAAAAACTTCCAGTCATTATTTCCTCCAGCCTTGACTCTGACCAGGAAGCTAAACTCTTGGAAGTTCTGAAGAAGCACAAGAAGGCGATTGGGTGGAACTTGGCTGACATCCCAGGAATTAGCCCCTCCAGATGTATGCATAGAATTCTATTGGAGGATGGGGCTAAACCAGTTAGGCAGGCCCAAAGGCGGCTTAATCCATTGATTCTGGATGTGGTGAAGAAAGAGGTGATTAAACTTCTGCAGGCGGGTATCATATACCCCATCTCTGATAGTACTTGGGTAAGTCCAGTGCAAGTTGTACCCAAGAAGTCCAGCCTCACAGTGGTAAGAAATGATAATATTGAGCTTGTACCCACTAGAGTCCAGAATAGCCAAGCAGTCTCAGATAGATTATAGGAAGTTGAACCAGGCCACCGAAAGGATCACTTTCCTTTGTCGTTCATAGATCGGATCTTTGGAACGGCTGGCTGGTAAATCTCATTCTTGTTTTCTTGATGGCTTTTCCGGTTACTTCCGGATCCATATTGCCCCAGAGGATCGTGAAAGACCACTTTCACGTGCCCCTTCGGCACGTTTGCCTATAGTAGGATGCCATTTGGCCTTTGTAATGCTCCTGGCACTTTCCAAAGATGCATGCTTAGCATTTTTACTGAATTTATTGAAAACTGCATGGAAGTGTTCATGGATGATTTCACAGTATATGGCTCCTCATTTGATGCATGTTTGCATAGTCTGAGTTTGATTCTAGAAAGATGCATTGAGACTGATCTGGTTTTGAACTATGAAAAATGTCACTTTATGGTAGAACAGGGGATTGTTTTGGGTCATGTTATTTCTAAAGAGGATATTTCAGTAGATCCTACAAAAATTGATGTGATTTCTACATTGCCTTATCCATCTTGCGTTCGCGAGATCCGTTCTTTTCTTGGTCATGCAGGTTTCTACAGGCGCTTCATTAAGGACTTCAGCAAGATAGCTCTGCCATTGTCAAATTTGCTGAAGAATGATGCCATGTTCCATTTTGATGACAACTGCAAGAAGGCATTTGACTACCTGAAAAGAGCATTGACCTCTACCCCCGTCATCCAGCCCCCTGACTGGACCCTCCCTTTTGAACTCATGTGTGATGCTTCTAATTATGCTGTGGGAGCGGTTCCGGCACAAAGGGTGGGCAAGGCTGCCTATGTCATTCATTATGCTTCTAGGACATTAGATGCTGCACAATCTAATTACACCACCACTGAGAAGGAACTGCTAGCTGTTGTTTTTGCACTTGATAAATTTAGGTCATATTTGCTAGGTTCCAAGGTTATTGTTTTCACTGACCATGCAGCTCTGAAGTACCTGTTAAAGAAACCAGAAGCGAAGCCAAGATTGATTCGGTGGATGCTTTTGCTCCAAGAGTTCAATGTGAAGATAAAAGACAAGAGTGGAGCTGAAAATTTGGTAGCCGATCACTTGAGCCAAATAGCAAGGGATGAGGATCCTTCTCCCATCCAGGACGATTTTCCTGATGAGCGGCTTCTACATCTGCATGGGGTAACCCCTTGGTTTGCTGACATAGTTAACTTTCTTGTTGTTGGTGTTGTTCCTGCAGGTACAAGTAGATCCAAGATCCACAAGCTCAAGAGTGATTCAAAGTACTATGTGTGGGATGATCCGTACCTTTGGAAGTTTTGCAGTGATCAGGTTATTCGGAGGTGTGTTCCCGATTATGAGACAGAGTCCATCTTGCACTTCTCTCATGCCTCTCAAGTAGGGGGACACTTTGGGCCACAGAGGACGGCAAGAAAAGTCCTAGATTCTGGGTTCTACTGGCCCACAATTTTTAGAGATGCCTATGAGGTCTACGGGAATTGTAAGGAATGTCAAACAACAGGCCCTGCCATCACTCGTAGGAGTGAGATGCCTCAGCAGCCCATGCTTTTTTGTGAGGTTTTTGATGTGTGGGGAATCGACTTTATGGGTCCTTTCCCTGCTTCTTTTGGTTTTCTGTACATTCTTTTGGCTGTTGATTATGTTTCAAAGTGGGTGGAAGCTATCCCCACTAGGACTAACGATGCTAAAGTTGTTTCAAAATTTGTTAGGTCCAATATTTTTTGCAGGTTTGGCATACCTCGGGCTATTATCAGTGACCAAGGCACTCACTTCTACAACCGCACCATGGAAGCCTTACTCCGGAAATATGGAGTTGTGCATAGAGTGTCCACTGCTTATCATCCCCAGACCAATGGCCAGGCTGAGATATCAAATAGGGAGATCAAGCAGATCTTAGAGAAAATGGTGCAGCCGAATAGGAAAGACTGGAGCCGCCGTCTGGAAGACGCACTGTGGGCTCAGAGGACCGCTTTCAAGATGCCAATAGGAATGTCCCCCTTTAGGCTTGTATTTGGTAAGGCATGTCATCTCCCTGTGGAAGTTGAGCACCGTGCATATTGGGCAGTCAAGTGCTGTAACTTGGAAATGAAGAAAGCTGGTATTGAAAGGAAACTCCAGTTGCAGCAGCTTGAGGAGCTTAGGCTAGAAGCCTATGAAAGCTCCAGGATTTATAAAGAGAAAACAAAATATTTTCATGATAGGATGATTACTAGGAAAAAAATTTCTATGGGCCAGCAAGTCTTACTATTTAACTCCCGCCTGAAAATGATGGCTGGGAAACTTAGGTCCAAGTGGATTGGCCCATTTGTTGTTACTAATGTTTTTCCTTATGGTGCAGTAGAGATTAAAGATGCAGGTAGCAACAAGTCCTTCAAGGTTAACGGGCAGAGGCTGAAGCCATTCCATGGTGTGGTTGCTGGTGTTCCTGACGATGCTATTGTTGAGGAGCTCTCCTTGGAAGCTCCCACCTACACTGACACTTGATCAGGGAGTACCCTTTCCTTTCCCTCACTCTGATTTTATAGTTATGTTGTTTCATTGGGGACAGTGCATGTTTTAAGTGTGGGGGAGGGAACTAATTGTAGCTTTGTTTTGTGTTCTGTCTTGTTTTTCTTTTAGCTCCTGAATAATTTGAGAAGATCAGGAGTATTTGTGTGTTGAGTCTTATGTTGGCAAGTTTTATTGGTTTTGATTAATTTTGCATAGATGATTGCATGATATGTGATTTATATTGTTGATGATTCACCCTAGGTTGAAAAAAAAAAATTTGAAAAGTGATCCCCATATGATTGAAAACTGAACTTTGAGATATTTTGTTGTGATGACATGATTTATGATAAGTTTGGGGTGATGGGAAGCACACACTAGGGATAGAATCTCAGTCAAACAATTTTCAAAAATGTCCAGGTGAGGATTTGAGCCTCCAACATGTTTTTGACTGTAAGAATCACTTTTGGATTGCACTTTCCCGAATTTGCTTGAATCTCTTTTTGGTTTGCATGTTTATGTGTTTGCTTCAGATGATTTAAACATTTTCTTTGTGAATAACTACTTAGCCTAAAAATAACCATCCCTAATTCATGTTCCCTAGTTAGCCCTTTGAGCCTAATTAGCCTATTGCTTCTTGATAACCCTATGTTATAAGCTAAAATCTGGAAAACCATGTTAACCCGATCTTAGGATTAGGAGAGCATGGAATCTTAACAAGAAAATGTTTGCAAGAAACTAAGTTTGGGGTGGCTACAAGGATATGATGTGTTGTTTGGGATTGAGAAAAAGAAAAAAAAATATAATAAAAAGGTTGGAGCCAAAGGCAAAAAGAAAAAAAAAGAAAAAGTAAAAAAAAACAAAAAAAAAATTGTCAAAAAGGTTAATTGAATAAAAAGGCTATAGTCACCCAAGGCAAATGAAAAATGAAAAAAGGAACTTGAGTGGAAATTCAAAGTGTAAAAAGCTCATGCTCTCTTAGTTCCTAGGGTCTTCAGCCTAGTACCCTTGTATATCCTAACCTTAGTCAGGCCCCATTACAACCTTAAAAGACCTTTTGATGCTGCATGCATGTTTTCTGTGGGAATTATTTTGAGATGAAAATCAAATTTATGGGAAGTGCTCTAAAAAGTGAAATTGAGTGAAATGTTGTTAGCCTAGACAAAAATTGAGCGATGAGTGAAACACTAAATTCCCTTGTGAGGAAGGCATTTGTTTGAATTTGGTGATCCCCCTCTTGTGTGTAACTTGGATCCCTTGCTTAGATTAATGATTGCTTGAATGATGAAGTTCTCAAATGTTTAGAGTAAATGCATGTGGGGATTGCTTTGTTTGAAAGGGGGGGAACATTGAAGGAAAAATTATTTTGGTGAATTGCGTGACATTTGTGCAAAGTTGAATAAATCTCTTAAGCTTGCCATGTCTTGAGTCTTTTTGATTTTCGAGTTTTAGTTTGCTTGGGGACAAGCAAAGTTTAAGTTTGGGGTATTTTGATAAGCCTCTGGCTCATCTAGTTTTATGGCTAGTATGACCAGGGTTTTGTGCTAATTATATCTCATTTTCTCCCAAATTAGATTAGATTGTCCTCAAGCAAGGTTTTGAGTCTCTAAAGTAGTTTTAGGTTAATTTAGCCAGTTTTGAGTCAAATAAAGCACTTATGGCTATTTTATTGTTTTCAGGTTAAGTTAGAAGTCAAGGGAATAAAGAAACAGAGAAAATTCCAATCCTGGAGGTGTTCGCCCCGCGAGAGTCTTCTCGCCTCGTGAACCTGAAAGCCAGCTGAACAACAAAAATGTCATCCTCTCTGGCTCGCCCCGCGAATACTATTCTGGCCTCGCGAACCTGAAGGCTGACTGCTCCAGAAAATGCAACCCTTTCTGTGTCGCCTCGCGGATCCATGTCTCGCCTCGCGAGACTGAAGACCGGAAGCCATGACTCTTCAATTCCTCGCCACGCGAGCAGTACTTCGCCCCGCGAGAAGACCAAACGTTTCAGTCTGTTCATAATACTCGCCTCGCGAGTGATGGTTCGCCTCGCGAATGGGCGCAGTTACTGAAAGATATAAATGGTTGTTCTGGGAAGATTAGAGGAACTTTTGATTCTCCATTGTTTTCTTTACATATTTTCTGGTTGTGTTTCGTTTTTATGGAGAACTAAATTTCTTTGATTAGTCTACTGTAATTGATTTCCATCACACTTGAGGTTCTTGTAATTCCTGTTTTGTATGCTTTTCCCTTTTCAATACTATGCTATATATTTCTGTTTGTTTAATTCAGGAGTGTATAGTGTTGTGTTGATTTATTTCGGTGATGTTATGTTCCTATATTGAATCGCGTTTGTTTAATTTGCGTGTGTTCGTTCATGTTAGTTTAGTTCATGAGGGCTTAACCCCGTTTGTTTAATTCGGGAATAGGAACATATATCTGTAGTAGCGATTTCGTTTGTTAATTGTTGCTACAACCGAAAGGGGATTAGAATCTGCTTAGGGCTTGGAATTTACATGAACCGTGATAGTTGGGAAATCGAGAACAGTAGATTAATCGTCTTTAGCTATTTGATAATATTTTAAACTGTTCTGTTCTATTGCTCTGTTATCGCTTTGTTTTCCAATTGAATTTCAAACCAACCCCCCCCCCCCCCCCCCCAACACAAAAAAAAAAAACTGATTTTTGTGGTAAATAACAATTCAAGAGTCCTTGTGAGACGATATCCGAGTTGTCGCCCTTAACTACATATTTTGTAAACCGCTCGCTTTTTGGCGCGTGCGCGACAGCGCGACCAACGACATTCGTGGCAGGACAAAGTTCTTCAATCTTGAGAAGGCCATAAGTATTTGAGCCCTTGATTTATTTTATTTGTTCTTCTACCTTCTCCATCCACTCTTCCTTCATCTTATCGGGTCCAAACTGAATTCCCCTTGGTTGTTCAGGAATGGATGCATGGGGCTTTTCCCATGTAAGTCTTGCATAGCCAGCAGCCTCATGATACACATTCTCTATGGGGCGATATCCTTCCCCGATGGGGATCACTATGGGTTCTGTGTAACCCGACATTCCCTGAGTAGGGCTATGGCTTATGCTTGAAAACATTGGCGTAGTTACCATGGAGAGGGCCGGCTGTATGCTCACATGTGGGTCATCTTCATTTCCACTTCTATTTGCACTAAGCCTGCTAAGAGATTCCCTCATATCCTGTAGTATAGCCTCCAACCTTGCTTGAGTTTCAGAGATTTCAGTCACCCTTCCCCTCACTTTGTCTACTTATAAACTCAAGTTCCTTCCTGTCTCAGGATTGTTACCAGCCATCCTGGTCCAGGATCTTGTGTTGTAAACTCGGGTTTGATTGGTATTGTCTTTCTTAGGTCGCGCAATGATTCTCGAACCCTCAAATTCGTGTTTTTAGCTCTGTTACGAAAAATCGTCAATTATTCTAATCAATAACCCCCTTATTTTATATTTATATTTATATATATATATATATATATATATATATATATATATATATATATATATAATTTTTGGTATTATTATTATTATTATTATTAAAAGAAAGATAAAAGTATGCTTCGAAAAACCATGAATTCTTTCTTTTGAAAAGGAAAGACCATTTTTGTAGCAAGTAACTTCACCCCGACACATAACTCTAGGGGCACATCCCCCTTAGGTTAATGCGTGGTTGATGACAAATCCATGGGAACATGTGTCCCTCAATAGACAGCATCATTCACTAGCAATGCAATCATACAGGCCTACTTGTAACACACCATAAGATAAAGCAGAATTCATTGATAGATGTAACCCTTAAAAAGGCTTTTATTTCTTTGAAGAGAAAATACAATGTCTCCCATCTAACAGAATTACATCAAAAGTTTTAAAGTCTTCCTTTTGAATCAGCTAGCAAGGCCCCTACAATACTTCATGAAGCGAGCTACTTTTGGAGGTATTGTAGATCCGTCATTCATGCGAGTTTGGACTAGTGCTTCCTCGAGGTGACCTACAAACTGATAAGTATGGTATTGAAAACTTCCTGAGAGGTGTTCATATCTTTTCTTCCAAGCATCTCTGTCAGCCTTCAAATCTTTTGCCATGGATTCCCAGTTCTCTAGTCATTCTTCCTGTTGTCTGATCTCATCCTCATATTGTTTTTTCTCCCTTTCGAACATCCGGACCCTCATCCATAATTGTTGCTCTTTCACTTGCGATTTTTTCAATGATTCGCATATAGTCGCAGCTGCATTCCAACCTTCATCAGAGTAGCGCTCAGCATGAGTTAAGGCTTCTTGTAGAGATCCTATACTTTCCTCCAACATCTGGATTGTCTGAACGTGCACTTTGATTTTTGCCCCCAAGTCTTCTTTTTCTTTGAAGATTTGTGCCAACATCTTTTTTTGATCTTCTATCCTTACTAGTAATCCTCGAACTTCTGACTCTTTCATATTCCCCTTCCTTGCTCTCTTTGCTGGAGTTGCGGCTTCATATGCATCGGCACATTCATCTTTCAAATGTTCTATTCTCATGTTTAACTTCTGGATTTGGTGTTGGAGCGTGACGATGGTGATCTGATCTATTTCATTCTTTTCCTCTAGCACTCCTATCTGGGCCATCATAATCTCGAGCTTCTTTAACATTTCTGCTTCCATTTGCGGATTTTCATCTCCGTGCGGGATTGGTTTCGAAATAACAAGGTTGTCTTTCCTTGCTTTCCTCCATGCCTCGTAGTTTTTAGTACGAGAAATAATTTGCCTTCCCAACTCACTGGATCCCAGTACCTTGATGTCGCTCCAGGCGGATCTAACAGCTATTGTTGTATTCTTGACAACCTCGCATTCTTGATATAAGAACGAAATTCCACCTAACACTTCTTCAAGTGGTTCCTGTTGAGTCCATTTCAATTGTCGAATCACAAGTGCCAGAGAATATGACACGCAGCCCCTTGGTCCCATCAAAGGGATATTCGAGAAATTCCCACAACTGAAGATGATTGTATTTCCTTTATACCAAGGACACATCCAGCAAAAGGCTTTCGAATCAACCTCATCAAATTCTTGTCTCCATTCATTGGGTTTGTGCGGCTTTATCGGAATGTGATGGAATCTCCTCAAAGGGTCATCAATCCCACTAACATAATTTTGAGCATACATGTGAGTCACGATCCAAACATACAACATTTGTGCACAACATCGTAATTTGCCTTGTTGATTTTCATGGCAAACTTGCAACGATAGGAAAGTTTCTGCCAAAATTGCGGGAACAGGGTTCACAGTATATTCTTCGACCTTGTAGTAGACATCCAAGGCTGCGTAATCCACCATGTCTGGTATAAAGGGGAAAAGCACCAGCCCATAAATGGTTAAAGCTAACACCCCGCTTGAAGATAAACCAATTATTTTGTCGTGCTAGTTCCTGGAGATAAACTTCAAGGAATCTTTGCCTCAGACCTCTGACAGCTCCTTTTTCCATTTTGTCTGATGGCTTCGGTAGAATTCCCAACAACTCTGCAACCTTCCCATCACTAACATGCTGGCCATAATAGAAATAAACACGAGACTCCCTTGGAAGAGGCATCCGTAGCATGTGAGCATATTCTTCTATAGTCGGTGTCGTATCCAAATTCAGCAATTCGAAACACCTCAAATTCGGGTTCGAATATTGGACCAAAGCACTCAAGCCCAAAGCATCTACATGTATGTGTAATAAGTCCAAAACCTTCCCATACTTGCTTGCAAACTCTGAACATACTTCTTTTGGCATCAAGCGACTGATTTCCATTAAAGTCTTCACATCATTGATTTTCACGTCAATTCTAATATTCTTCTTCGGACCAATTGCATTGCTAGAGTTAGACATTTCCGTTCCTTGCTACACAGATAGTGTCTTTCCTCCACAAAAGAGAATCACCTAAAAAATATATTATTTTTACAAAAAAAATAAAATAAAATAAAATAAAATAAAATAAGATAAAAAATAAAAATAAAAATAAAAATAAAAATAAAAATAATATATATATATATATATATAATATGTATTTTATTTATTTATTTATTATTCATTAGTTAAAACACAAAGGGAAATGAAGTAAAAATAAATAAATAAGTAAATAGATAGAAAAACACAAGAGAGATATGATACGCCTCCAATTGTCTTAAGAGGTAGGGCCTAATCAAGGGTACCTATGATGACAACTTCTAAGTCGAGCGGTCACTAAGTCAATTTAGGAGTGTAAACTTTAGGACGTGTCTAGACTTCTAAAGGTCATGGTCCCCAGATTGCCCTTGTCAAGGACCTAGTTTATGAACCTAATCACAAGTAGGGATAAACCCTCCAGGATGACTAGTCCATGACACTAGTAACAATCCGAGTGGTGAGTCAACAAATATCAGAGAGGTACTAGGCCTTCAATGACAACGCTGAGTCACCACCTAATCCTTAAGGTCCCACAAGCTCGGGTATAGAGCTGAAAGTGTGTGAAAATCAGTGTCGGTGTTGTGTGTCCTGGAGGCATACAAACCTGTACAAACCTAATACAGAACTACTTGAACCTGTAAGACAAGCAAAATATCATGGTCTTCTATCCTAATCTAAAAAATAATTAATGAAGCAAAAAGGAATCAAATATATATAAAAATAAAAGACAACAATAAAAATGGGGTAAACAATAAATACCAACATGCACAACTCATTACTTAGGCTTGACTCTCGAAATTTCCCCAGTGGAGTCGCCATCTGTCGCAACCAAAAATTACGACGAGGACGACAGTAAAAAGAAATTTTAAGGAAAAGTAGAGTCGCCACCAATTTTATTTAATTTAGGAAAAATTGGAAAACCTTTAAAAAAATGGTCTTCGAAACCAAGTTGAGTTCGGAAGTCGGTTACGAGTAGGGAAGGTGTTAAGCACCCTACATCACCCATCCTACGAATGGTACCTTGAATTAATCGTGCAAAATTAAATTATTTATTTTTTACCGCAAAAATATTTACAAGGAATGATTTATTTATTTATTAATATTTTTTATTTTTTATGTTTCTTTATTGGTTTTTCGCATTTTTTAATTTATCTTTTAGAAATAAAAATATCATTGATAAATCCTAAATGAGGTTGAACATGGCACGTAAGCACATAGGGCAACCTCAAAGCTAGGGGATTGAGCATGACACTTGTCATAGAGCAACCCCAAAAAACAACATTAAATAAATTATTAATTAATTATCCACATTAAATAAATTAAAAAAAGAAGAACAAAAATAAAGGAAAAATTAATTTTGGCTTGACGAGATGATTGATCCCGCTCCTAAGTATTCCCCGCTTCGATGGGAAACTCAAAGCCACGTAGTTCTTGTAGAAAATATTTTATTTGTTGGTTGATTTTAATTTTTATCAAAAAGGTTTTTTTTTTATTTTTCATTTCAAAAAAGGGTTTTTGATATATTTCATTTTTTTATATTTTTTTATCGTAAACTCCAAAATGAGATAGAACATGGCATATACATCCACAGAGCTATCCCGCATCTAAGGAATTGAGTGTGAAATCTCTCACAAAACAAATCCCAAAATTATTTTTTGGTAATTCCCTTTTTTACATCATTTTATTTATTTGTTAAGAAAAAATAAATATTTCACACTAAAGAAAACCAGGTTCAAAAAATTTTTTGTTAAACTTACTTAGTTTAGGCCTTACTCACCCGTAAGTAACAACTAACCCAGATTAACATTAAAAGAATAAGACAAACAAATAAAATAATAAAAGGAAAACAAATAAAAAATAAAAAGCCTACAATACCTAGTCACCAGACAAGTGAATCAAAACCCTGGATGCTTTTACTTGCTTTTACATGTTCGTACTTTTGTGGTCTACACTAGGCGCAAGCATTGGTTTGCATCAGGGGAGTAATTACTTGCTTTTACTTGCTTTAAATTTTTTTTGTTTCCATCAACCACTATAATGGGTTACTGATATTAAATATCTTGAGGCAAATCAAAAATTGGCAATGAATCAAAACCTTCTCTGATCATTAACTTGTGTGTGGGAGAACAATGAGAAGCATCGTCTTGGCTTACGGCTTCGGAGAAGACAACATGCAGAGGCGATGGTGGCTGGACAGATTCACGTTCAGGTCAGTCCGGCATGGCTGGTACGGCGGCACAGCAGATCGGTGGTGGCGCAACAGGGCGGCGCGGCAGGGACTGAGTGAAGAAAGAAGAGAACTCTGGTTTGGAGTTTTACAGAGTGAAAGGAATAAGGAGAGGGATGGTGTTTTGAGAGAGATGAAGGGAATGAAGTCTTGAGGGAGATGAGAGGAAGAAGATGTGACTGCCAGGAAAAAAAATGAAAGCCAAGCAAGAATAGTCAAAGAATGGGGAAGAACATGATGTATGCAGATTAAAAGTGTGATGAACAATGCGCAGATGGGAGAATCATGAATAGTGCGCAGATGAGCCCCTTAATAATATGCCCCTATTGTGATCTTTATAATGCCAATTCCTCCCCCTGATCCTAAAATTCCGCCTAGATTCAGATTGTTATCTGATCCTGATCCTAAAAATATGCCCAGGCTAACATTTCTATCTCTGATTCGAAAATTATATTCAAATTCAAAATAAAGCGGTTGCTAGGGAGGAGGATGAGATGGGTATTTTATTTTCTTTTCAAATTTTTATTTTATTATTTTTATTTTGAATTTTTTTTAGTGAAGACTAAGAGACCCGGTCAAAATGGGGAGTTCACACCCGGTCACTTCCTCAAATTCAATATTGATGCAGCTATTATATATGAAGGAACAAAACCTAGTGGGAGTTGGGGTATGTGTCCGTAATGCAGCTGGGCAGTTTGTTAGTGGTGTCACTGATTGGGTATTTGCAACAATGACACCAGCTGAAGGTGAAGCTACATGGCCTCAAATGGGCGGTATATTCAAACTATGATTTGATTCATTTTAAAAAGGATTGCAAGCAAGTTGTTGAGGATATGCAACAAACAACTCCAGATTTAACTGAATATGGTTGCATTCTTAGGGAGTGTAGAGCTATTTTATCTTTAAAAAACAACTACAAGATTTTGTTTGTTAGGCGACAAGTTAATAGTAGTGCTCATGCTTTGATTAAGACATCTACCTTATATTCTACTTGCAATGTTTTTTATTCAGCTCCTTCTTGTATTTGGAATATTATTCACAATGAAACAGAGTAATTTGATTTGTGTCAAAAAAAAAATATATATATATATATATAATAAAAGAATATTATTTAAATAATACTGTATGTGTGCAAAAAATAAGATAGTAAGCCCATCTCCACATCCTTCTTACGTGCCAATCTCAAATTCTAAGGCCATCACCTTTTTCCTTTATTTTATCCTCAAGGCTAGTCGTTTTGCTGAATAACCAAGTTGAGAGCCTCACAATGCAACACTATGATTACCTGCAGATTCTAATCACCGAAGTTTGGGGGCTGGCCTCCCTGCTTTTTTTTTTTTTTTTTCATGACATAAGTATGAAGTATCCACCATCGTTAGTAGTGATTAATATCTGTCGGGAACCTTGGGCACACAAGGTGGGTTTTCCCCTCCCAACCAGGATTTTTCCATACACAAGAGTCAGGATTCGAACCCTTGACCACTTGTTTAAGGTGTCCAAATTCCTTTAACCAATCACATGTTGGTTGCCTCCCTGCTATTTAGACTTATATCTTAATTATTCACAAAAAAAGACTTATATCTTAATTATTTGTAATATTAAAAATTGAATCACCTAATCCAATCAAAATTAATTAGGTATCAAATAATTAAAGCAACCCAAATGAAAGGTCAAACCACCTTGTTATAAATAACGCCTGTTAACAAAATTGCAGCATGGATTCCTTCAAAAATACAAAATGGCATGGATAGAGGCTTAGGGTAGAGGCGGCAAAATGGGTCGGCCCGATCGGGTCGGGTCGGATAAACCCTGTGAATTATAGGGTTTGGGTATTAAAATTTGAGTCCATTTTAATTCCGGGTCTTTTTGGCCCTACCCGATAAAGCCCGAACCCGTATCGAGCTCGGGTAACCCAGTCTTTTTTATATATTTTTATTTTTACTTAACTAAAAAATAAAAATAAAAAAATGAAAAAAGGCCAAGAGGCAAGAGGCCCAATACAGTAACGTTTATGTTTACGTTCACGTTCCTCAATCCTCACTCGTTCAGTCGTTTTGTGTCTTCGGTTCGCTCTTCTGTGAAGCCTGTCTTCACTTCATCTTCAAAAGGGTAACCCTAGTCACAGAGAGTTCCACTGCCACCAACCCCACAGCCCTCGACCGTCGCGCACGACGACTCCTTCTCAACCCTCACAGGCACGTGACGGCAGAACCTACCTAGACCGCGGCGACGTTCGACTTCTCACTCATCAGTGTCACAGTTGAGCGACGGTGGCTCCTCCTCAGCCCTCGCAGACACGGTCGACGTTCGATACTCCGCCTCACTAACAACTGCGACCGACGTTCCTGACTCCTCAATCTTCGGCGCCGTTTGAGACGCCCCGACGTCCCATTAAAGAAAACCCAAAATATTAAGACCTAATTTTGTTATTATCGTTAAGCGAGTATATTAAAACAACGGAAAGTCTCACTACAAAAAAAAGGCCATTTAGCGACCGAAAATAGTGACCGAATTTTTTGGTTGCTTTTTGCGACCGAAATAGCGACCGATTGCAGGATCTACATGAAACACTTGTAAGAGTTGAATCTGCGACCGAAATAGCGACCGAAATAGAGCGTAGCAGATACATCGGTCGCTACTTCGGTCGCTAAACAAAGGAAAGCAAAAGTCAGAAATGTATGAATTTTTAGCGACCGAATTAAATGCAACGGTCAAACTGTATTTAGATTAGCGACCGATTTAGAAATCCGTCGCTAAGTCTATGAATTCACACTTTAAAATTTATTATATTTGCGACCGATATTAATTCGGTCGCTAAATGGCGCGTTAGAAAAATAAAATTGCGCTTGTTAGCGACCGAAATTTAAATCGATCGCTAAAATTACAAATTCAAATTAAAACTAACCATATTAGCGACCGAATTAGCGACCGAATTAATTCGGTCGCTAAAACTGAAATCCCTAAATTCGACAGAACATCCTTCTTCCTCATTTTTTCCGTCGCGTTTCTCTATTCCAGCCACTGTTTCTCTCTTCTACGGCGTGCGCTCCGGCCACCTCAACACCCCAAGACACCTCCGATCACCACCGTCATCTCCCCTCTGCTCAGGTAAGCTCTCCTCTACTCCATCTCTCTGTCTCTGTTTCTCTTTCATATATCTCTCTCTGTCTCACTGTCTCTCTTCATTGTCAACATTTTCCCTCTCTCTCTCTCATTGTCTCACTATGTCACTGTCTATCATTTCCCCCCTCATTTCAGGCTCATTCTGGTCACATTTCTCACACCACCACCACCACAACGCCCTCCCTCACACTGACCGAGGTAATTGCTTCTCTCGTTGTCTTTCTCTACATTGTTGTTTCTGTTGTGTGTTGTGTGTACATTGGTGTTGTGTGTGTGTTTGTTGTGTTGTGTGTGTGTGTGTGTTATGAGTGTGTGTTTGTTGTGTGTTCTGTGTACCAAAGTTTGTGTGTTCAATTGGATTGTAAGCATAGGGTAGGTGTGTCTCATCGTGTTTGATGTGTGTGTGTTTGATGTGTATTGTGCATTTGGGGTGCTCTGTGTGTGTGTCTGTTTGGGATGTTTTTGTGTGTGTGTGTGTGTGTGTGTGTGCAGAGATGTGTGTTTAGTGTATGTGTGTGTGTTTAGTGTATGTGTGTGAGTTTAGGGATGTGTGTTTTTGTGGTAGTGCATTCATTTTTTATAGGATGCTTGATCTTCTCATTTCGTGATGAGGGTTGAATTTTGTATAGAGATAGCAAAATTAACTTAATTTTTGTTTTTGTAATTCTGCCTTTGTATGAACTTATTAAACAAAAATTGTAACTTATGGCTTGAATTTAACCACTTATGTCTAAACAGGGTGTTGGATTGCAGTTTTTTTACTTTGTCACCACCACTTGTTGAACCAGAGTCCCCTTACCTTTGTGTGCTTGGAGTTGAGGTAAGTAAAATACTCTCTCTTATTCCTTGAATTAAATGGTATTTGCAATGTGTTAAGTGAATTATCGTATTGTTTCTTAGTGGAGAGCTGAGCTCAGTAGGATGTGATCCTGTCCGAAAGGCAGGATGTCTGGTTATATGCTGATAATTTATCTTTTATGCATGTGTTTACCAATATGTGTTGTTTGTTAGTGGAGAGCGGAGCTCAATAGGATGTGATCTTGTCTGATTGTATGCTGATAATTTAATGTTTATGCATGTGTTTGTCAATATGTGTTGTTTGTTAGTGGAGAGCGGAGCTCAATAGGATGTGATCCTGTCCGAAAGCCGGATTGTTGGTTGTGTCTTGATAATTTAGAAATTATGCATGTGTTTGACAATTAACCGCTACTTGTTAGTGGAGAGCGGAGCTCAATAGGATGTTTGCTACAATATTTAATCGAAGTTTGTATTGATTTACGCTGCAATTTATATAAGCTCAACAATGTTGCAATATTTATAGGTTAATGGTTTTATTTTCTGTTAGAGTTAATAATTAATTTACGAAAGCCTTAGTTTCCTATTTGAGATTCAATATTAATGAGCATGCGTAACGTATCAAGGTATGCATGCTCATTGTATTAAATCTTGAATTGTCCAAGTGGGACAGTTTGGGAAAAAACCTTTTTCACACTCGTATGAATTCACACTTTAAACTTTATTTATATTTGCGACCGATATTAATTCGGTCGCTAAAAGGCGCGTTAAAAAAATAAAATTGCGCGTGTTAGCGAATGAAAAATCGGTCGCTACAATTCGTCTCTATTGGTTCGGTGGTGGTCGATATGGTTTATTTTTGGTTGGTAATGGATATTTCAATGTATTGAAATTTAGATTATAATCTCAATGTTACAATTCATTTGTCTCTCTTCAGTCCATCAATTTCCCTCTTTAATTCTGTTTTATGGTTGGATTGATTTCAAAATAACCCGTATGAAGAAACTAGGATACACGAAGTCATAAACTTGTTATTGAATTAGAGTTGTCTATGACTATAGGTCTCTTACTACATGACAAATTATTTTGCTACATGATACAAGGCAATGAAGCTACTGCTTTGTGTAGACATGCTATTCGATAGTATAATTTATTGACTGGAGAACTAAATTCAACTGGATTAGAATAATAAAACAATGTTGGTTATCTCAGCAACAACATGAATGTAGATTGAAAGATTGTTTGCTTGAACCAGTGCTCGATTGTCTTTTGAATTTGACAAGAAATTCACGTTTATTTCCCCTGTAAACATGTCATGTTAATGGCAAAGATTTAAGCAAGGATACACATGTTCCTATGCCTAACGTTAATTTACATTCTTCCTTTTCACAAATAGGGGTAGTATCAATTGCAAGGTGACTTGAATCCCACATTGGAAGTAGGATTTCGTTGTAAGGTTTATATGACCTTCAGCTCTGCAATCATAACAGCTTTCGAGTTCTAAAAAGCTTACGATCATATTATTGTAACTAGCTTTTAAACCAGATCTAGTCTATTGAAAATACAGAAATAAAGGATTTTTTTATTGACCAATAGTTAATTATCTGCATGAAATGAATTTTCCTTGCTACTGTAGATTGTGGAACAAAAGGGGTGATTTTATGTAACACTAATGAGGTCCTTTCATTGCAAATTAAGCAACTTCTAATCATCTTCCCTTGCTTGAAAAGTTTTATAGGAACTAGTGACACTGATTTTAATAATGGAACTCAATTGTATCACAACTCTGCATATAAACATCAGTGATATCTTGTTCCCTTAATTGGTTGTTTCTTAGTTGTACTTCTGATATACTAATGCCTACACGTGTAAATTAATTAATTTCTCCCATCTATCACACAACTCCATCAAAAGTAAATTATTTGTCATAATCCAACAGTAGGAAATTTCAGCCAAACCACACGATTGCAGGATCCCTTTAAAAAATGCTGAAGGCTGAAGCAAATATTAGCCAACCCCAAAACTATCTTTCTCCATAGTTTCAAAGCCCCTAATTTCAGAAACCAAAAACTTCAAAACAATGACTCAGTTTCTTTTCCTTTGCTTTCTCTTAGCAAATATTTTCCTTGGTTTTGGATGTTAAATTGCAATTATCCAGTGTAGGATCTACTACACCATTCTGCAGCCATTATAGTAATTTGAATGATTTTAACGTTGGAGAATAATTGGTATGCCCTATGATGTTTAATAATTTACTATTGATTCAGGGAAATATAATCATACGTTTTCTTATTATTTTTTATGCTTCATTGATTATTTTTTCGTGAGCACATGCTTTAACACTAGATATTCATGAGATAAATTATTTAGGTATAACAATTTAACATAATAGAATAGTGATTTGGTTTGAAATGAATAATTTCATTTATGCACGATAGGTCCTTGTTGTCATATTCTTCTACCGGCTCCTCCACTTATCCTTGCTCAGTTGTGTTTTCTCTCTCAGGTCAGTTCTCTGAACACTAAGTGTAATGTATTATGTGAATTATCGTCTTGTTTGGTAGTGGAGAGCTGAGCTCAATAGGATGTGATCTTGTCTGATTGTATGCTGATAATTAATTTAATGTTTATGCATGTGTTTGTCAATATGTGTTGTTTGTTAGTGGAGAGCGGAGCTCAATACGATGTGATCTTGTCTGATTGTATGCTGATAATTAATTTAATGTTTATGCATGTGTTTGTCAACATGTGTTGTTTGTTAGTGGAGAGCGGAGCTCAATAGGATGTGATCCTGTCCGAAAGGCGGGATGCTGGTTGTGTGCTGATAATTTAGAAATTATGCATGTGTTTGACAATTAACTGCTACTTGTTAGTGGAGAGCGGAGCTCAATAGGATGTTTGCTACAATATTTAATTGAAGTTTGTATTGATTTACGCTGCAATTTATATAAGCTCAACAATGTTGCAATATTTATAGGTTAATGGTTTTATTTTCTGTTAGAGTTAATAATTAATTTACGAAAGCCTTAGTTTCCTATTTGAGATTCAATATTAATGAGCATGCGTAACTTATCAAGGTATGCATGCTCATTGTATTGAATCTTGAATTGTCCAAGTGGGACAATTTGGGAAAAAACCTTTTTCACACTCGTACAATAGTCATTTCAATGTTCAAATGCCTTATATACTTGTTGAAATCTCAATCTGATGCATTTCCTTTTGTTCTCCTGGTGCATACTTGATCGCGGTGATTCTGACCGTGCTCGAGTCGTGTAACTTGGAGACCGATGGGAAATGCTGCCGAAATTTTGTCAAGTATAAGGTATTTGAATATGGGAATAACTATTAGTAGTCGAGTGTGACAAAGGTTTCTTCTCGAATGGGATAGGTTCATACCTTGTCATAAGAACGAGATTGATGGAGTTATTGGAATGCACCGTAATATATAAGTGTTATTGTAGGATTGGTCAGGCTATTTAATTCCCAGCAATGGATATTCCGGAGAATCGGAAATGGATGTATCGTAGGTTGGATCGGAATAAACGTCTTAGGGAAGAGTATAGAGTTGGAGTGGGTGAGTTTATAGAGTTTGTTGTTAGCCAGGAGAGATTTATACGGCTGGGCGGTGATCAATTGAGGTTTCCTTGCAAAAGATGCAAATGTCAATCTTTCAAAAGTGTGGATGGAGTTGTAGCCGATCTTTATGAGAAGGGCTTCATGCCTGATTACTATTGGTGGAGTAACCATGGTGAGACGTTGCCTGACTTAAACCCGATTGTGGCTGAAGGTTTGTACTATGGAAGTGGTGACGGGAGGGAAGAATTGAATCCATACGAGCAGATGATAATGGATCATGCTGGACCATCGGTTGGTGTTGTACTAGAAGAAGATGGGGGAGAAGATGGTGGAATGGGTTCCCAATACATAGAGGAGAATCTGAATCCCGAAGCTCAAAGATTCTATGATATGCTGAGTGCTGGACGATCTCCATTGTGGGAAGGATGTCAGGAGTACACGGAGTTGTCGATGTGCATGGAATGGTTGAGTATCAAATCTGACTACAATATGCAAGAAGGCTGTTTTAATCGCCTCAGCAGGTCAGTGTCCAAGGCGTTGCCAGAAGGCAATCGGATGCCTACAAGTTTTTATCATGCTAAGAAGTCCGTGGAAAATTTGGGTCTGGGGTGTTTGAAAATTGATTGTTGCCCGAATGGATGTATGTTGTACTATAAGGATGATTCAACGGAAAGCATAACGTGTTGTCGATTTTGTGGTGCGGATCGGTATAAGACAACCACTAGGATGGGCATTGAGAAGAAGAGGTCGCTAAAAAAGATGTGGTACTTTCCGCTCGTGCCAAGACTTACAAGATTGTACTCTTCGATGGCCACTGCAGCTCACATAAGGTGGCATAGTGAGCATGAGAGGGAGCAAGATATCTTGTATCATCCATCTGATGGAGAAGCTTGGAAGCATTTTGATAGGGTTCATATGGCATTTTCGCAGGACCCTCGCAATGTCCGATTGGGGTTATCTGCTGATGGATTTAATCCTTTTGGGCAGTCTGGAAAAGCATACTCTTGTTGGTCGGTTATCCTGACTCCGTACAATCTTCCCCCGGGGATGTGCATGAAGCGGGAGTTTATGTTCCTAACAGTCATAATTCCGGGTCCGTCTAATCCAAAAGGTAAGATTGATGTGTACTTGCAGCCATTGATAGATGAGTTGACAATGCTGTGTAATGATGGTGTGTTGACATATGACGTATATTTGAGGCAGAATTTCATCATGAAAGCAGTTTTAATGTGGACGATCAACGACTTTCCTGCTTATGGGATGATGTCGGGTTGGATGACCGCGGGGAAGCTTGGATGCCCAATATGTATGGAGCGATCGAAGGCATTCACGCTTAAAAACAGTCGAAAGATCTCATATTTTGATTGTCATCGTCAATTCCTTCCAGAAGATCATCCTTATAGGCGGAACAAGAATGCATTCAAGAAGCGTTGTGCGGAGAGAACACCGCCTCCACCACGTTAGACTGGTCCTAATGTATGGCGCAGAGTACAGTACTTACCGCTCGTCCATGAAACCCAAGGATAACATATTCCTGATTATGACGTCAACCATAATTGGACAAAACAAAGTATATTTTGGAGGTTGCCGTATTGGAGGACACAGCTACTCCGTCACAACATTGATGTCATGCATACTGAGAGGAATGTGTTTTTGAATGTGTTTGACATCGTGATGGACATCAAGGGGAGGACAAAGGATACAAATAAAGCCCGATTGGACCTGACCGACATTTGTAATCGGAAGGAGCTTGAGTTGCAAGACGGTGGTCGTGGGCAGACTTATCAAACCGAAGGCAAGTTATACACTAAGCAAAGCACGAAATTGGCCGCTCTGTAAGTGGGTTAAAGAACTAAAGTTACCAGATGGGTATGCTTCCAACTGGGTAGATGTGTTGACATTAAGGAAGCAAAGTTACATGGAATGAAGAGTCATGATTGCCACGTGTTCATGCAACGGTTTGCTTCCAATTGCGTTCGACGACATCAAGCAAATTTGGAACCCACTTGTTGAGCTTAGCCACTTTTTCAGGGAGCTTACATCGACAACACTAAATGTGAATCAATTAAAGGATATGGAAGTCAAGATACCCGTTTTGTTATGTAAGCTGGAGCAAATCTTCCCACCGAGTTTCTTTGATTCCATGGAACACCTGCCAGTTCATCTACCTTACGAAGCAAGAGTTGGTGGCCCAGTCCAATACCGTTGGATGTATCCATTTAAGAGGTAAACAACATCAACTATTTTACTTAATACATATGAAATTCACGAACACGAGAGCGTAGTTTAGCTTTCCCTAAAACTAGTAATTATTTGTATGTATCCCTCTTTAATAGGTTCCTGCACTCCCTTAAACACAAAGTCAAGAACAAGGCAAGAGTGGAGGGTTCCATTTGTGAAGCATACTTAGTAGAGGAGACTTCCACTTTTGCCTCTTATTACTATCCGGACAAAGTTAACACGAGAAGGACAAGGATGCCTAGAAACGTTGATTCGGGCGAAGGATGTTCAACTAGTCCTCCTATATCAATATTCAACTATCCGGGCAGATTTAGTGGCAAATCAAAAGGATATTTCTTGGAGCAGCGTGACATTAATGCTGCTCATCTGTATATCCTTCAAAATTGTGAAGAGGTGGCGCCATATTTAGAGTAAGTTTCTACAACGTCTTTAATAAGTTCAATTGACATTTATTATTATTAATCGTCCCCTTTGTTAATCTCCCATATGTAGGATGTACGGCAATTTTCTAAGGGATCTCCAACCTGACATTTCAAACGATCAGGTTGATCGAGAAATTACTTCTCACTTTGCTACGTGGTTCAGTAAATATGTAGGTTAAGCATCTTCATTTTTTGAAGCATACATTTTATCTCCTTAAATATATAGCATGTATAAGAATAATATAATATTTGATTGTTTAGGTACTAGATCCAGAAAACAATGTTCAAAATCCATTGTTGACAAATTTGGCATGGGGGCCTAACAGATGGGTTACATCATGGAATACTTATTTTGTAAATGGATATAAATTTAACACAAACATGGAATGAAGGAATGCAGACGTGTAACTATGGTGTTTGTGTGCGAGCCACCGATGGCAATGTAGAGGATGATTTCTATGGGGTTCTAACTGACATCCTTGAACTCGATTATACCGGTTTCCCCGTGATGAAATTAGTTATCTTCAAGTGTGATTGGTTTGATCCTACTCTTGACGTAGGGACAAAAATAGATAAAAATTATGGTATGGTTCAAGTTAGGCTGTCTCGAAGGTATAATAAGGTGTACGACACATTCATTTTTTCACAACAGGCAGAGCAGGTTTATTACTCGCCATATCCCGAAGGACATCATGGCTGGTTGGGTGTTATTAAGATAAAGGCTCGCAGTATAATTACTGATAATGTAATCAACCAGCCTGAAAAAGATGCTCCGTACCAAGATGATGAGTTTTCAAGACCCCACGTACCGTTGCAAATTACGCCGGACATTATTGTTAATTCTCTGGCGGACATTTCCGGAAATGGGGAAGAAGTTGAAAGAGAGTTAATGGATCAATCCGAGTTGGACGCATCTAGCGAAGGTACATTCCGATCAAGTGATACTGACGAGACTGAGGGTGAATTTAGTGATGGAGATTCTACTTAGGTAATTTATTTATGTCATAATTCATTGTGTGAATGTCATTCTACTTATTAGGTAATTTATTTTTGTATTATTTACACTGTTGTGTAATCATATTTTCATTTTTTTCACAGATGGCGATTCCTCCAGAGGTAGGGGTCGTCGTGGAGGTCGTCTTGCCGCGAGAGTCCCTTCGCCGGCCGACCCACACCTTCGGGATCGAGACCATCCTACCAAGACCTCTGTTGACGGGAAACCTCGGGGTGATGGAGTTGCACCCCCACCCATCCTCATGTGGTCGGGACACAGGCTGCACCCTCATCATCCACACCTACGACGATAGGACCATCATCATCATCGGGACAGAGAGTCGTGGTCCATCCGACAGGAGGATTCTTCTTATCCCCGTGGGGATAACGAGTATGCTAATTTAATTTTTTAATATATATAAAGTATCGTTAATTTATATTTACTTGTTTTTAAAATTTAATTATAACATTTATTAATGCTCTAATTTTGCTGCAGCTTTCTGCCCGCAAAGGGCCCTTCTGATTCGATCTCGAAGATCCTGCGACGCAAGTTTGATGGTCCATGGCCTACATGGAAGGCCATCCCACTGGGCCATAGGGATCAATTGTTTCTAGAGTTTAAGGTAACAATTTATTAAGTTTTTTAAATTAAATTTACATTATATATATGTACACACGAATTTCCTAACAACTGTAAGTTGCAGAAAGAGTATAGGTGGGACTTAGCTTTAGAGGCTCTCGTCAGGGACATATTTGAGCATAAAGGCTCACTGGTTATGAAGAATCCGATGAACAAGCTGAGGAAGGGGCAGAATAAGGGGAGGTGGGTGGATCCTGAGATCAAGTGGCAGCTGGACCAGTATTGGGCCACCGAGAAGTTCCAGGAGATCCAGGCCACTCGGCGTAATCGAAGCTTCGATGGTGGCGCATGTGCTTGGACCGGTGGGTCTAAATCAGCCGCCGCCCACTACGACGAGCTGGTAATACATTAAACTTTTGACTTAATATACTATTTAATTAATTAGTTTTCATTTTTAATTATTCTTATGAATTTAATATTATATTATTCGCTGCAGAAAGCACGAAACAATGGGCCCCGACTGCTATGGAGTTGGTGGAGAGGACGAAGAAGTTGAAGTAGGGGACATGGGTCAACGACAAGGCCCGTAACTATGCTGTAAGCAAAAAAATAATTTAGTGTTTACTTGTAATTTATTATAAATGATTTGTTAATATTGGATATAATTATTTTAACTAAATCTCTTCAACTATACTTTGTAGGCGGGCTTCAACGAGAAGAAGGACGATGCCATATCACGTGCCTCACAGTCACAAGATGAGGCTTTGACTGGTGATGGCTGTTCTCCTGTCTCCATCGACGATAATGCCATTTATTTGGAGGTCGTCGGGGGCAGGAACAAGAAGGGGTACGTGTATGGCCTCGGACACCTGGGAGCCGAGTTCATCGCTTCATCGTCCGGCACACCTGCTCCTTGCTGCGCCGATACCGTCCCTCAGGAGCAGTTCCACCAAATGCAGGACACCATCACGCAGCTGAACGCGGAGCTTCGGGAGAAGAGCGAGAGAGAGCAGCAGATGGCGAACCAGATTGCACAGTTGACTCGGGCACACCAGCAGCTGATGCAGGCGAGCATCGAGCAGGCGGACATGACGGCGGCTGGTGTTGGAGCAGATGAGGATCCAGACTCAGTTGCTCGAGATGATGCTCGACGGTTGTGCCGCCGCCGCCGCTCCTCCGATTCCGCCGCCGCCACTCACGATCTGCCTCGCAGAGGACGATCAGTTAGCAGACGTTGGTGGTACGGACGCTGAGGATGATTGGATTCCTCCATCTCCCCCTCATCATGACTGGTTTTTTCTCTCCATATTTTTGACTTTAAACGATTCTTGTACGACATTTTGGATTATTCTTTTTATATATATTTATTATTTTTTATGATTGTATATTTCATAAGTTATTTGGTGTGTTTTATTAGTAATTTTTCTAACGTTTAAAGAAAATAAGAAAAAAAATTATTATAAAAATTAAAATTAAAAAAAAGTAATAATAACCAGTTTAGCGACCGAATTAGAAACCAATAATTCGGTCGCTAAACTTTATTTAAGATTTACAGATGATGTATAGCGACCGAAAATCCGTCGCTAATATAGGTTAACAGTAACCAAAATTAGCGACCGAATTAGCAACCGATTATCGGTCACTAAAAATGGTTACCCAAAAAATGCGACCAACCTAATAGCGACCGATTATTATTATATAGCGACTGAATTTACGGTCGCTAATTAGCGACCGAAATAATAATTCGGTAGCTAAAACCTTAGCGACCAGGTATTCAGCTACCATCATAAATCGGTCTCTGAATCGGTCGCTAAAACAAATAGCGACCGATTTACATGGTTTAGCGACCGAAAATTACGGTCGCTAAACAATTGTTTTTTTGTAGTGTCTAAAACTTAAAATTATAAACACATATGTAAACATACATACAGCACATAACTATAAATGTATACATACATGCCAGTACTGTTGTTAAGGGAATCCCTTCTGTAGGATCCCGATATATACACAAGCTGATGACATCAATAAAATACATCAAAAGCCAAAACAAAAAGCCTCACCGATGCACTCCACACCCCGTCCCCTCTCAAAAATACAGTAAAACCTCACCCACACCTATACTGATGGCACTGGCCCGAGCCATCATACACTACCATCCTCGTCTGCATCCTGAGGTCCGGCAGGTGCGGAGACCCTCCGCTATCCCGGCTGCCCCTGAAACCTCTTCCTGTAAAGTCTGTTGTCCTGAGGATGTAGTCATCTAGAAGATACCCGCGAAGACTCAAACTGTAGCACGGACCTCTGGAGGTGTGGGTACCTCAGGAAGGGGTGCTAGGTCCTGAGCGGGGGCAACTGGGTCTTCCTCCGGAATAGGTGCCAACTCGGGCTCCGGCGTTGGTGCGGGTGCAAACCCGGGTACTAAGGCATCAAGAGGTACCATGAAGGGTACTGTTGTTGGTTTGGCAAGTGTACCAAATTGTACAAGTAAAAAAGTGAAAGTAAAGTATCGTTCCCAACGAGGATTGTGATCAAGTATCAACATGGCTTAGGCAATAGCTATTTGAACGAATGAATTTCATAGTTCCAAGAATGTTTATGGATTTTTCTATTTAGAGTTGTCACAACAATGAATTAAACAATAGCAATTAAGGAATGAATTCAATCGAGGTAAAAGCGGTTAGGTGTCAGAATCCTCCAATTCTCACTTAATGTAACTTTATTCAACTCTAATTTCAATTCATTCCACTCAATTGACATTCAAATCACTAACTTAGATTTATCCCTAATTCCTTAGGTGATAATCCTTTTGTACTAATTAAGAAGCCCAATTCCTTAGGTCATTCAAGCATTAGCACAAACATTAAGCATAAGATTCATAAGAATGCATTGAAACATAGTTCTATTCCTAGAATCAACATTCCAATGGTAATCTACTTCAATTCCAATTCAATAACCAATTTTCCAATTGTGAAATTGAATCTAACATCAATCTAGAGTTGATCAATCAATAGAAGCATTAAGCATAGAAGCAAATCACTCAAATTGAATAAACTTGAATTGAAATTAGAGATATAGGTCAGTTACATCAAGAGTCCAATTAGAATCATCCTAAACCTAACCTAAGTGATCTAGCTACTCATAATGGGGAGATATAAGAGAGATGAACTTGAGTAGATATGGAAGGAAGACTCCATTGAAGCTCCAATTCTTGTTCCCAATGTTGAATCTCCAAGGAAGATGAGAGAAAATGGTGTTTCTATGAGTGAAAATGTAAAAAATGATTGAAAGATGCCTTTCCAACAACTGAAGCACGTATTTATAGGTTCTCTGCTCGTAACCCAGTACTGAGCTTCCTGATCTCAGTGCTGGGCGCTATCCTCTGCACCAAAATGGTGCTTGCTGTCTTCATGGGCACTGGGCGCTGGGCGCTTGCCTTTCTGCCCACGCTGGGTGCTCACTGTACTGCTATAGCTTCTGTTTCTGTCCAGGCTGAGCGCCAGGTTCTCGAGCTGAGCGCTAGGACTTCAATCCTACATATTTTCAACATATTTTTGAATATATTTCTCATATAAAAGATTAAAACTCTAATCAAATGAATCCAAACTTTGTTCATATCAAAGTATGTATTTTCCTATCACTTTTCCTATGATTTCTAAGATTATCTACAAACTCTTTCCTAATTACACTTCCAAACTAACATATTTTGCACATTCATCACAATCCCAAACTTAGAGATTTTGCTTGTCCTCAAGTAAACAATTAAATTCAAAACAGGCGTGAATGAGATGGTTTTCATGTTCAATTCCCTTGTGAAATACATTACTCGTGCAAAACTTCAATTCCTTAACACTTTTACAAAATGCACAAGCATCACACAATCATTGCATCAATTCCAATTGGTCACATGCTTCATGCTTTAGAACAATCAAACATACTACAAAATTAGCTCCATTGAATGCACAAGAAAGTCCCTTGCAACCTCTCTATTTAGTGTTCACACATCCTCACTTGGTGATAATTGCTCTCAATTCCAATCATCATGCACTCCCCAATCCTAATCTTGACAAGAGGCTAAGAACATACATCACAAATGTCAATGCAACACATATCATGAGGTCTTTTATTTGGTTGTAATGGGGCTAAGGTGGGGGTGGATAAAAGCAAGTATATAGGCTAGACTACTTTGGCTTCAAGGAATGTGCACTCTCTTGGGGCTTCCCTTACTTAGCTAATACACAAGCACATAGCACACAATTTGTGCTATTTCCCTTTTTATTTTATTTATAACTCTCTTTTTCTCTTATTCTTTTGTTTTGTTTCTTCTTGTTTCATTCTCTTTTCATTCTTTTCTTTTTCATCTTTCTATTTTGCCTTTTTCTCACTTTTGTATACTTTCTTTGTTTCTTTTTCTCTTTGGCTTTTTCTTTTTCAGTTTTTCTTTTTCAATTTTTTTTTGTTTTTTAGTAGGCATCTTTAGTGGCCTACTCTCACCCCAAACTTTATTTTCTTGCTTGTCCCTAAGCAAGAGAACAACCTCAAACTTAAGTCCAAACATTACTCTAAGCCAAAGTAGTGGGACAAAATGGTTTTTTTCACTTTTTGGCTTGTAATGTGCTACCATTCCAAGAAAAATAGGCCAAGGCTCAATTTGGCATAGCAATGGCAATATGATAGGATAACAGTTATGGCCTGAGCTTAAACAAAGAAATAATGCCTCAATCATATATGCATATGCAAGAACATTGCAACAATGACAAGCATTCAAGACAAGAAAAGGTGAGAACATGCACGTGATGGTCAATTACACATGAAAGAAATCAAGTAAAATGATGTGTTTGGGCTCAAAAGCTCACAGTTTATGGTTATGTGCAAGAGAAAATCCATACATTCAACATTGCATCAGCTATACCGTGAAAAATTGGCACAAACAATTCACAAGGATCAATGGCTTCAATGAAATCATATGCTCAGCAAGTATAAAATGCATCATGCTAGAAATTTCAGCCAAGCAAAAGTTCTATGCTTACTAGAGATTCTACACAAAAATTCATTCAACACAAGTTGTGCAATAAGTGCAAGTTTGGGTATTTTATTCCTACAACTACCTAACAATTAAGGAGGGTAAAAAAATACTAAAGAGTTTAGAGCACCCTTTTTCTTCTGCAAAATGGATGAGCATGTGCAAATTTTTTTATTTTTTTATTTTAAATTTTTTTTAGAAGCCTAGCGCTCAGCGCTAGGAATCCATGCTCAGCATCCCAGGTGCTGTATTTTCTGCTGAAACTGCTTTCTGTTTGCGCTCAGTGCTCACAGTAGCGCCTGGTGCCCCCAGAGGGTCATTTTCACCATTTTCTTGAGTCATTTCTCCCCTTCCTTGATTCCACTTTCCTTACATGTGCCTGCATAACAATTCAAAACAATTCCACCATATTAAATGGCTTACACATCAAGGAACTACTCAATTATCTCAAAGAACTACTTTTTTTTTCATGATAAGGAAGAAAAAGAACAAAAATGCAAGAAGAAAAATGCTTGGGTTGCCTCCCAAGTAGCGCTTCTTTAACGTCACTAGCTTGACATTTGAGCTCTTTTATAAGGGCGGTTTATATGACAAGAAGAATATATCGTCCTTCCGCTTTATTTTCTTCACAAGTCGTCCCATGTATTTACTATAAGGAAGCAAATGTTCCCATGCCCCAACAATTAGGCATTTGGAATATGTGTTTCCCCATTCTTGAAGCATGTAAAACTCATCTTGCATAGGACTCTTCTCTTCAATCACCAAGGGTTGAGTCTTAGTCATGTGAATCCCTTCTTGTATTACCCTTACCTTCTCTTTGATGTCACTATTTTTGTTTTTCTGTTTTTCATCTAATACTACAACGGCGGTTTCTTTTTGTTTTTCTTCCACCACTTCCATTGAGTCATGTTCACTTTCCATTTCTACAAACACTTTTTCTTCTTGCTCAACCATTTCCCAAACATGTGACTCTTGCTTTCTTACCAACTCTATCTTTTTCTGCACACAACCACCCAATTTCTCAGATAATGTCTCAACTTGAATCTCAAGATTCTTGATTGAAGCTTGTATGTCCTTGAATTTCGTTTGAGTAGCTCCAATAAATTGAATTAAAACATTTTCAAGGTTGGACACTCTATCTAGTGACTCATTGGATTGATGGTAAGGTTGTGCATCTTGTTCCCTCATGAGGTTCTCCATGTAATAAGCCTCCTCTTGTGTATTGAATTGAACCTCACAATTTTCAAGTTTATGGTATTCACCACAAAAATCACATGTAGGTTGCAATGGTTTCATTGCCTTCACTTGCACGACTTGAAGTTGTTTAGACATCAACTCCAATTATTATGCAATAAGTTTTCTTTGAGCAAGAAGAATAGTTTCAAAGATGTCTATGATCTATAGTGGATACTTTCCTCACAAAACAAAAATCCAAAGGAAGAATTATAGCAATGAAAACCAATTAATAAAATGAGAATATAAAAAATTATGTCCAAATTAGCAATGTCTTTGCTTCGTTGATATTGAAATCAACAATCCCCGGCAACGGCGCCAAAAACTTGTTGGTTTGGCAAGTGTACCAAATCGTACAAGTAATAATAGTGTGAGTAGAGTATCGTTCCCAACGAGGATTGTGATCAAGTATCAACGTGGCTTAGGCAGTAGCTATTTGAACGAATGAATTTCATAGTCCCAAGAATGTTTGTGGATTTTTGTATTTAGAGTTGTCACAACAATGAATTAAACAATAGCAATTAAGGAATGAATTCAATCAAGGCAAAAGCGGTTAGGTGTCGGAATCCACCAATTCTCACTTAATGTAAATTTATTCAACTCTAATTTCAATTCATTCTACTCAATTGACATTCAAATCACTAACTTAGATTTATCCATAATTCCTTAAGTGATAATACTTCTGTACTAATTAAGAAGCCTAATTCCTTAGATCATTCAAGCATTAGCACAAACATTAAGCATGAGATTCATAAGACTGCATTGAAACATAGTTTTATTCCTAGAATCAACATTCCAATGGTAATCTACTTCAATTCCAATTCAATAACAAATTTTCCAATTGTGAAATTGAATCTAACATCAATATAGAGTTGATCAATCAATAGAAGCATTAAGCATAGAAGCAAATCACTCAAAGTGAATAAACTTGAATTGAAATCAGAGATAGAGGTCAATTATATCAAGAATCCAATTAGAATCATCCTAAACCTAACCTAAGTGATCTAGCTACTCATAATGGGGAGATATAAGAGAGATGAACTTGAGTAGATGTGGAAGGAAGACTCCATTGAAACTCCAATTCTTGTTCCCAAGGTTGAATCTCCAAGGAAGATGAGAGAAAATGGTGTTTCTATGAGTGAAAATGTAAAAAATGAGTGAAAGATGCCTTTCCAACAACTGAAGCACGTATTTATAGGTTCTCCGCTCGTAACCCAGTGCTGAGCTTTCTGATCTCAGCACCAAAACGGTGCTTGCTGTCTTCATGGGCGTTGGGCGCTAGAGCTGGGCGCTGGGCTCTTGCCTTTCTGCCCACGCTAGGCGCTCACTGTACTGCTACAACTTCTATTTCTGTCCAGGCTGGGCGCCAGGGTCTCGAGCTGAGCACTAGGACTTCAATCCTATATATTTTCAACATATTTTTTAATATATTTCTCATATAAAGATTAAAACTCTAATTAAATGAATCTAAACTTTATTCATATCAAAGTATGTATTTTCCTATCACTTTTCCTATGATTTCTAAGATTATTTACAAACTCTTTCCTAATTACACTTCCAAACTAACATATTTTGCACATTCATCAGGTACAGAGGCCATCCCGAACATAGGCGGCATCGGTGGTACGTGTCCATCAAGTTGTCCTATCGGAAACGGGAAGGTCGTACCGAAACGAAATGTGCTAACAACTCCGAAGGGCGCTCCCTGCCCAAGCCCCGTAGTGATGGACATAGGACTCATATATACCGCGAATCGAGTGACCGGATCGACAAGCCACCTGTGCGGGTCTAAGCACTCCACCTCACAGGTCCCCGAGAAGGGGAACCCTGGATCCTGGGTCATCTATGGGTGGTCCCAGTGCGCCATCTGCTCTGTCGGAGTCTGAAGTACAAAACATATATATACACAACACACAACAAAATAAAAGGGGATAAGAAGCCATATAACATCAAACGTGGAAAGGGTTTAGCCACATTTAACTAAATAACGGCACACTAAACATACGTCTCGATAGTATGGGTGTGTGTGTGTGTGTGTGTATATATATATATATATATATATATATATCACAATCATCCTCAATCCACATCTAGGATCTTTCCTCTACCCTTCATCAAGATGCAATGCAAATGTTGTACTCTCCTCGGGTATTGGCCATATCCGGATATCACATCAATATAATCGACACATCCCAGAGTCCCCGGCGCACACCCTCGCCTACGGATGGAGGGTGCCCACACAAAGCAATGGGACTATAGCTACACAACCCGGTGCACACCTCTGGACCACAATCCAGGATGCTCATGTAATGCATGAACTATAGCTGAGACTAAAATGAAATCATCTCTGGACGGTCCACCGTTAACCTATCCCCAAGAATTCTCCATCCGAGGTATAGGCCCCACTCGACCATGTTTCAGGTCCACTCGACCATGTTTCAGGTCCCTCATATCACGGACCATGTTTCAGGTCACCCCCTAGTGCCCTAACCGCTCATCATAATCTCAAAGATAACCTCAAAATAATCTCATCTCATCAATCTCATCCTCATGTCACGATAATCATCTCGGTTAGGCACTGCTATCACATATCATATGCAATCCCCAATACATCCTCATATCTCAACATAACTTGTAACTTACTCAACCTCTAAGCGCAATCATAACACTTATCATATCATCACAATCATCATCATGTTATCCAAAATCATCATCATATATCATCATGTCATAATATCATTTCCAAATAATAAATACCAAAATATAATTATAATAATAATAATAATAATAATAATAATAATAATAATAATAATAATAAGTATAAACACTTTCAAAAATAATTACAACACTCATGATATCATACATCAAGTACCAAGTTCAAATCAACCAGTCAAACAGGGAATCATCACATAATAGAAATAATATATATATATATATATATATATATATATATATATATATATGTAGCGTAACGACGATAAACACACAATTTCTATATATGTAGGGTTTGGGTCGCCATACGCCATTATCTAATTAAATCTAACCGCGTCATTTCCAACGTTAAATAGTTTCTTTCCTCCACCTGGGAAGTCGTGCGCTAAACGAAACGAGACGAGCGAAGCGTTTCTCCCTTGACCTCGATTCCGCCCTGCGCAATACTAGGCCCTCGGAGCTTCCAAAATTTCACCTAAGCGTCACATTGCGAAGCACACGATACTAGGAGTTCGTATTCGAAAACGGAATTGAATTCCGACAAACGAAATGAAATATATTACGAGAAACATAACAAACGGAGTTTCGACATAAAAGATGATGATTTACCTTCACTTTTAGAAGACAAGGAGAAGGAACAAGATAGATATCCTGTCTATGATCACAACCACGTACTCCGTTTCCCGATTGGACGATCAAAACTCTCACTACTCTCACTAGAAGCTCTTCTCTCTCTAAGATTTCTCTCTCCCTCTCTCTAAAACCTCTCCTTTCTGTTTCTCAGCTCTCACTGTTCTCTGGCTTCATTTTTCTTTTGGTGACTTAAGTTAAGTCACTAAAGTCATCTTTTATTTTTGCTGAAATTTGCGCTAGTGCTCGAGCGTTGGAAACCTAGCGCTCGAGCATTCCAACACTTGAGCGTTGGCTTTTCCACGCTCGAGCGTTGGAGGGTTGGTGGGCCACCGTGCTATGCAACCAATCAGGAGCTGCCACGTAAGCCCTGATTGATACGTGACAAGTCAAAGCATGGCCCTTGTTTGTTGACTTGGGCGCTTAAGCGTGGATACTCCCACGCTTGAGCGTTGACTTCTGGCAAAATGTCAACTCTTTGCATTCAGGGTCCGTTCGACGTCCGATTGCGCTCAAATTTGAGATATAGGCTCATTAGGACCTAATAAACAACCTAAAATCATCAAAAAGGCCTAATCTCATCTCTAACTCCAAAATTCCTATTTCACATTCAGACGTCTCAAAGACGGTAACCTGGAAACCCTAATTGGTCTCTATGCCTCAAACTCACCCGAAAAAGCCGCGTACTTAACATGCAAGGGTTTATAAACCTCAAACAACATCTCAACTATGTATTCCAAGTCCTAACCCTGAACCTCATACGTAAATCACACATAAAATCATGGATGTTACACTGTTCATCTCCTCCGACTGGTAACAGTTCTACAACTTCTCTTTCTCTTTTACTTTGTTTTATGGATCTTTACCTTTTCCTTGTGATATTTCTGAGTTTGATTTGATATTTGTTTAAATTATAATACTTTCTATCAATGCGTAATTGTTTATGATTTTTTATTTGAATTGTCTTCTTGCAATATGGATGATTGTATTGAAAAGGATATCAATGTTGTTACCGATTATCAAATACTGGAAACTCCACCACTGCCCATTCCTCCAACTAATTTAGTTAGTAACGATACTCTACAAGAACATACAGGGTTTTCTCAACCAAAGGCCAAAAAGCCTAAGAACCTAACATCAGAGGTATGGAAATATTTTGATAAGATTGGTGTTGATAAAGATGGGAAAGAAAAATGTAAATGCAAAGGGTGTAGAAACATATTGGGCTATGCACCCAAAAATGGAACTTCGCATCTAAAGCGCCATAAGGACACTTGTATGTTTATTAAGTTTCGTGATGTGGGAAGTATGTTTGTCGATGCTGAAGGGAAGTATGTCTATATGAACTTAAGGAGCTTTTTTATGTTTCGTATGGGAACTAATTCTGAAGTTCTCTTTTACAACATTGATTATGATTATTATATCTTCATTCATATCCTGACGTTTTCAATACAAACAATTAGGTTGATTGAAAATAAATATGTCCTGGTCCACACATATACACAATGCTATAGTCACTTTTAGGAACTTAAAAATAAAAATGATTGAAAATAATTTTTTTTAGTGAAGAATACCGGGCCAGCCCGGCATAAGCCCGCAGCCCACAAAGGCTGGGCTTGGGCACCTACTTTACAGCCCATATTGATTCCGAGCCTTTTTGGCTCAGCCCTATAAAGCCCTAGCCCGCATAGGGCTAGCCCACGGCGAGCCGGGTAGCCCATTTTGCCAGCTCTACTTAGGGGTGATAAAAAATATTTGACCCGCCCGAAACTGACCAATCCGTAGCATTTTTTGTGAAACAGGCGAGTCAAATTGGTTGGGCGGTTGACAAAATTGGTTTTAAATGGATAACCACGGTCGGGTTTGATTCTGAAATATTTCATCCGTCGGTAATCGACCCGACCCGCTACTAACAAAAAAAATAAGATTTATTTATTTATACATTATAGGGATGGCCAAGGCCCAATTCTTTTTTTTTTTTTTTGGATACCAAGGTCCAATTCGTTTCTTACCTTGCACCAATACTACACGTGACTCACTCAACCCTCCACTTGACTTCCTAATTACTTCTCCATCACAATCAGATTGAATTGCGCCCACGACCACAAGGTTAAGAAGTGTTGGCCCTCACATAACGTCCAGGTAGTGCAGCGGCGGCGGTAGCATAGCACAGGTCCAGTCGTTATGGAATAGCTCTTCGAGTGGTGGCCTGGCACACGGACGCTACCGGGAGTGAGGTGTCGACGATCTTCTCCTTCCCCCAGATCTGGTGGTGGTGAACCCACGGTCTCTCTTCCTCTCACAGATCCGACAAGTCTGGCGTGATCTGGGCGTGATCCTGCGTGATCTGATGGTGGTGAACCCACATTCACGAGGACCTCGCATGATTTGACAAGTCTCACAAATCTGGGTCTCGTGGGGCACAGCTCGCAGATCTGGCGTGAGGATACGGCGGGGCGTGCAGCGGCGGCCCGATGCACGGCGGGTCTTACTCTGTTTGGTAGTTAGTGACTGATGATGGTCTTCCACTCTTCCTCAATCCTCTCCCTCTCCTGTGTTTCACTTTCTCAGTCTCAGATCTCAGTTTCTCCTTTCTTCTTTTTTTTAATTTTTTAATTTTTTTCTGAAATAATATAAAATAATAAAAAGGTATGGACCCGTATGAATCCACCCGACCAACCCACGTCATGTAACGGGCGGAAATGGATTACAGTTTTCTTACATCAAACCCGTCCCAACCCGACAATCCCAGCCCAAATCCGCCCGATGATCACGAGGCTATAGAGTTCTTTTTCTTGTTTTTTTTTATTCTTAGGCTATGGAGTTCTTACATCACACATAAATATCATATATTTATTTATGGTTGGATTCTAGCATGAAGTACGGTTTTACTTGTATTCAGGCGAGGCACTAAATTAACATGCTATATTAGGTTTTTCAGGTTTTTTAATTTATTTTATTTTAAAAAACCCATTTTACCCCCCCTTATTCACCCCATTTCCAATCCCCCGCCTTCTGAGTTATGCCTTCTTCTATCACCAGACCCCACCCGTCTGTCAGCTACCTTCTGCCCTCTTCCCCCCACCAACAGCCGGACCCCCACCCCTCCACCCTCTGCCGCACCGCCATTGAACCCCGAAAGAGAAGTTTCAAATCCAACCCTTCGTCGCCCGCCCCATAAATCAGATCCGCCACCATGTCCACTCTATAACGTCGCCTTCTCCCTTGCCGTCTCCAAACTCTCCTTCGCCAACCACTTTGACAAGATCCACTAATTCCTCGACGAACTCAAAACCCACAACGAACGCTAACTCTCCCACGCCATCATCCTCTTCGACCAAGCCACCATATTCTTTCTTCCATTGTTGATGCGTATTTGTTTGGTTGGGTGGGCTGTGTTTCATCATTAGGTTCTCTTGCCAATTTTTCTCTTTCTCAGCAAGAACCAATTTCTCATTCTTTCTCAGGTGGCGACTGGCGTGTCGGCGAGACAGCGGTGGTGGTCGCCTGGAGGAGATGGCGGTGGTCACGGCAGAGCAAATCAACCAAAATGAAAGGGAAAGTATATCCACATGACCCCAAATCCGCTATTCATAAGCTATAACAGAGCAAATCAACCAAAATGAAATGGAACAATTGCCTATTTTTTGTTAATCAGAATTTTTTTTATAAAGATTTTGGGTTCAGATCTGCTCTTGGTGTTGGACAGGAAAATTCCAGATTGCATGGCGCAGGTGGAAGAATATGGGAGCTTTCAAAGATATCTTTTATTAATCATTATAAATGAATTGTTAATTATTATTTTTATTTGTATCATATGTTTGATAGAAAGAATAAGATGAAGCCATGGAGGGTTGTTGCTTGAGGAAACATTAATGTGAAATGAAAACTGTGCTTAGAGTGGTGAGAGGGACGATGGAGGCTGGTGGGGTGAATGGTTAATGAATAAGGGTAAAATTGTCTTTAAATTGGAACCGGATCCTCTCCAGTTACTGGAGAGGTCCATTTGGAGAGATAAAGACACATTTAATAAAATAATATTATTTTCTAAATAATATTATTTTATTAAATGTGTCTTTCTCTCTCATACTGGACCCATCGAGTAACTGGAGAGGAACTCATTCCCTTTAAATTGTGTTGGGTTACCTATTCAGTCAAGAAAAGGTTAAATTTTTTTTTTTTACAATTAAATCCAAAGCATTCATTATTTTATTATTATATCTAACCATTCAAAGTTAATGATAAAAAAAATTAGTAATATATGAGTATATCATTAAAATAGTTACTTCATTTTAGAATCCACCTTATTTATGAGAACAATAAAGATATGTTAAAATGGTAATGAGGAAGCTGTTGAAATTTATAAAGAGTTATATTATTTGAATATAAAATTCAAATATCGTATATGTTTGTTTTTATCTTTTACTTATTTTTTATTATTTTTATTTAGAGAACACGAGAGTAATAAAAGTCCCCAATTGAAAAAACATAATTGATTTACGAATCCAACCGTTACCAAGTGTTGATAAAATGCAATGCCATGTTTTGTAAATAAACCAAAAAGTAGGGGCACTTGTCAAGTACAAACACTGTTTAATTTATGTCAGAAACACACACTCTCCTTTCAGATCAGATCCCTTCTTCAACCTTCAAACTTCAAACCCTCTTCCAGTCTTCCTTTTCATCTTTCATTCATCGCTAACATACAGAGACAGTAACGCTATCATACTCTTTCTCCCTTCGATCATTTCCCTCTGATCGGTAATTTCTCGCTCTCAACAACGTCCTAATTGAAAAATGTTGATACCCAATACCACATGCTCTTATTTGTCTTCGGATTATTCCTGTTTTTGCTGTTCGTTTCTTTTTGTTTTTTGTTTTAATTTATTTTAAACCTTCCACTTCCATGCTTTATTAATTTCTGTTTGTTTTTTGTTTTTGTTTTTCTATTTTCCAGTGTCCGAGAAAGTTTTTTTGGTCGTATGTTTCAAATCATTTCCGGGGAGATCTGGGTTGATCCGAACCGGTGAGATTGTCAACAATCTGGGTGGTTTCATCAACTTCGTTCTTGAGAAACTACATGTTCAGTTGGATCCATTTTTGAAGAAGATTTGTGTAGGTAACCGTTACAACAACGTTTTTAACCTTGGACAATCGTGATACCTTGAACTAGGTTGTGTTGTGTCAGTGGGAGGGATCTGGTAGAATAAACACCTTGAATAATCTCGTTTGATTCTGTTCGTGTTGCCATGGAAACGCTTGTTGTTGTGCATAGGAACCAATGCTACAATAGCAGCAGGTCTAAGCCACAAGTCCAACCCGGATTTGGGTCTTATTGTTCTTCACCTTCAAGAGAATTTAGAGCCATAAATTGCAGAACTTTCCAAACGGGGAATGGTATTCTTCCAACCCCTTTCAAATCTTATAACCATTCACCTGTAACCAAAACCCCATCTTCATCAAAAACACAGTCACCTCCTCAAAACTCAAACTTGGATAACAAAACTAGAACTCCACAAAGCACCCCTATTCCTATCAATGGTAAATCATGTAAAAAGGAGACAACTTTCATTGAAGGTGTCCCTGATGGAGCCATGTTGCTCTCAGAACTTTGGGCTGGACCAACCTACTCAAATTCACCACCACCCAGTTCCTTGCCTATCCCAAAATTTTCTGTTAGGCCAAAGAGGACTGTGTCTCTTGATCTACCTGGTTCCTCCCTTGAGATTGAAATGCACCCGGTTGCTAAGTCTGCACCCTCTTCCCCTCACCGGGAGTATTCTCCTTCCATGAAAGACCTGTTTGTTAATGATGATTCTGCGACCAAAACACTGTGTCGCATTCTCAATCTTAATTTGGATGATGAATGAGGCTCAGGGAGTATCTGGTTCCTGTAAATAAGCCTTTTTTTATGATGTTGGGTTAGTGTTAGGTGTATATAGAGTGACCAAATAAAAGGTTTGTAGTTTGAGTTCGTTTGAGTTTGTGTGGCTTTCAGTTGTGGCAGTGCCCTTGACAATGTTGTTTGATGGTGGTGGTGGGTTGGTAATCTCCATCCTTTTGTGAATTGGATCAATCTTCGACACGGAGGCTACCGGGGGCAGGGTTTGCTATGGCTCGTGTGACATTGAAAATGGCTGGGAAGTAGAATGGTGGTAACGGGTAGGAGTGGCATGGATGATGGAACAGACATGGTTGACAACGATTTAATATATTGGGCCTGAAGAAAGTAAAGTTACATTCAAGCTGAATCCTGAGTTCATAATATGTAGTTCACAGTTCACAGTATCTTCTCATTGAATGGTTAACTTCTTTTAATCCGACAAAGAAATTAGGCCTCTTGCTTTAGTACATACTGTAGATTGTAGAATCCTACACTTACAACCCTTTGGAGCTCAACACCTTAGTCCTTGTTTTTCCCTTCAGTTTTTCTTTCCTCACCATCATCCTTTATCATTCTATTCTAATCTGTTTTTCCCTTTCTTTGTAATTACTGACATTTAACAGTGTGCCTTATCTTAGACTCCTAGATGATCTTCTGTTTACTACCTTGCCAACTAATCCTCATTCTCTCCTAGTTATCTTTCTTTCTCACTGTTAATTTCATTTCTTAGCCATCCTCTTGGAGGGCGTAAGCGTAGTTAGTAGTCCCTTCACTACCTTTTCTGTTTTTTACAAAGAAAGGTTGGAAGGGGTTTAGACGTTAACTTATAATCTTTAGCAGTGACTGCTTTAGTTTTTTAGGGTTAATCCTTTACAGACTACTTGTTAGTTAGCCCCAGATATTTTCAGTTTTGCCATTGGTTAATGCTTCTTTCCTTAGTCTCTTCAGTCTTCACCTGGCTTATCTTCCAGTTCCATGGAGAGTGTTGACCATACCATGCCATAATTAAGGTAAGATCTTGCTTGGCGGTTCTTTAAATGCTTTCCATACTATTTATTGCAGTTAATGATAATTGTTTAATGTGTGAATCAGGTAGGCAAAACTGTACCGAGGCTGCTTTGTTCAAGAGATGTGGTCACTGGTCATGGACTTCTAAGTCGTTAGTTAGATTGCAATCTAGTTTGGTCTCTCTTGTGGTCCATAAACTTTTCTGTTTTTCTTTGTGCTTCTGTAAGTATTGGAACTTGTATGATCCGAGGAAGTAAAATTTCAGTGACCATCTCCGTGGACCAAATTATTGTTGTGTCTGAATTAAGTACTCAATTCTCTTCCCTAATTTATGTAGTATTTCTTTGAAAGCTATGACACTGATGACTGCATTTTGTTGAAGGAACTTCATTTTTCATATCTGATTTTGATTTAAATGCTTTTTAATCTGACTAAATTGAATTCTGATGGTCTCAACATTGATTGGAACTTGGATTATGAAACATCTTAAGTAATGATTATTGTACATCAAAATTTAGTGCAACTCCTGCACTAATACGGATTCTTGGATAGTTATGGGTCTACTTTCCTGCACAACAGCACCCAAATGTGGGCAAATAACATTACTCAAATACTTGCAACCTGCTAATTAAAAGGGATGCCATTTTTCCATGAGCTATGTTATTTTTAATCTCTCTAGGACTTCAACTCTCATTTATCTCATTCTCTGTTCTGGATCTCATCTGGTTTCCATTATTTATTTGTATCTCGTGCATGATTATGATACATGTCCCTACTTCTCATATCAGTGTCATGGTACCACTTTTCCTAATAATTCAGATTGCCCATACCACATTTCTCATATCATTATCCTTTTTCTTCAAAAACACAGAACTAGTGTGAGAAATAGTGAGACAATAGTTATCTTTTCCTATTGACCTTGATATTGCCTACTCAAGTGTATGCTGTGTACAACAGGTAGTGTCGAATTGTCTTCTTGAACTGTCGTCATCCCGTCATAAACAAAATTTGCCTCGATTAATGATAGTTGATTAGTTGTTGGTCCCCTCCACCATTATTTGTCATGCAAATGAAATGGCTTAGTACTTTTCCTTATAATATTTAGTGGGCTAGTGCATAGTGGATTAAGATGTTTTATGTATTTTTATCATGCATAGTGCACTATAGCAAAGCCTAACTAGGAAGGATGGGGAATTACTTCTGCATGGAGGACATAAACTCGAGCACATCTTTAACCGAGAATGTATTTGCTCTTTCAAATAAATACATTAAATTCCTGTTATAACAATGATTTATTTAGGCTTTAGCTAGAAAAAACTCATCACAAATTTACAGATTTTCATGGAAACCATCTATTTGTTTTACTCTCATACTTTTTTATGTCATCTTCAAATTTTGTGCGGTTTTTGTTTGGTTCTATACATGCAATTGACGTTTGTCATTTTAAATTTTTCATACATTATTTCATATAACCGAAAAATGTTTAGAATATTAACTCCATTTTCTATTAGGATTTGTGTGCCAAAATTTGTGTATATATTTTCCATCTTGTGAAAGGGTCTTGTTAATCGGTGTCCGTAGGACATTGGTTAAGAAATAAAAAAAAAAATGTATTGAAAAGAATAATTTAAATTTTTAATATATTGAATACTTTACTTTCTAATATAAAATTTTTATCTTTGATTTCTTAACCTGTAACTTTTGTGAAAGGTGAGATTATTGATATTTCTAATTATTCATTCACTTTTTGTTAATAAAATTATTTTTATTTTTTATTGTTAATAAGAAATATAAATAAACAATGAGTTTAATTGGTATATACTGTCACTGTAAATGTTTTTTACACTGTCAACCAATAATAAATCGTCACGTCATTGAAAATCTTTGATTCTTATCTAAATCACCATAAAAGTCATTCATACCTTGATTTGTGATTAGATGACAATGTAAAAATCTTTACACTGATAGTGCATATCAATTAAGCTCATAAACAATTTAGAATGTTAATAAACAATAATTTATCTTCACCCTCTCATAAAGAAGAATTCTAAATCTTTGACGCCTTCCTACTAATCCTCCTATTAAATATATAAAGAAATATTTAATATTTTTTGATATTTTCAAAACATTAAATATATTTACTATTTTATTTATTACTATTTTTACCTGATAAATAGATAATTATTATTATTTCTAAATCACAGGTTCTCATAAATGAAAATAGACGTTGAATAACTTTGTCTTTTTAAATGATTATTCTTGAATTAGTGAAAGTCCAATATGATTTTCGAATATCGAAGATCGTGTGTTAAAAAAAATTCCATCAAAGATCGCCCTTGAGATTATCTCCTGTACATGGATATAAGGGTGGTACACTTCTCATGTGTCAGAACACTGAAAGATGCCAAAGGAGTCGCCATCTTTAAGGTTCCTTTTGTTTGTTCTTTAATCTTTATTATCATTCATTGAGCATCTTACAGCATGCGCACCTTTTAGTTCTTTTGGTTCCAACTTCCAATTCCGTTGTGATCTTTGAGTTATCACCCGAGTCAGCCGCTGCACCCTGCACTCTTACTCCTGCACCTCATCAATTTCTCACATAACATTAATGGCTCTACACCTGCCAATTGAAGGTTTCTGGCGGTGCTTCATATGCTATCGCTCCGTTTTTCCTAGAAAACAACCAAAACTTTGTTTAGTAGAATAGTAGTACCTTGCAAACCTCCGTTTTCAATGACACTTTCATTATAAATACTGAAACAAAAGCCTTATCCCACTAGGTGAGGTCGGCTAAATGGATCATACGGTGTCGTAATGTTCTATCATGAATATGTTAATAGTTAAATCATTGGCCTCCAAATCTTTCTTAATAGTTTCTCCTATAATTTTGCTTGGCCTACCTATGTCTCTAGCTATTGGATTGTCCTCCACTTGGTCCACTCTCCTTACTACAGAATCTAAAGGTCTCCTCCATACATGCCCAAACCACCTAAGTCGAAATTCAACCGTCTTTTCTCTGATAGGTCTCTTACCCCAACTCTCTCTAATGCTATCATTCCTAATTCTATCACATCTTTCATTATAAATAAAAAAAATTATTGCAATATTGCATCCCACGTGAAAGAAGGGATCGAAAATCTTTGGTGGGCAAACTTACATTTCCAACTGTGAAACAAATTAACACACGCCAATTAGTCTTGTTCGCCATTTGCTTTCATTAACACACGCCAAGTCTTGTTCCTGAACAATGCATATGAATTATGTTCTGTCATCTGTGTTTAATATATTTGATTAAAACGTGAAATCTTTTGATTTCACTAAAACTGAAAAACTAGAAAAAATAATATTTGTTTTGTCTTGGAGTCTAACAGCCTTCGATATCCAAGTTTCAAACGTGCATAAAGCTTGTAATTCATTTATCTTCAAAGTTAAAAATGCTAGATATATATGATATATCTCTAAGAAACACAACACTTCATTTTGAGACATATATGACAGAATTAAAATGTAAGTGTGCAAAAAAAAAAATTGAAGTGAAACCAAATATAATCAAACAATGAAAATAATACTAATATGAGATCATGTGTGGGTAAATAGTTGTATTATTCCCTCCAAAATATGGATAAACTAAACATAACACTTTTTAAAAATATATGGAATATGTCATTTCTCAATATAATTTTTTTAACAAGTATCCTAAAACTAATTATTAACAAGTATCCTAGGAGTTTCTCTTGGTCCAACCTTAACCTTGTTTCTCTTAGTTTGTAGATGTGACTCACTTTGCATAAGGATTAGAGCACGACGATAGTGTTTTCTTTAATATACTTTTCCTTATAAAAAAACATTTTTGTTGTAATAAAAATATTTTGGAAAAAGATATTGACATAGATATTTTTAACTTGTGTAACTTTACACATGTTTATAAATAAAAAATAGAAATATTGTATTGAAAGTTATACATTCAATTCCTTAAAAACTTACAAGCTACTGTTTTTAATATAACATTTCTATTTTATGTTTATTAACATGTGCAAAGTATGTTAGAAAAATCCAAAAGGTATATAAAATATGAGATCTCTTATTGGTCTTGCCAAAAAGATGAGTGTTATTTTGACACCAAAGTCAAACAACAATACCTACTTTTATATTTTTCTCATATATTTATTCATTATTTCTCTCTCATCTTTCTTCCTAAACTCATCATGATTGGTGGTGTTAGTGTTAAAAGTTGGTGTCAAAATATCATTTCTATGCCAAAAACTATGGTTATTATAACCGTGTGAAGCCAACGATTTAATCATTTATTGTAACAAAATATGTGAAATCAAGAGAGAAAGGGAGCGCATTACTGCTTATCGATCATACTATAGACACCTTTACTTACCACAACTCTTTTGGCTTTTTTCTCTGCGGTACATAACTCTTCTGGCTTTTTCAAGTCCATTTACTTCGCTTGTTCCGACCTTTATAATGATGAGTCCAGTTATTTTATAACTTTTTGTTGCCTATGCCTGACTAGAACAGAATATTAGTTGTTAGCCCCCAAATAATAAAAAAAAAGAACAGAATATTAGTTGCCATTATTACAATGGATTAGGACTAAAGTGTTAGGATGTGGGATAAGAATTTCGGTTATTTAATTAATCAAAACCGGCTCGGCTTTTAACCCAAAGTTTGAAAATTTAGGATTCTCTGTGTTATACGTATCAAATTATCTAACTGTAACCTAATATTCAAATAATTGGATAATGAAGTAATGGGTAAGGAAAAGGACATTTAACAAATGTACATGTTTCTGTCAATGTCAGTTTTTTAGTACAACAATATTGATATCTCCATATCATTTTTCTCCATCCTAGTTTACATCTATTTTATTATCATTGATCAAATTATTTTAATCTTTGAAATAACAATGATTGTATGATAAATGGTTAAAATTTATGTATAAAAAAATATAGTAAAAAATAATGAGATAAATATTTTTGTTAGTATTACAATGGTTTGCTGAATTTTAAATTTTCTCTATAGATGGGTGAGAACAAACGAGGATAATAATAGTGTGTTCATGCAGATAGGGAATCTTTGCAAGAAATAATTAACCGGTCCCCATAGGTGTCATCATCATCATCATCATCACCACATCAACTCAAAGAAAGAGAAAGGCACTATATTCAATCGAGGAAATTAGCAACTTACGTGTAAGTTAGTCACAAATTTAATCATACGAATGTAAGTTAATCTCTAAATTTACAAAACTTATATAAACTTGTTTTTTTTCTAAAAATTAAATTAAAAAAACAAAAAGAACTAAGTTCATACTAATTTTAAAATTATAAAACTAACTCATTCACATAATAATAATTCTCAATAAAGACAAATTTGAAGAAATAAGTTGCTGATTAATTGCTTTCAATCACACATCATCATTTTACTTCAGCCGAAAACAATGGGGGGAAAACCAGATGCAACAAAATTATCCATCACTTGGAATGAACTCTACATCCTCTCTTATCTCTATCTGCAAGGGAGAGGCTAAAATAAAATAAAAAGTGATTACAATGAAAAACTAAGCCTCACGAAATCTCATGATGATGAATGGAAGCTTTTGATTTGACTTTCTGCGTTGCTGGTTGTTAACCTCAATATGCAGTACTTTGCGGGCACGGTTGCATGTATAGCATTAACACGCAACAAGGGGAAGTCAATAATGGCCATTACTATCAATTTCTAAATTTTCCATGCCATCTAACACCATCTCTCTATAGCGACATTCACTACTGCAGAAAGCTTTCTCTCCTCTGCAAAACAATAGGCACAATAAAATCAGAAAATTGGGTTCAGGTTGGAATAGTGCAAAAAGCAAAAGAAAGTTAAAAATACCCATAAATGCAAAGTGCAAAGGTTAGCATAGAAAAGAAGGGAATGAAACTTTACCTATAAATAAAGATGTCCTTTGTCTGGTCAAGATGTTTCTTGCAAGTGTAACATAAGCTGAGGAAATTTCCAGAAGCATAGTGAGAGTTTTGTGGCGGCAAAGAACAATAACTCTCCACGATGCAATTATTGAATATATGGGTGGTTTTTGGATTAGGTCCGTGTGATATCACACATGTGTACTCCTCAGAAAGCTCCATCTCACTCAAAGATAGAACCCCATCAACAACTTCCCTTGGAGAATCCTTTGTATAATTATAAATTCCTGAATTTCGTGAATCCTTGGTTTTGGTTCCAAAATCACCAGCACATGTTTGATCAGAAAATGTGGTGGAAGGTGGAAGGGGAGGGATTTTCACCCTAAGCTGAGTTCCAAACAGGACATTTCCTTTGTTTGGTTCAGTGGAATTCTCATGAAATGGATCATCTTCAAGAGCACCAAGGAGAGCAAGACCAATGCTTTTTGTCTCTATCTTATCCATTGAGCTTCTGTAGTTTTGTGAGGTGTTGTTGGCATATGAGAATGGATTAATCCCAAATCCAAAAGGGGATAATGATAATGCTTTGGTGTCAAGAATTGAAGTTGGGCTTCTCAAGGAGTCGGTTCCTGAGAGACACTTGTTGGTGAAGTCTCTAAATTTTGGTGAGGCAAATAGAGAATTAGGAATAGTTCTGGCATTGGTCGATGGCTGGGAGGAGGGGGTGTGATCAGCCATCAAAGGTGGCTTGGTCACTGCTCTTGATCTATTCCTGATCAGCAACATAATATATAATTAATTAAGACACCCCTCTTCTCTTCTGTGATCTAAAATCCAAAAGAAAAATAGTTAGATCATCCAAAACTAGAAAAGAAGTAAATTAAATACTACAAGGATCGATATGCAAATTATATATATATGATGAGTGCTTAGAAGTTAGAAACTCACCCAAAATAGCTAGCTAGAGAGATATTAATTTGTTGTTACACACAAAGAATACCAATTCTTCTGTTGTCAAATTTGTTGAATAAGAAAAAGCAGCGCAAGACAAGTGAATTGATTAAGAGAAGTTCTGCCATTGAGTGATGAACACAGATTTTGCTAACTGCTCTACACGCTGGTTGGTGTTCAGGAACATAAAGAGATAACATATAGTAAACGGTTTTTGACACTCCCCATGAGAAAACGCATCATCCCAAAACTGAACTCCAGTGTTTTGTTTGGATTTTGTTTCTTAGCAAGTAGCTAGTGCAACTTCACCCTCTTTCCTAGAGCTTTGTTTTTTTCTTCTTCTTTTATTTTTTCAGTATGGATATATTCTGCAAAGTCTGCAACTTTATGGAGAGGAAACAGGAAGAGAACAAAAGGGGGAAGCTTTGGACTTAGGAGAGAGGGAAAGAGAGAGAGTCGTGTTTGGTTTCATATGACTGTTGAGTGTTTAAATGAAGGAGAAACAAATTTAAGGTGTCGTGTCGTGTGCATGAAAATCAAACATTATTACTTTATTTTACTTCTTCTTTTTTATGCTATTTCTCTAATCTCTATCTCTAGAGCGTAAGTTTCTCGTTACATAGGGCAATTCTACTATACTAATTTTTTCAATAGAACAATAGGGGAGGTGATTGTAAATTATTTAATTGATTTAATTATTTTTAAACAATTTATTATGTCTTTATTTTAATAAATTCAAAGCAAGCCTTGAGAGACACTTATCAAATCAGTCGCCCAAGCCATCTCCTCGTATCTACTCTATTCCTCCTTCCATTGGAGACGAAATCCAGAAGATGTTGAATTCATTATGGTGGGGTTCGAGTTATAAGTCATCTCGCTGTATTTCTTGATTGTTTTGGGATAAGCTTTCGATAAGAAAGGATCATGGTGGAATGGGTTTTCACATCATCCATGGCTTTAACCTAGCTATGTTTAGCAAACAGGGATGAAAGCTTCTTTCTAACCCCCACACTTTTGTATTTTGTCTCTTTAAAGCCAAATATTACCCTCGATCGAGGGGATTTCCTGGATTCGGTAATTTGCCACAAACCTTCATACACATGGTGTAGCATTAGAACTCTCATTTCCAATGGTTTTAGATGGCGTATTGGAAATGGATTCGAGGTTAAAGTTTTTGGTGATCCTTGGTTGTGTAGTAAAGGTATCAGAAGCATCAAGAGAAAGAGAGGCTGAGTAGAGAGAATGTTATGGAAGAGTATTAAAATGATGTGCATTCAATGTGTTTAGAACTGATACAGTGAGCTCAATATATAGGATGAGCTAAGGCTAACCAACACCAACAGAATGTAACCAATTCCTAACCAATTCCCAACTGCCAACAGAATGTCAGTTAGCTTCTATTCCCTTTACACCCCCCTGCAAACTCATGGGTGTGGAATCAAACACCCTGAGTTTGTTTCTACAACTTTCAAATATGCTTTGTGTCACAGGTTTTGTGAGAACATCAGCAGTTTGTTCTAGAAAGGGAATGTGTGAAACGAGTAGTTCCTTGCTTTGGATCTTTTCTCTTACAAAGTATAGGTCTAGTTCAAAGTGTTTTGTCCTCGAGTGTAAGATGGGATTTGCAGCCAATAGCACTACACTGAGGTTATCACAGTAGACTTGGGGATGCTGAGGTGGTGAGTAATGGAGCTCAGATAGTAGGGATTTTAGCCAAATCAACTCTCTTTGTGACGCAGGCTAAGCTCCTATATTCAGCCTCAGTACTCGATCTTGACACTACATGTTGTTTCTTAGAGGACCAAGAAACTGGATTTGAACCTAGGAAGACACAGTAGCCAATTGTTGATTTTCTGTCATCGGGATCGAACCCCGTCAAAGATCACAAAAGGCTGTTAGATTGAGGTTTGATGACCTGGTGAGAGTGATGCCGTATGTGGAAGTGCCACTTAGATATCTTAAGATCCTCTTTGCAGCTTGCCAGTGAGAGTTTTTAGGGTCATGCATGAATTGGCACACTTTGTTTACTGCAAAAGCGATATCTGGTCTTGTGGATCGTAATGTCTTCGGAGTGCTCCTACTATTGATCTATACAGTTGGCATCTTCAGTGCAAATACTGTCAAATGCGAGAGTTTTAGTCCAGTCACCATAGGGGTCTTCATGGCTTTAGCATCATGCATGTTGGTCTTGTGTAGTAGATCGTTGATGTATTTAGTTTGTGTTAAACAAACCGAGTTGGCAGAACTTGTGTGCTTGGATTCCAAGGAAGTAATTGAGACCACCCGAATCCTTAAGAGGGAATTTGTAGTTTAGAGTAGTAACTAGATCAGCAATAGTGGCGAATTTGAATTGCTTGTGATCAATATATCATCTACATAGACTAGTATTGGCACAATAATGGCTCCTGAGACTTTGACAAATAGGGAATTGTCACACTTTGATGAGGTGAAACCAAGTTCAAGTAGAAAACTATGAAGTTTGTGGAACCAGGCTCGAGGTGCCTGTTTTAGACCATAGAGGGCATTGTTTAGCTTGCATAGCAAACTGCCATTACCTTGGCCAAATCCTTTAGGTTGAACCATGAACACCTCTTCTTCTAGATCACCATTCAAAAAGGCATTATTTATGTCAATTTGGCGAATTGGCCAATTGTTTGTTAGTGCCAGAGTAAGGATCACCCTCACTGTGGTTGGTTTCACCACTGGACTAAAGGTTTCAAAGAAATCAAATCCGTGTTGTTGGTGGAAACCCTTGGCAACTAACCTTACCTTGTACTTTTCTATAGAGCCATCAGCATTCCTCTTTATTCTGAATACCTATTTACAACCTATGGGTTCTCTGTTGGGAGGCAAGGATGTGAGAGTCCAAGTGTTTGTCTTGATGAGAGCATCAAATTCCTGTTGCATAGCCTGCTTCCAGTGGGGGCTTGACAGTGCTGTTTTGACTGATTTTGGCTCAGTCAAGGTGAGGTCTGTTGCTGCTTTTGATGAGCTAGCCAAATACACTTTTGGTTTAGTGATTCCAGCTTTCTTTCTGGTGATCATCGGATGAGAGTTGACTGCAGTGTCTGATGTATTGGCTTATGGTACTGTGGTGGTGATAGTTGAATCATTGGCAGGTGGTGGTTCTGAAATGATGGGGTAAGGACCTGCAGGTGATTGTGACTCATTTTGGTGGTCAAAATCACATTGTAAAGGAGTGAATATGTTATTGCAAGGTATAGTAGGCAGTGTAACCAATACAGGAATGGATGGTGTATAAGCTACAGGACTAATATACTGAGATGCATGGTTTTGATTCAAGAAGTTTGGATTTGTTTTGAAAGGAAACTGGTTTTCATCAAACAAAACATGTCTTGCAATATAAGTTTTTCCATTTGAAGCTAAACATAGATATCCTTTATGCTTATGACTATATCATAGAAAGGTGCACTCCTCAGATCTGACTTGCATTTTATGCTTGTTATAAGGCCTGGTATAAGGGAAACATAGGCAACCAAACACCTTTAAGAACTTGTAATCTGGCTTTTGGTTAAGTAGAAGTTCTAATGGACTTTTATTGGCTAGATTGGGTGTAGGCAGGCAATTAATTAAGTGGACAGCAGTGCTGAATGCCTCTCCCCAGAATTGAAGAGGTAAGGAAGCATGAGCTAGCAAGGAGAGACCCATCTCAGTGATGTGTCTGTGCTTTCTCTCAGCTGAGCCATTTTGCTCACGAGTGTAGGGACAAATGAATCTTTGTTGAATACCATTGGCATCAAGAAACTTAGAAAAGGCCATATACTCCTTTCCATTGTCTGACTGAATTACTTTTATTGAGAAACCTGTTTGTTTTTCAATTAGGGTTTTGAAGTGTATAAAATATTGCAAGGCTTGAGATTTGCTTTGCAAGAGATATATGCAAGTGAATTTGCTATAGGCATCAATGAAATGAATATAATATCTTCTGCCATTTGAAGAAGGTAAAGGGGCAGGACTCCATATGTCTGTGTAGATTAATTGCAAAGGTGTGTCATAAACAGTTGTGGAATCATGGAAAGGTAACTTGTGAGATTTGCAAAGGCTACAAGCTTTACAATCATCAGGAATTTTATTGATATTAGGAACAAGATTACAACTTTGGAGTACAAGTTTGACTATTTTGGGGGAGGGATGTCCTAGCCTAGCATGCCAATTGGTCATGTCACTAGCTGAAACAGAAGAATTGCAAGTGTAGTGACTAGATTACACAGTTTATTGTAGATCTTATTCACAGAATTAGGGATGTGGATGCTGTTAAAAGCATAAAGTCCATATCTTAGCTTCCCTTCAAGAATGGTTTGATTAGTTGCCTGGCATTTCACATAGCACACATCAGGGTGGAATTCGAAAAATACTTTGTTATCTCTAGCAAATTGAGATACGCTTAACAGATTTTTGGAAACATGAGAAGCATGCATCAAGTTATTCAAGAGTAAAGGTTTAATAGACTTTTGAGAGAAGAAGATTGAGTTACCAATATGTTCTATAGGAGTGGAGTTTCCATCTGCCATTTTGATTCTTGTATCACCACCATAGACTGTTTTGTGCATCAAATTTGCATCATTGGGAGTAAGGTGATTTGTTGCACCCGAATCTAGGTACCAAGCAGGATCATACAAGGTTTCAGGCACTGCCAGCATACAAGAACTGTCACCATTTGCATTTTCAGTCAACATGGCTCTTCCTTGATTGTTTCCACTGGAATCTTGGTTATTCTTTTCATATTTGTACCAGCAATTTGAGGCAAGATGGCCATATTTGTCACATATTTGACATTGAGGTTTATTGAAGAATTGTCTTCCTCCACCTCTTGAGGAATAAGAATTTCTGCCTCTACCTCTATAGTTGCCTCTAGAATTTGCGGATATGCCACGATTTGAATTGTAATTGGGAGCTCTATTGTTGGACTCTATTCCATAATTCTGGTTTTGAACCAAATTAGCTTGTAACTGTTGCATTGAAAAGGCATCAACAGAGCTTGATTTTTGCCTTTCTACTCTTTCCTCCACTAGTAATGCTTCTATTTCTGAGATGGAGTAAGCATCTGTTCTTGAAATGATTGAAGTAACTATAGAGTCATATTTTGAGGGTAAGCCATCGAGCATTATTTACACATGTTCCTCATCATCAATTGGTGACCCTACTGCGGTTAAAGTGTCAACCACCTTCTTGATGGCCATCAGAAATTCATTCATACTGTTTGTCTTCTTGATGTTCCTGAGTTGTGTTTTCAGCCGGCTTACTCTTGCTCGTGTCTGAGTAGCGAAATGGACTTGCAATTTCTTCCATATTTGGAATGCATACTCACAACCTACCATTCTTGTGTGGAGGTTTTGGGACATCGATGCAATAAGCCATGTGAAGACATACGAATATTGTTGTTCCCAAGTTTCATAATCTGGACTCACTTTACCAAGAACTCGATCTTCATCATTCAAGAATCTTCGTGGCATGCCTCCTGAATCTGCTTCTGAGATATACCTTTGAAGTTTATGGGCTTTGATTGTACCCATCTCCTGTATTTTCTAGGTCAAAAAGTTGTCATCATCCAACTTCACTGAGATTGGAATCATGGACATGGAGCTAGGAAGTGAAGAGGAGGGTTGAGCGGAAGCCATTTCAGGATCTTGTGCTCTGATACCATAAAGGTATCAGAAGCATAAAGAGATAGAGAGGCTGAGTAGAGAGAATGTTATGGAAGAGTATTAAAATGATGTGCATTCAATGTGTTTAGAACGGATACAGTGAGCTCAATATATAGGATGAGCTAAGGCTAACCAACACCAACAGAATGTAACCAATTCCTAACCAATTCCCAACTGCCAACAGAATGTCAGTTAGCTTCTATTCCCTTTACACCCCCCCTGCAAACTCATGGGTGTGGAATCAAACACCCTGAGTTTGTTTCTACAACTTTCAAATATGCTTTGTGTCACAGGTTTTGTGAGAACATCAGCAGTTTGTTCTAGAAAGGGAATGTGTGAAACGAGTAGTTCCTTGCTTTGGATCTTTTCTCTTACAAAGTATAGGTCTAGTTCAAAGTGTTTTGTCCTCGAGTGTAAGATGGGATTTGCAGCCAATAGCACTACACTGAGGTTATCACAGTAGACTTGGGGATGCTGAGGTGGTGAGTAATGGAGCTCAGATAGTAGGGATTTTAGCCAAATCAACTCTGCTGTGACAGCAGCTAAGCTCCTATATTCAGCCTCAGTACTCGATCTTGACACTACATGTTGTTTCTTAGAGGACCAAGACACTGGATTTGAACCTAGGAAGACACAGTAGCCAGTTGTTGATTTTCTGTCATCGGGATCAGAACCCCAGTCAGCATCACAAAAGGCTGTTAGATTGAGGTTTGATGACCTGGTGAGAGTGATGCCATATGTGGAAGTGCCACTTAGATATCTTAAGATCCTCTTTGCAGCTTGCCAGTGAGAGTTTTTAGGGTCATGCATGAATTGGCACACTTTGTTTACTGCAAAAGCGATATCTGGTCTTGTGACTGTAATGTACTGGAGTGCTCCTACTATTGATCTATACAGGCTGGCATCTTCAGCTGCAGCGCTGTCAAATGCAGAGAGTTTTAGTCCAGTCACCATAGGGGTCTTCATGGCTTTAGCATCATGCATGTTGGTCTTGTGTAGTAGATCAGTGATATATTTAGTTTGTGTTAAACAAACTGAGTTGGCAGACTTGTGTGCTTGGATTCCAAGGAAGTAATTGAGACCACCTGAATCCTTAAGAGGGAATTTGTAGTTTAGAGTAGTAACTAGATCAGCAATAGTGGCAGCTGAATTGCTTGTGATCAATATATCATCTACATAGACTAGTATTGGCACAATAATGGCTCCTGAGACTTTGACAAATAGGGAATTGTCACACTTTGATGAGGTGAAACCAAGTTCAAGTAGAAAACTATGAAGTTTGTGGAACCAGGCTCGAGGTGCCTGTTTTAGACCATAGAGGGCATTGTTTAGCTTGCATAGCAAACTGCCATTACCTTGGCCAAATCCTTTAGGTTGAACCATGAACACCTCTTCTTCTAGATCACCATTCAAAAAGGCATTATTTATGTCAATTTGGCGAATTGGCCAATTGTTTGTTAGTGCCAGAGTAAGGATCACCCTCACTGTGGTTGGTTTCACCACTGGACTAAAGGTTTCAAAGAAATCAAATCCGTGTTGTTGGTGGAAACCCTTGGCAACTAACCTTACCTTGTACTTTTCTATAGAGCCATCAGCATTCCTCTTTATTCTCGAATACCTATTTACAACCTATGGGTTCTCTGTTGGGAGGCAAGGATGTGAGAGTCCAAGTGTTTGTCTTGATGAGAGCATCAAATTCCTGTTGCATAGCCTGCTTCCAGTGGGGGCTTGACAGTGCTGTTTTGACTGATTTTGGCTCAGTCAAGGTGAGGTCTGTTGTTGCTTTTGATGAGCTAGCCAAATACACTTTTGGTTTAGTGATTCCAGCTTTCTTTCTGGTGATCATCGGATGAGAGTTGACTGCAGTGTCTGATGCATTGGCTTCCAGTACTGTGGTGGTGATAGTTGAATCATTGGCAGGTGGTGGTTCTGAAATGATGGGGCAAGGACCTGCAGGTGATTGTGACTCATTTTGGTGGTCAAAATCACATTGTAAAGGAGTGAATCTGTTATTGCAAGGTATAGTAGGCAGTGTAACCAATACAGGAATGGATGGTGTATAAGCTACAGGACTAATATACTGAGATGCATGGTTTTGGTTCAAGAAGTTTGGATTTGTTTTGAAAGGAAACTGGTTTTCATCAAACAAAACATGTCTTGCAATATAAGTTTTTCCATTTGAAGCTAAACATAGATATCCTTTATGCTTATGACTATATCATAGAAAGGTGCACTCCTCAGATCTGACTTGCATTTTATGCTTGTTATAAGGCCTGGTATAAGGGAAACATAGGCAACCAAACACCTTTAAGAACTTGTAATCTGGCTTTTGGTTAAGTAGAAGTTCTAATGGACTTTTATTGGCTAGATTGGGTGTAGGCAGGCAATTAATTAAGTGGACAGCAGTGCTGAATGCCTCTCCCCAGAATTGAAGAGGTAAGGAAGCATGAGCTAGCAAGGAGAGACCCATCTCAGTGATGTGTCTGTGCTTTCTCTCAGCTGAGCCATTTTGCTCACGAGTGTAGGGACAAATGAATCTTTGTTGAATACCATTGGCATCAAGAAACTTAGAAAAGGCCATATACTCCTTTCCATTGTCTGACTGAATTACTTTTATTGAGAAACCTGTTTGTTTTTCAATTAGGGTTTTGAAGTGTATAAAAGATTGCAAGGCTTGAGATTTGCTTTGCAAGAGATATATGCAAGTGAATTTGCTATAGGCATCAATGAAATGAATATAATATCTTCTGCCATTTGAAGAAGGTAAAAGGCGAGGACTCCATATGTCTGTGTAGATTAATTGCAAAGGTGTGTCATAAACAGTTGTGGAATCATGGAAAGGTAACTTGTGAGATTTGCAAAGGCTACAAGCTTTACAATCATCAGGAATTTTATTGATATTAGGAACAAGATTACAACTTTGGAGTACAAGTTTGACTATTTTGGGGGAGGGATGTCCTAGCCTAGCATGCCAATTGGTCATGTCACTAGTGAAACAGAAGAATTGCAAGTGTAGTGACTAGATTACACAGTTTATTGTAGATCTTATTCACAGAATTAGGGATGTGGATGCTGTTAAAAGCATAAAGTCCATATCTTAGCTTCCCTTCAAGAATGGTTTGATTAGTTGCCTGGCATTTCACATAGCACACATCAGGGTGGAATTCGAAAAATACTTTGTTATCTCTAGCAAATTGAGATACGCTTAACAGATTTTTGGAAACATGAGAAGCATGCATCAAGTTATTCAAGAGTAAAGGTTTAATAGACTTTTGAGAGAAGAAGATTGAGTTACCAATATGTTCTATAGGAGTGGAGTTTCCATCTGCCATTTTGATTCTTGTATCACCACCATAGACTGTTTTGTGCATCAAATTTGCATCATTGGGAGTAAGGTGATTTGTTGCACCCGAATCTAGGTACCAAGCAGGATCATACAAGGTTTCAGGCACTGCCAGCATACAAGAACTGTCACCATTTGCATTTTCAGTCAACATGGCTCTTCCTTGATTGTTTCCACTGGAATCTTGGTTATTCTTTTCATATTTGTACCAGCAATTTGAGGCAAGATGGCCATATTTGTCACATATTTGACATTGAGGTTTATTGAAGAATTGTCTTCCTCCACCTCTTGAGGAATAAGAATTTCTGCCTCTACCTCTATAGTTGCCTCTAGAATTTGCGGATATGCCACGATTTGAATTGTAATTGGGAGCTCTATTGTTGGACTCTATTCCATAATTCTGGTTTTGAACCAAATTAGCTTGTAACTGTTGCATTGAAAAGGCATCAACAGAGCTTGATTTTTGCCTTTCTACTCTTTCCTCCACTAGTAATGCTTCTATTTCTGAGATGGAGTAAGCATCTGTTCTTGAAATGATTGAAGTAACTATAGAGTCATATTTTGAGGGTAAGCCATCGAGCATTATTTACACATGTTCCTCATCATCAATTGGTGACCCTACTGCGGTTAAAGTGTCAACCACCTTCTTGATGGCCATCAGAAATTCATTCATACTGTTTGTCTTCTTGATGTTCCTGAGTTGTGTTTTCAGCCGGCTTACTCTTGCTCGTGTCTGAGTAGCGAAATGGACTTGCAATTTCTTCCATATTTGGAATGCATACTCACAACCTACCATTCTTGTGTGGAGGTTTTGGGACATCGATGCAATAAGCCATGTGAAGACATACGAATATTGTTGTTCCCAAGTTTCATAATCTGGACTCACTTTACCAAGAACTCGATCTTCATCATTCAAGAATCTTCGTGGCATGCCTCCTGAATCTGCTTCTGAGATATACCTTTGAAGTTTATGGGCTTTGATTGTACCCATCTCCTGTATTTTCTAGGTCAAAAAGTTGTCATCATCCAACTTCACTGAGATTGGAATCATGGACATGGAGCTAGGAAGTGAAGAGGAGGGTTGAGCGGAAGCCATTTCAGGATCTTGTGCTCTGATACCATAAAGGTATCAGAAGCATAAAGTGATAGAGAGGCTGAGTAGAGAGAATGTTATGGAAGAGTATTAAAATGATGTGCATTCAATGTGTTTAGAACGGATACAGTGAGCTCAATATATAGGATGAGCTAAGGCTAACCAACACCAACAGAATGTAACCAATTCCTAACCAATTCCCAACTACCAACAGAATGTCAGTTAGCTTCTATTCCCTTTACATGTAGCTCTTGTTCCTTATGATCTCTCCCCCCTCAGTCCGACCCATGCTCCACAATATGCTCGCTAAGGATCTATGGCACCCTAACTCTTAGGCCTGGAATATATTCCTCTTATTAATTCTTGCTTCCAGACAGAGACTACTTCTTCCATTTTGAAAGTCCCCTTGCTCTCCTCAGTTGACATAGATCAACGAATTTGGTCCCTCACAAGCACGGACACTTTTACTGTGAAGTTCGCATATCACCTTTTCATGTCCCGCTTGGTCTCGGTGGATCAATTGGTAGAAGATGGTGACTGAAAACTCATATGGTATTTACATTTCCCCCAGGGTTCAACTCTTTTTATGGCGTGCTTGCAGCAACAGCCTTCTACGGTTTCGGCTCCAAAATAAAGTTGTCTCATGACTTAGCTCCTACACTTTTTACGATAAGGACCTCGAGAACGCATGGCGCCTATTTTTCACTTGCCCCCTAAGAATTTCTTCTTGTGGTTGATGGAGTTATATTTTTAAAGAATTATGTTTCAATCTTCTTTCTTCTCTGAACTCCCAAAACAAGCCCGAATTTGCGATGATCCTTTGGAGCATATGGAGACGACGAAACGATAAACTGTGGGAGAATCTCGACACACCCTCCTCCCATGTTGTCTATCGGGCTTCCTAAGAAAATAATTATTTGTATGTTGTAATGTTTTAGATGATATTGACATGTTAGTAATTTTAGTTTTTCATATTTTTATAATTTTATTATTGTTTGCCGGGCAAATCTGCCAACCCACTCCTAAATGAGGTGAGTTGGGAGATTCAACTCATTTTACCAAAAGCGTATTAACCCGCCTCGCCCCCGTTTCCGGCTAGTCAATGGCAGTGCATAGTGGGGTGAGTTGGCCCGATGTGCCATCTCTCTATAATTTCTCATGCGCTCATGAAGGGGGAATTCTTGCACCAATTGGCTGGCTAATTGGAGCTTATCCAAGGATCTAGGGCTTCGTTGGCTTGAGAGTCCTCCTAAGGGTTTGTCCAGTCTCTTGCTTAGTGATCTAGTTAGGGTTTTTATGTCGTGGGTTGTCTTTGTGTAGTTTCTTTTTTATTGTTTGGGCGCTTTTTCGCCTCTTTTTTAGCACAAAAAAATGTTACATAAATAACAATGAATGCTATTAAATATTTTAATTAATTTTACTCTTTTTATCTTTCAACTCTAGTAATCAATTTTTGTTACATCCTGTTTTTATACCACTCCAACTCAAGAGAGAGCGATGGTAAGATGATAAAATCACCTTTGGCTGAATCAGTAATTTGTCCTATGTGACGTGGAGGGCAAGAGGTTATGTATGGTCAATTAGTATGAGATGAACGTTATTTTATCTTTTAGAATTGTGATTTTCTTATATCATTTTTTATACCAATTTTATAATCAATGAATCACCAATCACGAAATTAGGATTTATGAGTACAAAGTGATAACAATACTTCAATAATGAATGATTAGGAGAATCAAAAAATAAATAAATGAATGATTAGGATTTATGTATACAAAGTCATATAATAAAAAAGAGTGTTGAGATAAAAATTTCCCCATATTTTATTAATGATTGTTTATTCACTTTATTGTTAACATGTATATCACGAAGCACCAAAAAGATACATGTAAAATACGAAAATCCTGATACGAAGGAAGGGATGGATCATTATTTGCGGCTGAGGTTGAGAGAGACGTACCCTACACAGTACACATTGCTTCTCCTCGTGGGAAGGGACCCACCTTGTAATGTAACCTTTACCTACGTGTCCCACGTAACGTACTTCTATCACCCCCAGGCCCAAAGTGGACCCTACTCAAAGGTGCCACTCTTCATAATCACTACACAGTCCAGGTCCTAGTTTTTGCCTTGCTAGGCCCGTGGGCCACAAATCATGTATTAGTAAGACAAAAAACCAAATTGTTTTCTTGTTATTTATAATTTTTTATTTCTTTTGGTATATATGTTTTCATTATAATCATGCATACTGAATTATCTAATATTTGTACTGTTATGTTCCTGCAAATATTATGTTTGCAAAGAGTCGAGATACGAGATACCAACTTTCTTTATAATAAATAACCAAAACAGTATAGTGGCTAAATCTAGTGCTTTCCTTGACACAATATATTAGTAGATTATGCTAATGAATCATCTCATGATAACCAGTCAAAATTAACATTTTCTTAAGACTTATCTGATTTACAAATGCAAACTGTATATAGTTTAATAATTAGAAAGTAAAAAAAGATTTGGGGACCTGAGTCCTCTGCCCTCATAATGTTCCGCACTTTGAGAGTTGAAACCGTCCCTTATGGCAACGTTTGGATTTATTTGTAGGAAGATATTTACTTCAAGTTGATATCGTTTTAAGATTATTGGATAACATTAACATGGGGTGCTTGGTCATATACTACACACACTATCAAAATTATTGACAAAATTCTATAAGATTGTAATGGTTACATCATTTGCAAGATAAACTTTTTCTATAAATAAATGATCGATTACACATCATGTACGTAAACTAAATGAATCAGATTTCATCGCACACGAGTTTCAATTTTTTTTATGTTATATATTCTTAAGTTAATATATTAAATTATCTACATTTGACTATCAATCCGATAACATAAACTCATTTTTTATATCACACGTTATATTTTAATTAGATGACATATGTTACTCTTTAAATGCATAAGAAGTTCTCCCTCTTTAAGAATTCATCTTATGGTATCGTCATTAACTTGACATTTGCAGATAACCTAATATTAGAATAAACTCTAATATCATATTAAAATAATTGAATCTAATTCTATTTCAAACACGACTTCATAAGAAAAATATGTATCATTATAAATAATGTTACTCACATAATCAATTCATATGAGATTTTAACACTTCAAAAATATTTAACAAAATTGCAAAAATACCCCTAAAATTACGGTAAAAGTAAAATTTGTCGTTTTGACCCCTTAAATGATGGAATTTGGCCAAAATCACACAACGCACAAGGGAGAGGCTTGCGTTTTGCTCAGAAGGTCGATTCCATATGAAAAAAAGTGCTCATTTGTCAAAATCGGACATTGTTGACTTTTCGGTCAACTCTACACTACATCAGTTAAGTATCCCTTAGTGTAAAGGGTGAGGAATCCCCTAAAGGTTGTTAAAGCTCTTGCACAAAAGTATACCAGGAGATGAAGAATGGACTAAATTATAATGGTCACAAATACCGAATGAAAACTTGGATTGTTAGTGAAATATCACGAGTAGATTGCCTGGGGACTAAAAATAGGTCACAAGATATATGACTAAAGCAACATAAAACTTGATTTGTAAACTCTTCTCCCCATATCTCTAATTAGTTTAAGTTATGCACATCTTGATATCTCCCATCATTTCATTTGCAAAGCATATTTAAGAAATTATTTTTTCTACTCATTCAATCCATTACTGTCAAGTTCAACATCAAGAAAATTTGTTCACCCTATCCTGCTGGATTAGTCTGAAAAAGCTTTAAAAACTCGAGTTTGAAGCCACTTGATAATAGAACTTTCACAATGATTGCCTTTTTTATATTATGAAATGGCTTATTGAGCTCGAGTCGCAGGTGGGCATATTGAGCTTAGTTTCTCGTGGACTCCCAGTGAGTTGAGCTTGAGCATACTAAATTGAGCTCGTTTTCTCATCAAGTCAGGCTTGAACCAAGTAAATTTTCACCCAGCTGAGCTTGAACTTAGCCAAGCTTTTTTTTTGAGGCATTGAACTTAGCCAAGCTTAGTTAATATAATTTTACTACGCCTTATTCCATGAACAACAGTTACAAGATATGTTTCAGACAATTAAGGCTGGCCTCAAAATTGATGGCAATCTGGTTTTAATATTCAGATACTCAGTTTATTAGAAAATAAATAAATAAAAACAAGAATATATATTAATGAAAACCAAGCATGGCAGCTCCATATATTAATAAAAACAAAAAATTGAAAACAAATTTGTTACCGCTTGAGTTTTCTATCATTTCTGGTTTTCTTCCTAGATTCTCTATTCTCTGCGGGGTATTGCTTTTTTATTAATAGGTTGCACATTGCTGTCTTGACAGCTTCAGCTGCTGCCAAAAAAGCATTTTCATCAACGGATGCAGTTCCCTGCAATGTTTCTAGCAGCTTTTCTCCCCCAGGGATCTCATCATCTCCCAGAACAACTGCCGCAAGCTCAACATCAAATCCAGACACTACTCGGACACGAGCAAAAGAGGGGCAACTACAACCAGGTAAACTAGAGACCCCTGTTATCATCCACAATTCCCCTGCGGAGGGGCAGTACCCCAAGCAGGTAGGGACAAAGGCCTCTCCTGCAATAGGAACCACCTGCAGTGTTCCCATCAGTTTAAATGTCCTCTAAAATTAAATATTTTCCTTACTATGATTTGCAGTTAGCTTTGCCTTTATAATTATAACGCATAAGTACAAATCTAACTTCAGACATGAAAGTAGATTGGAAGAGATAGCTAAATATGGCAGTAATGATGCAAGTCAATGTTATTTAAAGCATGTGTTATGACAGCCCTTACCTTGGCAACAGCAAGTGTCTGTGCAGAAACATTGCAGCTTAACAATATTATTCCTTGCAAGCTAGTGGTATAAAATAAAACTTGTCAGGAAACTAACACTATTCTCCAGAAGAGACATACAACAAAATGCAATAGTGAGAGACTTGCCTTTGAATAGCCACTGCAACAAGCAAACCATCCAGCGTGGTGCATATATCAGTAACAGCATGGCCATGCTCCTCTGCTTTACCATTAGACTCTAAAAGTCCTGCCTTTGGTAACAGGAGATGAAGAACAAGAAGTAAAAACCACGTGTAACAGGAAGACGAGATAAGAACTGGTTCCTTAACTAAAATCACTAGCATTTATCTGTCTATTACAAGTATTAATTAGTCCGGTAATAATTTTCAAGATGCATATATATTGAAGTGAATAAAAAAAGTTATACAACTCCCAGAGCCTCTTTGGTATATAGAAAATTAGAAATACCTTAATTGCAACCTCACAAGTGTCTAGGAGTGCTCCGGAGGAGATATCCCACAATCGGACCTGCAGAAAGCAATTCATGTTACTTTTATTGCAGAAAGAATTACCCAAAAAAATAAGTAGATAAAAAAGTAAACAGGATGCATGAATTCTGAAAGTCTGGATTAGTGACTGACTGTTGAATCACCGCTGCCAGAGAGTAGGCGGTGAGGGCACTCCTGAGCTTGAAAGAAAGCAAGGCAGGAGACAAACCTGCAGATAGATGCATATCAAAATCTAGAAGATGGAAGACAATTATTTATTTTTCTTCTTTTGGGGGGTGTTTAATATTTGGAAGACAACTTTTATTTAGTAAAAAACACATGAGTTTCACTCATTTGTTATGACGAAAGTAAAAACAGGGAAAGAATCCTGGTGACAATATCGGGAGTTATAAAATTCTAATCAGATGATGTTAACAATTTGAAATGGATCATATTCAAAAGGGCATGAGAAATACTCAGCATCGGTAACCATGAAAAGTTGGTATTGTTATTCATCAAAGACATCAAAAAACAGTAATATGAGAAGAAAAGAACAGAAGCAACTCTCACTCTGTATGACCAAGACAGAAACTTTGTATCTCGTGAGCTCCATTTAAGGGCTTCTTAGGAAAATTAGTAACCTGAGAATTGTGATATGGATATAGTTATAAAAAAAAAATAGTGAGCCAAAATACACAAGTGTTCATTGAGTGGACAGAAATGTTAGCATACACGAATTTTAAAATCCCTATCGGCACTCAAAATAAATGGATCATCAGGGGAAAATTCCTGCACAAGAGACATATTTGAAGTAAGGAAGCATGTAAAATAGAAAGAATACACAGAAGAAAATAAGGTAGGAATATACCAAGGTGGTGATGATACTGCAATAGTGAGAAAGAAGCGGTGTTGGTTTAATATCAAGTAATGGTTGATCGGCAGTGAGATCCACAACCCAGACAACACCAAATTTGTCAGCGAAGCAGACATAAGATCCGTCGTTGCTTATTGCAACTGCACTGATTCTCTTTTCGGAAGAGCTAGAAGAAAAAATGTAGATAGAGTTGAGTAAGTAAGAAATAGTGAAAGAGTTATAATATAGTTGAGAAGAAGAAGAAGATACACAGTGGAGATGCAGCGCCAGGATAGTGGTGACCAAATCTTGAGAGTCTTATCATCACCGGCAGATACAAAGAGCTTTCCGTTTGCACAAAAACGAATAGCTCTGATGGAATCCTTATGGAAAGGGCCACCACCAGACACAGAGAGAGAGTCGTCTACTAAAGAAGCAGCACAACCAGCGCTGTAGTGTGTGTGTGTGTGTGTGTGTGTGTGTGTGTGTATACGAAACAAGTTAAAGAATGGTATGGAATATAGTAAGGAAAAGAAATGAAGTTAGATAGGGAAGTTACAGTAGGTCGAAGACGCGGAGTTCGGGTCCAACGGTGACGGCGACGGAGGAATGGTGAGGGTGAACGGCGATGAGGGCGGGGGCTACTTCAATAACATCATTATTATCTTTCTTGTTCAATTCTTCTTCTGCTTCCCCTAATTCCATCCCTACTGCTATTGCTATTGCTTCCTTACTTTCAAATTTCAATCCTCCTCCCTCTTAGTTATTGTTAGGGTTTAGGTTTACACTTCACCGCTCCAAATCTCCTTATTTCAATTCACTACTCGCCAGGGTCAGCCCATTTTACTTGTCACTTATCGGTTATTAATTATAATTTATAACTATTGTAGTTAATTTCAATACCAACAATATTAAATGTATTATTTTTTTAATATAAAATAATATTATTGTGTATAACAGTTGGATTCGTATATTCAATAGTTAATGAATAATAGGTTATATGACAAATTTATATGATAAAAATTTTAGTAGGTTTTATAAAAGCTTGACTTTTCGTTACGGATATGAGTTCATGATATACAATATGTTAATCATTTATGTTTATGAAAAGAATACACATTTCCATTATATTAAATGTTATTGTATTGAACATTTACATAACAATAACAATAGAAGATACTTTGATGAAAAGAAAGTAATCATACTTTAATATTCAACACTATTTTAAATATGTATGATCCTGTTATTTAGGGTAAGTTATAATATTGGATTGTTATGTTCAATTTAAGTATCGGATTATTTCTTTTTTTATTAAATTTTCGTTTTCCGTAAGTTTTTATTTTCCGTAAATTATTATTTTGTTTTCCGTAAGTTTTTATTAATCTGAAACAATGATTTTATTTTTTCATAAGACAATGAAACGTGTCGCCTGTTTATTAGTCCACAATAAAATCATGCTACAATTTAAATTTAAGAAAAGGTCCTAGTATGAATAACACAATAATTAAAATAATTAATTAAATAATTATTTTTTTAAGAAAATGTCAGATGCCGTCGGTGAGTCGGCGAAGTCGCCTACCAGATAACCTTACCACCGTTCTTGTCCAATCTCCGTAATGTTTTTCATGTGTCTCAACTCAAAGTATATTCATGACCCTAGTCACGTGATTGTACCTGATGCGATACAGTTGAAAAAGAACTTGACGTCTGAGGTATTACCCCTTCGAGTTGAGGATAGGAGGGTGGAGCAACTAAGAGGCAAGGAAATTCCTTTGGTCAAAATGGTTTGGAGTGGGGCAATCGAGGAAAGTGCTACCTGGGAGCTGGAGAGCAAGATGATGGAAGCGAACCCGCACCTTTTCACTTGAGGTACGTAGAAATTTCGATGACGAAATTTTTATAGGGGGTGGAATTGTAACACCCTGTTTTTCGTAAGTGCTTTTCTCTAAAGCTTGTTTGGCAGTTTAAGTTGGTTTTGTTAAGTTAAGTTGTTGGCTAAAGGCTAGATGGGATTTTAGCTTAAAAAGTCCCTTTTCTAGTAGATGAGCACGCATATGCTTAAAGTCAGAAGCGTGTTTCTGATTTTAAGTTGAGCACGCCTGTGCTACTAAATGTGACACCCTTCTACCCCGCATGTTAATATAGAACATTTACTTAAAAGAGGTAATTATAAAACATGCATTTATTCAATTAAAATAAAAACTTGGACAAAAAGGTTTCACATCTCAATAAAAACAACGCGGAAATAACATAGTTTTAAAACAATAAAACATAAACAAGACAGATAAAGAAAAACTCAACCCCGATGTCACGTACAGAGCTGGTATAACCAAAATCTGGATACATCACGGAAACAAACTGAAAAACTAACAAAACTAACAACTATAACTAAGCATTCTAACTAGAGCCGCGGCTCCTCAGAGTCACTCCTCCGCTAACTGCTCACCGTCCTCTGCATAAGCAAATACATGCAACAACAGAAACAGGAAAACAGGGAGTAAGAAATCATGTAAACTCAACGGCATGAGAATAGGGAATAAGACGAACATACATCATATCAAGCATAGCAACAAACATCATACATCACATTTACATATTACACGTCAACGGTCAAAAGATGCTATGCGGTGCAACACCTACTCCGCTGCTCCGTGATGCATGTGGATCCAACTATATCAGGAAGTCAACTTCGGAGTTACATATCCGTATTGGCCAAAAAGCACCAATACCGGCAGTTCCCCAAACCATGGAGGAACCTCGTGGATAGCTGACATATCATAACTGGATACGCCACCTTGGGGGCGCACGGTCCATCAAACCTTGGGTGAACCACCCGAGACTTAGGCCAGATCATCATAACTTGGACGACCTCCCCTATGTTGAACATCCCCCACTAATAAACTTCAACGTATGAATGCGTGAGTACAACAACACACAAGGCAACCACCTCCTTTTCTTGGGCCAATAAGCACCCAAGACTTATCACCAACATCAACACCTTAGACCCAAACCGTGGGGTCAAGGCCTCCTTGACCAAAAAGCACCAAGGTCCAACATAACAACACCTCGATCAAAAAGCATCGAGGCCACTTTGGCCAAAAAGTACCAAAGAGTAACAACGTGCGGTAACCCATCGGGTACCAGCTTAACCAGCTTTTTACTCTTGTTATCTTAATTATTCTTTAATTAAGTTATCTAACTTGCTATCACTCGATTAGTGTATTATTACTTCATCTGGGGATAATCAGGATGAAACACCCCTGTAATTCATTAGTTTCAGGTTCTGACCAGTAGGGGAAGCACGGGCGTGCTCACCCCAGCACGGTCGTTCTGCCATTTAAGTGGAGCACGATCGTGCTCACTGTCCTGCATGGTCGTGCTCAATGCACGACCTACCTTCCAGAATTTAACTGGAAGCACGGTCGTGCTCGCTGTTCAGCACGACCGTGCTCCTAGGCAAGGCCATACTGTCCTGGGTAGAACTCAACGTGTTCTTGGAGTTTAGGCTCCCTAATTCTCTCAAATCAGATCCTAGGGTCTTAACTAAAACATTCGGCATGAAACCTCACCCATCACTAACACAGTTCATGTCTTATGAAGCTATGGGGAATTAATCCCTTAATTCCTATGTTAACTAAGAGTCTTAATTAAATTCGATTAGGGTCCTATTAACATATTCAACATAACGGTAACATCGTCATCAACAACATATCCAGTCAATGTGATCAACACAATCCATATCATAACAACAATATTCATTACATGGGTATTCATACCAATTCAACCAAAACTCATGGCACAAGACAATTAGTAGGCATACCACATCATGGACAACTCTACGATTATAACAAATAGGCATGTCCATTAATCCAATTAAACATATAAACAATTACATCATGCAACCAGGCAGATCATAGCATCAATAACAATTAATAACAATATATATCGGGGCTATGGGAACCCCTCATCTTACGCTACTCCCTAGCCTAGTGCATACACTATTCTTCTCCCATACCTGGTATACGGTTTGCGTTTCAAAAGAAGAAAGAGGGTCCTCTAGGGTCTCGTCTTACAACCACTTATCTACGACCTCAAAAACAACAAGGAAACACCTTGATTAGACTCTTAGGCCAAGAAATCAAAAGGGAAAGAACGAGAGGGACGAGGTGTACGAATCTTACCTTGTTTGAAGGTTTAAATAGCGAATACGATGATCACGTCTTTGCAGCGATGTTCTCCTTATCAAAGAATGGTGAAGAAAGGTGCAAGAATGGATTACCTTGATAGAGTTTTCTAGAGACGGTTGATGGAAATTGAGAGAAAAAGAGAAGGGAGACAGCTCTGAGTGTTAGGACGTGATAGACTAAGGTTTAGATCGTGTTCTAGGGGTTAAAAACGGGTTGACATGCGATTTGGGCTTAAAAATAGCCTAAAACGTGTTTTCTGGTTCTACACGTATTCACGGGGCGAGCCAGAGAACCAATTTTCTGTCAGCTGGATTCGCGAGGCGAACCCGAAAGCGCAAAGCTGAATTTTTTTTATTTTCGTGGGGCGAGGCTAAAACAGTCGAATTTAGTCAAAACACATGAAATAAGACTTGTAGATAATTCTCTTAGCTTTCCAACGCCACCATGATCATCTCGATCGGACATATATAACTCAAGATATGACCAAAACGGTAAAACATGTTACTATGACTCTAAGACAATTTAACCTTCCTAAGACTAAACCTTCCCAACATGAACTTAGACATCAAGAACAAGCATAACAAGCATATATAAGCTAAGTGTGACACCCTTACCCCGGGCATCACATTAACTAATATTAATTAAAATTGATTAATCACGTTCAGTGAGTTGTCGATTTACTTTCGGAAAACTTAGGATTTTTAAAACTCTTTTCTAAGTATGATGACCACTTAAACAATTTAATACATAACATCATGCATAAAGTAAAGACAGAGAATTCTAAAAGCATAACACGTTCATCAATATTTAAGCCTTTACATAGTCAGGCTTCATGACAGAAATTTACAGAGGGATAATTCATAAGATCCACTACATGATTTCCAGTTTAAAGTTAAAGGTAAGATTAAAAGTCATAACTAAGCATCAGTTTCAAAATACAAGGTTCATATCAAACTACCCCCAAAAGAAAGACTTCCTAGGAGCTGGCCAAACCTATAGATGCCCATTAGGGAGACCATGGTAGTCATCCTTATCCCTAGGAGGGGTAGCAGGTACCACCACCTCCATCTCTTCTCCCTCGTCGGGAGCATCGACATCATCGTCATCTCCAATCGGGGGATCCTCTTCCATCAACTCTATCGGATCCTCCTCCATTAATTCTTCAAGATCCTCCTCGATCAACTCCTTCGGATCCTCCTCAGTCGGGACAACTAGAGCCTCTTCCGGCTGTGATTGGGCTTGAGGAAACTCAAGATCCAAAAGAACCAGGTTGGCCAAATGTTGTAGATAAAACTCCACAGGTGGCAGTCGGATATGAATTGTCTCAACAGTGTGGACTCATCCCTGGGATGCTTCTTCTGAACCCTCCACGGTACAAACAAGTCCCGTATACGTCACCGTGCGGGATGAAACGGGAGAAAAGGTCCACGCAGTAGGGTCATCTCCGTTCTCAAACAGAAGAGCTCGGGATCGGGAGTGCACCAACTGTATCATAGCTGGATCCATCTAATCTCAAGTATATCGCATATGTACATAAAACAAGAAAAGGAAACAACAAAAATACAAGGGTGAGATACCAATAGATGGATGAATTATGACGACTAAAATGCCCAAACACAGAGCAACAAGTACATACAAATATTCATGTTCAACATATGATTTGTCACAAAAATAATTACATCCATCATCAATCGTCGTCGTTTTTGAAAACATGGAACTTCTATATTTCATCATTCTCTCTTAATCTCATCATTCTCTCTTAATCTCCGGAGATCCTTTCACCATGCAGTTTTTGAAAAATAGTGAGCTGATCAGGCTCAATTGCCACTGTGCTCAAATTGCCACAGAGGCACACCGTCTCAAATACCTCGAGCACCAAGATATCTGGAGTAACACTATCTCGAATACCCCATATGTCTACCAAGATATTCAGAATAACACCGTCTCGAATACCTCGTTTATCAAGATATCCGGATTAATCGGCACGTTTGCCAAAAACATTAATGCATGTAAAATCTTTTATTTCCGCGACTTTTCTTTGTGCTTCATTTCTTTCCTTGTCGAGGCACAAAGCTCACGACCTTCTGTGACTTTTAAATGTCTTAAAGCTTTTAATATCAACACAGGATATTAAGGTCTGAGTGTCCAATCACAACAGTCTTAGACTTGTGCATTAACCCAGAACTTTGTGGTAGTAGAAAAACAGTCTTTACCCCTTTTTACTTCATTTTCCCACGTTTATCATGTCTGTAGGACACACAGTCCACAACAACGCATCTAGGACACACGATCCACATCAACATATATAGGACACACAGTCCACAGCAACTTGTGTAGGACACACAGTCCACAATATCGTATATAGGACACACAGTCCACGACGTATAGGAAACACAGTCCACAATATCATGGATCCACGTGCCAGAACTCCATTACCCCGACGTCTCGGTTACTAGGTTCACTTTTCATCTTATTTTCGTTCAGTGAAAAACAAAATACGGAAAACCAAAATTTTCCATAACTTATCCAAGTTATCTGACATTTTCCCTTTTGAATAAAATCTTTTTAAATAAAAACTTTTTGCTTTGAAAAACTTTAAGTTTTGGAAATTTCATTCTTTTCCAGAAAAACATTTTATTTCAAAATTTCTTCTCTTTGTCTAGAAACATCTGAAAATTTTCCAAATGAACTCCTTTCAAGTTCCAAAACAAACTTTTTTTTTCCTCAAACATTTCCACAGAAATTACCTATCTTTTTGGGTAAAATCATTTAAATTTTCAATTGGATTTTCTTTATAAAACTTTTTATTCTCTAACATTTTCACAATTTATCAACCTTATTTCACTTTCCTCTTTATCGAAACTTTGTTAAGAAGAAATCTTTACTTGTGATTTCCTTTGTGCATATTTTCTTAAAGCTTTTATCCTTATCATTGAGCTCTAACCAATGGTTAGGCTTCCATACAACAACCACAATACAACTTCAACATTTATTGGTATCACGCATATATTCATAACTCATTAATCAAGACACATAAGAATCAAGTGCATCATCAACACAACATGAACTCAAAAATCCAACCAAATCTGTCATAGCAATCACCATTTCAACCAAACACATCAAACAAGCATACAAGGCATATAGTCATTATAACATAATTATCCCTCAGGCTTTCTCCCCTTACCTTGAAACGAAGCGTAAAATGAGTGCAGTTATCTTGCAGTCTCAAGAGAACGGACTCGGACTCCGGTCACGATTGTGAATCTAAACAGAGCCACGTATTTACATAAGTTAAAATTTCATAAAATCACTCTAAATCTCTTATGCATGTCTCAGCCTTACTAGAAAATTGAGTTTTTAAACTTTAAATTTCTACAGGTTTTTGGATCAATGATCCTTAAGTATTATAGGAATAAAATCAAGTCTTAAATACATAAAATAAAACTTAATTCATCTACTCCTCAAAGAGTAGGTTTCGGCCTATACCTCAAAATAGGCTAGAAATCTATTTTCAACTTTATAAATACATGCATGCAACCAAAATGATGATCAGAACATTTTCCTTTCAAGAAAATTCAAAACTAAGTCATTTCAACATCTTGAATCACATGCATGTTTAAAAGAAAAATATTCAAATCAAAGTCTCTTTCTTAAAAATCAAAACTAAGCTTCCTTAACCCAATTAATTAGGGTTTCGGTCTTATTACACAAAATGAGAAGAAAAACTCAATTTTTGTGCAACTCATGAACTCAAAAACCACATGCATTTAGGGTCCTAAGTCATGCATGTAAGGATTTGAGTAAAAACATCATCCTTTGCACCATAGGGGTTTCGGCCTCTTCAAAATAAATGGGGTTGGATAGATTTTCCACCACATGCAAGTTATCAAAATAAAAGTGGAGATGAGTATGAGTAGAAAAAAAAAATTGGTTTCATACTAAAGGAGTTATCTTGGAGATTTTTAAGTTAAAATCATAAACTTACAACTTGAAATACTAGCATGCATGTAAACATTTTGAGCAAAATCATCATCCTCTTCCCCTAGGGTTTTCGGTCATCCATAAAAATAGGCCTTAGAAAATCTCTTTGAAACATGCAAGAGTAGAAGATGATGGTAAAGATGATGATTTCAAATAAATTTGTTTCATGCTCAAAAGACTTTTCTACAAATTTTACACTAATTAAATTTATGGACATATGCAACATAAAATAAACAATATGCATGCAAGTAAAAAAAATTCATTCTTGAAGAAAAGAAGAGTAAAGAGAAAGATATTAATACCCTTGTTGAAGATGATGGTGATGATGAGATTGAATAGGAACAAGAACTTGATCTCTCTAAGGGCAAGATGATGGAGAATAAGTGCAAGTGTGTGAGTAATAGAACAAGTGATGAGTGAGCTTGAGAGGAGGAAGCAAAAGTGAGAGTTAGGGTTAAGAGTGGGTATATATAGAATTGGAGGGGGAGGGGTGCTGCTGATCAGCATTTGAGGGTATAGGATTTTTTTTTAATATTTTTATAATTAAAACATCAATTTTCCATATAAAAAAAAATACTTGTATAAATGGTTTAAATGATGAAGTGTAATAAATGGTAGAACTATTCACATCAAATCATTCAAAGAGTTTTCACATCAAGTCATCTCAAATCTTTATAAAATCTTATTGTAATAATTCTTGCTCGTTCCGGTTCCATTTGTTTCCCGTCAGTGAAAATCGATCGTATTTTATTTCGTAAATTTTCACCCCAAAAATTGTTATATTAAAAGAAAATTTCTAAAATCATGGAAATGATTATAACTGGGTTAGGAGAAATTAAAATTTTATTTTATTAATCAAAATTTATTTTCCGGGTCAGTACAGCTTAACTAACAGTGAAAACTCGGACCGGGATCGTATGAAATTTCTACCGAAAATTTAATAGTAGTTTTCTACTATAAAATACATTATGAAAATAATTTAGATTTACTAAAATATTTTTCTCAGAATTAGAATATTAATTACTCACAGACATGCATAAGTCTGCATTATAGAGTAATCGAAAAAAAAAAAATCGGGCGTTACACTAAGTCTAACACATTAACATTTATTAACGTAGGGTGGAATTCAAGGTGTTACATCCCACCCACCCCCCCAAAAAAAAAAAAAAAATTCGTCCTCGAAATTTTTGCTCACCTCGGTTGAAAAGGTGCATGTACGACTCCATCATCTTGCTTTCCATCTCCCACGTCGCACTTTCCTCAATAGCCCCACTCCAAACGACTTTGACCAAAGCAATTTCCTCGCCTCTTAACTGCTTCACCCTCCTATCCTCGACTCGCGGGTTTAACACCTCAAAAGTCAAGTTCTCTTTTAACTGTATGGTATCGGGGACTATCACGTGACTAGGGTTGTGAATGTACTTTCTGAGTTGAGACACATGAAAAACACTATGAAGATTGGACAAAAATGGCGGCAAGGCTATTTAGTAGGCGACTTCGCCGACTCTTTTCAAAATTTGGCAAGGACCAATGAATCTCGGAGTAAGTTTCCTCGCCTTCATTACTCTACCAACCACAGTTGTCAGAGTAACTCTCAAGAATACATGATCGCCTTCCTGGAATTCGAGCGCCTTCCTCCTTTTGTCATTGTAGCTCTTCTGCCTACTCTGTGACACCTTCATCTTTCCCTGAATCATCCTTACTTTCTCTGTGGTTTCTTGCACCACTTCAGGTCCTAATACAACACTATCACCAGGTTCACTCTAACACAAGGGTGTTCTACATCTCCTCCCATAAAGAGCTTCATAAGGTGTCATCCCAATACTGGAATGGAAACTATTGCTGTAGGTAAACTCTATTAGGGGCAAAAACTTGTCCCAACTACCTGGTTGCTCTAGCACACAAGCCCTCAATAAGTCCTCCAAGGACTGGATGGTTCTCTTAGACTGCCCATTAGTCTGTGGGTGATAAGCTGAACTTAGCCTAAGCTTGGTTCCTAGAGCCTCTTGCAAACTGTTCCAAAACCTAGAGGTAAACCTCGGGGCTCTATCTGAAACTATTCTAGAAGGTACACCATGTAGCCTAACTATCTCCCTGATGTACAGCTTAGCCAACTTTTCCAAAGAGTATTCCATGTTCATCTGGATGAAATGGGCGGACTAAGTCAGTCTATCCACAACAACCCATATAGCCTCAAAACTAGCTGGAGACCTAGGGAGTCCAGACACAAAATCCATGGAAATACTATCCCATTTCCATTCTGGGATACTCAAAGGTTGCATCTTTCCTGATGGCTTCTGGTGTTCTATCTTAGCCTTTTGGCACAGTAAAAAAGCGTTTACAAACTCAGCCACATCTTTCTTCATCCTAGGCCACCAAACATCCTTTTAAGCTCCTGATACATCTTAGTGGCGCCTAGGTACACACTCAGTCCACTCCTATGTCCTTCTACAAGGATCAACTTTCTAAGCTCTGGGACGTTTGGTATACAGACTCTATCTTTGAATCTCAAGACCGCATCTCTTCCTTCCTTAAAACTAAGGTCTCTACCCTGCACAAGCAACTCTCGCTGATCTAGGAGATACCGGTCTAATTTATGACCTTCTCTAACCTGATCCATCAAACTGTTTGTAACCTTTAAGGTTCCAAGCCTAATTCTTTTAGGGGTAACTTCCCAAGCTAAACTCAGGTCTCCAAACTCCTCAATCAGATCCATCTCCCTAACCATTAGAGCGGAGACGTGCAAGGTTTTTCTACTTAAGGCATCGGCCACTACGTTGGCTTTTCCTGGGTGGTAGGTTAGATCAAACTCATAATCCTTTAAAAACTCCATCCACCTACACTGCCTCACATTCAACTCCTTTTGATCAAAGAGATACTTCAGACTCTCGTGATCGCTAAAGACCTCAAACTTCGCTCCATATAGGTAATGCCTCCAGATCTTTAAGGCAAATACCACATCTCCTAACTCTAGGTCATCGGTAGGGTAGTTCTTCTCATGGGTTTTCAATTGCCTAGAAGCATAAGCTACTACCTTGCTATCTTGCATCAACACTCCACCTAAACCTTGCTTCGATGCATCGCAATACACTACGAAAGGTTTACCAGGATCGGGCAACACTAAAACTGGTGTTGATGTCAACCTATTCTTAAGGGTTTGGAAACTCTCTTCACACCTAGAGTCCTACACAAACAATTGTCCCTTTTTGGTGAGACGGGTTAAGGGCAAGGCTAACTTAGAGAAACCATCTATGAACCGCCTATAATACCCTGCTAAACCCAAGAAACTCCTAATCTCGGTCACTTACTTTGGCGCCTCCCATTAGAGCACAGTCTCAACCTTAGCCTGGTCCACGACTATCCCACCTTTTGAGATCACGTGACCTAAGAAACTAACCTCTTATAACCAAAACTCGCACTTAGACATCATGGCATACAACTGCTTCTCCTTAAGGGTCTGCAAGACAACCCTCAAGTGCTCCTCATGTTCCTCCTTAGTCTTAGAGTACACTAAGATGTCATCTATAAAGACCACCACAAACTTATCCAAGTAAGGGTGAAAGGTCTTGTTCATGTAGTCCATGAACACAGCAGGGGCATTGGTCATACCAAAGGGCATAACCAAGTACTCATAGTGACCATAACGCGTCCTAAACGCTGTCTTCGGGATGTCCTCAGACTTAACTCGAATCTGATGGTACCCTGACCTCAAATCTATCTTCGATAAAACACAAGCTTCGATCAACTGATCCATGAGATCATTAATACTAGGGAGGGGATACCGATTCTTAATGGTCACCTTGTTGAGCTGTCGATAGTCGACACAAAACCTCATACTACCAACCTTCTTCTTTACTAGTAACATTGGCGCTCCCCATGAGGATATGCTAGGTCTAATAAACTGTATTTGGATAAGGTCCGCTAACTGTTCCTTCAACTTGGCTAGCTCTAGAGGAGACATTCTATAGGGCGCTATGGAAATAGGCCCGGTACCAGGTACTAAATCTATGGTGAACTCTACATCTCTTTTTGGGGGTAGTTCGTAAACGTCCCACGGGAACACTTTAGGAAACTCCCGCACAACTGGCACACTTCCGACATCGGGAGGGCTCTCTAATTCGAGGGAAGACAGCATCATGTACACTTGGGCCTCGTCTTTCATTGAAGCCTTAACTTGGTTGGCAGAGAGAAAGGTCGGATTCCTAGATTTCTCAGAAGTTCCAAGAACTTTGGTTTTATCGAAGCAGATTAAGAGAACATGGTTGGAAGATAACCAGTTCATTACAAGAATAACATCGAGCTGTTTTTAAAAGGTAAGGGCACAAGATCAGTCGCAGAGTTCTTATTATCAAAAGATAATATAACAACCTTCCTAAACACAAGAAGCACTCACGGGCTTCTTGGATCGTTCAAGACAAACCACCAAATGCAAGTAAGTCAAACCAAAATGAAGCTATAGGTACTTAGTACCACGTAACATTGTCTATATAAATATAGACAATTCAAACAAGAGCACACACAAGAGTCATAATGGACTCATACCACAGTCGATAGGACGGACTGCTGTGATACCACTAAATGTGACACTGTTCTATCCCGCATGTTAATATAAAACATTTACTTAAAAGGGGTAATTATAAAACATGCATTTATTCGATTAAAATAAAAACTTGGATAAAAAGGTTTCACATCTCAACAAAAACAACACAGAAATATCATAGTTTTAAAACAATAAAACATAAACAAAACAGAGATAAAGAAAAACCCAACCCGGATGTCACATACAGAGGTTGTATAACCAAAATCCGGATACATCACGGAAACAAACTGAAATAACTAACAAAACTAACAACTATAACTAAGCATTCTAACTAGAGTCGTGGCTCCTCAGAGTCACTCCTCCGCTGGCTGCTCACTGTCCTCCGCATGAGGAAATACATGCAACAACAGAAACAGGAAAACAAGGAGTAAGAAATCATGTAAACTCAACGGCATGGGAATAGGGAATAGGATGAACATACATCATTTCAAGCATAGCAACAGATATCATACATCATCATTTACATATTACACGTCAATAGTCAAAAGATGCTATGTGGTGCAACACCTACTCTGCTACTCTGTTATGCATGTGGAGCCAACTATCTCAGGAAGTCAACTTCGGAGTTACATATCTGTATTGGCCAAAAAGCACCAATACTGGCAGTTCCCCAAACCATGGAGGAACCCCTTGGACAGCTGATATATCATAACTGGATACGCCACCTCGGGGGTGCACGGTCCACCAAACCTTGGGTGAACCACCCGAGACTCGGGCCAGATCATCATAACTTGGATGACCTCCCCTATGTTGAACATCCCCCACTAATCAACTTCAACGTATGAATGCGTGAGCACAACAACACACAAGGCAACCACCTCTTTTTCTTGGGCCAATAGGCACCCAAGACTTATCACCAACATCAACATTTGACCTTAGACCCAAACCGTGGGGTCAAGGCCCCCTTGGCCAAAAAGCACCAAGGTCCAACGTAACAACATCTCGACCAAAAAGTATCGAGGCCACTTTGGCCAAAAAGCACCAAAGCGTAACATCGTGCGGTAACCCATCGGGTACCAACTTAACCAGCTTTTTACTCTTGTTATCTTAATTATTCTTTAATTAAGTTATCTAACTTGTTATCACTCGATTAGTGTATTATTACTTTATCTGGGGATAATTGGGATGAAACACCCCTGTAATTCATTAGTTTCAGGTTCTGACCAGTAGGGGAAGCACGGGCGTGCTCTCCCCAGCACGGTCGTGCTCTCCCCAGCACGGTCGTGCTGCCATTTAAGTGGAGCACAATCGTGCTCACTATCCAGCACGATTGTGCTCAATATGCGGCCTGCCTTCCAGAATTTAACTGGGAGCACGGTCGTTCTCCCTGATCAGCATGGCCGTGCTCCTGGGCAAGGCCATACTGTTCTGGGCAGAATTCAACGTGTTCTTGGAGTTTAGGCTCCCTAATTCTCTCAAATCAAATCCTAGGGTCTTAACTAAAACATTCGACATGAAACCTCACCCCTCACTAACACAGTTCATGTCTTATGAAGCTTTGGGGAATTAATCCCTTAATTCCTATGTTAATTAAGAGTCCTAATTAAATCCGATTAGGGTCCTATTAACATATTCAACATAACGATAACATCGTCATCAACAATATATCCAGTCAATGTGATCAACATAATCCATATCATAACAACAACATTCATAACATGGGTATTCATACCATTTCAACCAAAACTCATGGCACAAGACAATTAATAGGCATACCTCTACGATTATAACAAATAGGCATGCCCATTAATCCAATTAATATAAACAATTACAACATGCAACCAGGCAGATCATGGCATCAATAACAATATATATCGGGGCTATGGGAACCCCTCATCTTACGCTACTCCCTAGCCTAGTGCATACACTATTCTTCTCCCATACCTGGTATGCGGTTTGCGTTTCAAAATAAGAAAGAGGGTCCTCTACAAGCACTTATCTACGACCTCAAAAACAACAAGGAAACACCTTAATTAGACTATTAGGCCAAGAAATCAAAAGGAAAAGAACGAGAAGGACGATGTGGATGAATCTTACCTTGTTTGAAGGTTTAAACAGCGAATACGATGATCACGTCTTCGTAGTGATGTTCTCCTTATCAAAGAATGGTGAAGAACGATGCAAGAACAGATTACCTTGATAGAGTTTTCTAAAGACGGTTGGTGGGAATTGAGAGAAAAAGAGAAGGGAGGCAGCTCTGAGTGTTGGGACGTGATAGACTAGGGTTTAGATCGTGTTTTAGGTGTTAAAAACGGGTTGGAATGCGATTTGGGCTTAAAAAGAACCTAAAACGCGTTTTATGGTTCTGCACGTATTCGCGGGACGAACTCCCGTTAGCGGGGCGAGCCAGAGAACCAATTTTTGTTAGCAGGATTCGTGAGGCGAACCCGAAAGCGCAAAGCTGAATTTTTTTTATTTTCGTGGGGCCAGAAAATGCTCACGGGCGAGGCTGAAATAGTTGAATTTTATCAAAACACATTAAATAAGACTTGTAGATAATTCTCTTAGCTTTCCAACGCCACTAAGATCATCTCGATCGGACATCTAGAACTCAAGATATGACCAAAACTGTGAAACATGTTACTAGGACTCTCAAACAATTGAACCTTCCTAAGACTAAACCTTCCCAACATGAACTTAGACATCAAGAACAAGCATAACAAGCATATATAAGCTAAGTCTAACACATTAACATTTATTTACGTAGGGTGGAATTCAGGTGTTACACTCAACAGTGAGCACGTCCGTGCTCAATGTGCTGACCGCGCCTCGGTGACTCTAAGTTAAGCACGACCGTGCTCAGTGGGGAGCACGACCGTGCTCAGGTGTGACCTATATATGTTTTACACAGTACCCGAGGGTTAATGTGAAACCCTATTTTGTTGGTTATAGCAGCCATTGTTGCGACCTAGTGTGCCTCCTTCCCATTCCCTCTTCTTCCCTTGTTAAAGTGGAGTTTTGGAAGCCAGTTGAGAAGCTTGTTTGACATGTTTCAGTTTAGAGGTAAGTTTCCCTTCCCTTGTGATTTCCTTTCATAATTTTTGAATGGGAAACTAATGGGTTTGTGTTTGGTTTGGCTAAGGTTGAGTTTATGTTGAGCCGCTTTGGGAACCGATGGCAGTTTGCTGTTTGGAGCTTATGTTGGAGCGACCTTCAATCCAGGTATGGGGAGAAGGGTAGTGTATATCATAGGCATTGGGGGTAGTTTAAAGTAAAAGGGGTTCCCATGACCCGGTTTGTTGTGTATGTGTATATGATTAGTATGATGGTTTGTTTGATTATGATAATATGATCTTGGTTGTTAATATGTTGTTTATATGCCTATGTTCATACTACGTTCTTGATGTTTATGTTGGTTATATGAACATGATCATATGTTGATGGTTGCTATTGGCATAATGTTGTTGGTTGAATGGTTGATACCATGATTGTGATGATAGTGTTGTTACTATGTTGATAATGACGTTTAGTCAAAGAATATGTTGTTAACTGGCTTAGGATTAATAGAATTAATCTCTAAATTTAATCGGCTAAAATTGATGTTGAACTCGCGAGAGCAAGATCTGCATCGTGCATTGAGCACGCCCATGTTGAACAGGGGGTGAAGCGAGAGGAGCACGCCCGTGCAACCTGAGCACGGCCAGTGCAGAGGAGCACGCCTGCAGCTGAGCACGACCGTTCTCAAAAGGAAGCACGACCGTGCTCCACTTAAGTGGCAGCACGCCCGTGCTGGGGTCAAGCACGACCGTGCTCACCCCTCTGGACAAAATATGAGATTAAGGACCTAAACAGAGGTTTTTAACCCCAATCTCCCCCAACGATGATGACGACATAGTTAATCAATGATGAAGGTTAGATCACTTAATTAAAGATTAATTAATTTGGTTGAGTCGATAACCGTTGGGTTACTACACGTCGATGAGTTGTACCTTGGTGCTTTTTGGCCAAGGGAACCTTGACCCCGTGGTTTGGGTCTAAGGTGATGTTGATGTTGTACCTTGGTGACCGAGAGTTTGCTCCATGGGGGCCTTGATCCGGTTGGGTCTAAGGTGTTGCGGTTGATTCCGCTAAAGGTTTAAGTGTTGCAGTAGATTCCGCTGAAGTCTTCGGGTCATTCCGTCAATGCAAAGGAGGTGGCGGTTGCCCATTGTTTGTTGTATGCTGCATGCATCATTGGAGACGTCGTTGTTGGTGGATGTTCGACATAGGGGAGGTCGTCCTACAGTACGATGATCTGGCCATCCATGGTAGGCTACCCAAGGTTTGGTAACTGTGCGCCCCCGTGACGAGGCATTCGTTGGTTTGATGCATTTGCTATCCAAGGAGTAGATTCTCCGGCGTTGAGTAGATTCTCAATGTGGATATTTAACTTCGAAGTTGTTCATCCTGAGTTAGTGTGGATCCACATACATGTTGGAGTAGTGTTGTATTGCACTGTGTAGCATACTTGCTTGATGTGATGTTGATTGGATGTTGATATATATATAACTATGTTGACGTATGTTATGATGATGCTATGATGTATGTTTTACCTTGCTTCCTATCTCCATGTCGTATATGTTTACATGATTCTTACTCCCCTCTTTCTGTTTGTTTGTTGGCCTGATTGGCATCTTGTAGAGGATGACGAGCCGCCCAGAGAGGAGTGACTCTGAGGAGCCACCACTCATAGTTAGGGTCTTTCTTGTTAGTTAGTTGTTCAATTGTATTCCGAGGATATTTTCCGGAACGGTTGTACCAGCTCTGAATTGTGACATCGGGGCTGGGTGTTTATGCTTATGTTATCTTGATATGTTTTATTGTTTAAAACTTGTTTTATTTTCCGTGTTTTGTGAACTCGTTCATGTGGGACCTTTCTACCCATGGACAAAGTTTTTATTGATTCCAGGAAATGCATGTTTTGTTTTTATTGCTTTTTATATTAATTGCTTTATAACATGCGGGATAGCAGTGTGTCACATTTAATGGTATCAGAGCAGTTCGGCCTTGTCCGGACGTGGTATGAGTCTGTTGTGTGCTCTTGTTTGAATTGTCAATATTTATATAGACAATGTTACGTGGTACTAAGCACCTATAGTTCCATTTTGGCTTGACTTACTATATTTGGTGGTTTGTCTTGAACGATCCAAGAAGCCTGCGAGTGCTTCTTGTGCTTAGGAAGGCGGTTCTATTATCTTTTGATAATAAGAACTCTATAGTTGATCTTGTGCGCTTACCTTTTAAAAACCGCTCGATGTTATTCTTTGAATGAAATGGTTATCTTCCAACCATGTTCCCTTAGATTCCTTCGATAAAACCATAGTTCTTGGAACTCCTGTGGAGTCTAAGGATCTGAGATTTCCCTCTACCAATCGAGTTAAGGCTCTTACGAAAGAAGAGGTCCGAGTCTACATAATGTTGTCTTCCCTGGAAGTAGAGAGCAACCTGATGTTGAAAATGTGCCAATAGTAAGAGAATTCCCTGAAGTTTTCCTGTGGATGTTCGTGAGTTGCACCCTGAGAAGATGATGAGTAACCATAGACTTAGTGATGGAATAGGACCCGTATCCATAGCACCTTATAGAATATCTCCTCTAGAGCAAGTTAAGTCGAAGGAACAGTTGGAGGAGCTAATTCAGGAACAGTTCATTAGGGCCTAGCGTGTCCCCATGAGAGCGCCAGTGTTGTCGGGAATAAGAAGGATGGTAGTATGAGGTTCTGTGTCGACTATCAGCAGCTCAACAAGGTGACCATAAAGAATCGGTGTCCGCTCCCTAGGATTGATGATCTCATAGACCAGTTGATGGGCCCTTGCGTCTTTTATAAGATAGATTTGAGGTCAGGGTACCATCAGATTCGGGTTAAGTCCGAGGACATCCCGAAGACAGCGTTTAGAACGCGATATGGTCACTATGAGTACTTGGTTATGCCCTTTGGTGTGACCAGTGCTCATGCGGTCTTCATGGACTACAAGAACAAGACCTTTCACCCTTACTTGGATAAGTTTGTGGCGGTGTTCATACATGACATCTTAGTGTACTCCAAGAGCAAGGAGGAATATGAGGAACACCTGAGGGTTGTCTTGTGATAATCCACTGTCTTATCATGTTTTATCAATTATTTTAGAGAGGATTTCATCAATTAAATTTTGTTGAATGCTTGATTTAGCCCAAATTAGACTTTGTTTTCCTATTTTAGTTATTTTGAGTCAATGTGTGCATTTAATTGATTTTCATTAGAATTTAATTGATTTTCTCAAAATTTTCTTATTTTTATTTTTAGGAAAGGACAAAGAAGAAGGATTGAAATTCAATTGAAGATTGCCAAGTAAATTGCAAGGGCCCACATGATGGATTTGAATAAAAATCAATTTGGATCTGGATTATTATGATTAAAAGATAATTCAATTGGCATTGAGATAAAAGATTGGATCCAAATCAAATTGGATTTGGATAATAATTGCCTATCACAACAACAAAGGATATGATAAGATTTGGCAATTAATTTGGAGATATTGATTTGGCAATTAAATATGAAGATTAAAATGTTCAAGATCAACCATGATGGAGCTTGCATGAAGATGGAGCTTGAAAAGTAAGAAAAATGAGCCAAACAGAGCCCATCACGGCCATGATCGAACAAGGCTGAAAAGAAAAGTACACAAAAGTCAGAACCTGTCACGGTCAGGCCGTCAGTGCCAAGTTTTCCAAGACAGAATCTGTCACGGCCTGGTCGTGACAGGCATCACAGCCGTGACGTGCAATATTTGGAATTTTAAATCCTGATTTGATCTGATTTTGTAATTGCGGGATTCAAGTTACCCTACTCTATAAATAGAGCAATTAGGCTCGAAAATAGGATCGACGGGGCTGCTACCTTAGACAAAAATTAGGATTTCTCTTCTTCTTAATTTCTTCTCTTCTCTTAGGTTTTTTTATGCTTTTGTTATTCAAGGTTGCCATGACCATGGCAATGCTTGAGTAGTTGTTTTTATTTCTAGGAATTGGGGCTATGCCCAAGACCTGTTTTATGTTATGAATTGATGTTTTCCCTTTGTTAATTACAATTTGCTTTCGATTTGATTCCTATTGCATGAATTACTTGTGAATTTGGTGCGCACTTATTTGCATGTTATAGATACTCTAAGGACGAACATAACGGTGAACTTAGGTATTAGATCTATAGGGATCGAACTTAGGACTTAAATCACGAGAGTTGGAAGCGGTCATTCGAGGGTACCATTGAATTGTCACGAATCTTAATGGGTTCAATTTAAATACAATTACCACGAGAGTAGGGGTTGGTTTAATTGGGCACGATTCTTGTATCTCGAGAGGGAACATTAACTTATTTAGGATAAATTCACCTTCAGAGTAATTTTGATAATTAACAAGAGGGGTAGTCAATTTAGTAGCATGAGCAGTCTTGTTGGTAATCCAATTCCTGGAAATCTCTTTTTCATATTTAAAATCCTAAAAATATTTGATTTTATTTTATTGTTTATTTTATTTTCCTGAAATCTATTCACACTTATTTCTTAGTCTAAAATAGTTGTTTAATTTGTGAAGTTGTACTTGGTTTCCCAATCCCTGAGCTCGATACTCGGTAATTTACTTGCCATTTTAATTATTACTTGTTTCGATCCGGTACACTTGCCGGAGCCTATCATCTTGCAGGCCCATATGGAAAAATAGTTGTATGCTAAGTTGTCTAAGTGTGAGTTCTGGTTAGAGGAGGTGGGCTTCTTAGGACATGTCATCTCTAAGGGTGGCATAGCAGTGGACCTAGCTAAGGTAGAGGCGGTGTCCCAGTGGAAAGCGCCAAAGTCTGTAACCGAGATTTAGGAGTTTCTTGGGGTTAGCCGGGTAATATAGGAGGTTCATAGAAGGTTTCTCTAAGATAGATTTATCAGTCACCCGTCTCACCAAGAAGGGACAGTTGTTTGTGTGGGACTCTAAGTTTGAAGAGAGTTTCCAAACCCTTAAGGATAGGTTGACATCAGCACCAGCGTTAGTTTCGCAAGATCCTAGTGAACCTTTCGTAGTTTACTGCGATGCTTCTAAACAAGGGTTAGGTGGTGTGTTGGTGCAGAATGATAAGGTAGTTGCTACCCCGCATGTTATAAAGCATTAAAGGACAAAGATAAAAACCAAACATATGTTTATTGTCTTGTTTTGGCTTCGATGACTCGAGAGGGGGGGGGGGGGGGGGTGAATTTAGTCTTCTTAAAAAATATTTCCCTCTTAAAACTTTTCAAAAAAATTTACTTTTCAGAGTTGCGGATTTGTGGCCTCAAGATCCTTTATAAAATCAATGAAGGGTTTATATAAAATCTTGAATAGAAAGATGATGAGGATAAGAAAGATTGATTCAGAATTAATTCATAATAGATTCAGGTTTAATAACTCAGTAATAACAAAATACAGATCAAATTATATTGAATTTTAAACATCTAAATCACAAGTTCTTGAACATAAACAAAAAGTAAGGAGTTTGAGTTTGAGTTTAGAGATACCACACAACCAGATTTATCCTGGTTCAGTCACCTCCACTGTGACCTACATCCAGTCCCCACTCCACCTGTGAGATTTCACACACTAACACACAAGCTTTGCCAGGTAGCTTGATGGGCTCCGACAAGCATACCAGATCGAAGCAAGTAATAATAAAATGGTGAGAAACCGAGTATCGAACTCAGGGATTGGGAAACCAAGTGTCACTTCACAAATTAAACAACTATTTAGACTGAGAAATAGGTTTGAAAGATTTCAAGAAAATAAAAGAAACAATAAAAGAAATAAAATATTTTTCTGGTTTTTAAATATGAAAAGAGATTTCCAAGAATTGGGTTACCAACAAGACCGCTCATGCTACTAAATTGACTACCCCTCTTGTTAATTATTGAAATTTGCTTTGAAGGCGAATTTATCCTAAATAAGTTAATGCTCCCTCTCGGGTTACAAGAACCGTGCCCAATTAAACCAACCCATACTCTCATGGTAATTGAATTTAAATTGAACCCTTTAAGTTTTGTGACAATTCGTGAACCCTCGAAGGACCGCTTCTAACTCTCGTTATGAATCTGATACTTAAGTTCACCGCTAAGTTCGTCCTTAGAGTATCTATGACATGCAAATAAGTGCGCACCAGATTCACAAGTAATTCATGCAATAAGAATTAAATCGAAAGCAAATTGAAATTGACAAAAAGTAAAATGTCAATTCATAACATAAAACAAATCTTGGGCATAGCCCCAATCCCTAGAAACAAAAAGACTACTCAAGCAATGACATGGTCATGGCAAGCTTGATTAACAAAAGCATAAAAAGAAAACCTATGAGAGAAGAAGAAATTGGAGAAGAAGAGAAATCCTAGTTTTTGCCTAAGGTAGAGCCTAATTGCTCTATTTATAGAGTAGGGTAACTTGAATCCCAAGCAATTACAAAATCAGATCAAATCAGGTTTTAAAATTCCAGATATTGCACGTCACGACCGTGATGGTTGTCACGGCCAGGTCGTGACAGATTCTATCTTGGAAAACTTGGCACTGATGGCCTGTCATGGCCGTGATGGCCATCACGGCCTGGCCCTGATGGCCATCACGGCCTGGCCATGACAGGTTCTGACTTTTTCGTTCTCTTCTTTTCAGCCTTGCTCGAACATGGCCGTGATGGGTGTCACGGCTAGGCCGTGATAGGCTCTGTTTGGCTCAGTTTTCTTTACTTTTCAAGCTCCATCTTCATGCAAGATCCATCATGGTTGATCTTGAACATTTTAATCTTCATATCCAAATCAATATCTCCAAATTAATTACCAAATCTTATCATATCCTTTATTGTTGTGATAGGCAATTATTATCCAAATCCAAATTGATTTGGATCCAATCTTTTATCTCAATGCCAATTGAATTATCTTTTAATCATAATTATCCAAATCCAAATTGATTTGGATTCAAATCCATCATGTGGGCCCTTGCAATTTATTTGGCAATCTTCAGTTTTAATTTTAATCCTTCTTCTTTGTCCTTTCCTAAAAATAAAAATAAGAAAATCTTGAGAAAATCAATTAAATTCTAATTAAAATCAATTAAATGCACACATTGACTCAAAATAACTAAAATAGGAAAACAAAGTCTAATTTGGGCTAAATCAACCATTCAACAAAATTTAATTGATGAAATCCACTCTAAAATAATAGATAAAACATGATAAGACTTTGGATTATCATAGCTTGAAAAACCTTTACACCACAGAGCACTCCTTCACCTCGAGATACCACACTCTTGTGAAGAACCTCAATGTTCAACCTTAGGGATACCTCACCCTAATCACTCAGAGACTCCCTCTCTCTTTACAATCAAAAAGTAAAACAAAAGTTGATTCCTAACTCTCAATAGTCAGATAAACAAATTGAAGCACTTATGAGTATTGAAACCCTCTTTTCACAATAAGCTCAAGGAAGATGATGAATGATTTCACAATTGATTTCTCAAAATGATTTCGTAAAAATGTGATATGTTATGATATTCGTATATGTTGTAAAAGTGTTCCTTTGATCCGTCTTTATATAGAAAACAAGTTATAGTCGTTGGGATCAATCAAAACATATTTGGATCTGATTAAAAAAATTTGTTTTCTTGATTCTTGTTCTTGAAATAAGATTATGATAGTTCTTATAGAATTCGCGTCCATCTTGAAAATAACGCGTCCATCTAACGAGCTCCATATGACACGCCGTAGACGAAGTACTAAAACACAAAGTAATTGGACGTGCTCCAATTAGTAGACGAGCTCCATATGCTACTTTAGTGGACAAGCGCTTTGTCACTTTAGTTGGACGAGTGCTTGTTTCACTTTATTGACGCCCGCTTTTACCACTTTATTGGACGCCAGCTTTTATCACTTTATTGGACGAGCGCTTCAGTGTTGGACGAGCGCTTCTGAAATCTTATTTCCAAAAATCATTTTCATTAACGAAAACTTCTTCCTTTTAATGCAGGTTATGAAAAAATGATTTTCTTCATGCATCTTTTTAATTGAGCTATTTGAGAATAAGAGATTTCATCTCTTACAAATCATCTAAGACTTGAATCTAATTTCTCCTTTAAGCTCTTGTCTTGATGATTCCTTGATCTTCGTCTTTGCTCTTTGATTCCTCCAAGTTCTTCCTTGAATATTCTCCTTTGATTGCTCACTGAACTTGTTGATTACTACTTGATACCTGTCTTTGCTAATTTGACACTAAAACACTTGCATACACATTAAGTTGTATTTGTCATATATCAAAATCTCTAAATCATTGAGTCTAACAATCTCCCCCTTTTTGATTATGACAAAACTTTTAACAAATTATAAGATTAGAGTATACGTGTAGCAGACGCTAAGTGTTTTTAGCAGATTTATATCATGGTATCAAAGCAGTCATAGCAGAAGTATATCAGTGCAAAAAAAATATTATCATAGTAGAATTTGATATACTTCCCATTAATCATGTAAGCTTTTAAGCTCCCCCTCAACATATGCATGTATAATTCGTTTTCTCTATATCATACTTTTTTTTCATGTATAATTTGTTATTATTCCCTTTCTCTATATCATACTTTTTCCTCCCCTTTTGGCATTATCAAAAAGGTAAAGAAATGAAACATTTAAAGCGATAGAGAAGGTAAGCATTTAAGCATTCAAACATAGCATATAAAATTGTTCATGATAGAGTGATAGGTGCAGGGACAAATCAAAAAATAAGTGCGTCTATCTAATTTTCCTCCTGATGAGCCTCTGTTTGACTGGTTTTATAACTAGTAAAGACCTTGGCTTTGTGCTAATTTTATATCATTTTCACCCAAATTAGACTTGATTGTCCTTAAGTAGTATTTTGAGTCTGTAAAGTGTTTTTAGGCTAATTTAGTTGATTTAGAGTGAATAAAGTACTTGCTGTTATTTTATTATTTTCAGGTAAATAAAAAGGAATAAATCTGGAGTCTTTCGCCCCGCGAAAGCTATACTCGCCACGCGACCCCGAAGCTGACTGTTCCAAGAAAATGCAAGGTCTCTGGTTCGCCCCGCGAAGAAGAGCTCGCCTCGCGAGTCACCCAACCCTGAAAAGTCAGAGACGATCACGGCTTGCCCGTGTGAAAGGTCACGGGCGTTGCAGTTTGGGAATTTGAAGAGATTCGCCCCGCGAATATATGCTCGCCTCGCGAGAAGATGAAAGGTTGCAGACTGTTCGTAATATTCGCCTCGCGAGGACGTGGATTCCAGGAGTTGTATAAAAGCCTGTTTAGGCAGAACTTAAGAGTTAGTCAGGCTAGTCAGTTTTGGCTAGTCTTAGCTAGTCAGTAGTTGTAGTTTGTTTTCTTTCCTTTTCTGCTTATGTTTGTTATGGAGAACTAGTCTCCTAGATTAATCTACTGTAATTGGTTTCTATCCATACTTGAGGTTCTTGTATTTCCTGTTTTCATTTCCTTTTCTCTTTTCAATGCCATGCTTTATATTTCTGTTTGCTTAATTCAGGAGTATATTGTGTTGTGTTGGTTTATCTCGGTGATATCATGTTCCTATATATAATCGCGTTTGCTTAATTCGCGTGTGTACGTTTCGTGTTCGCTTAGTTCACGAAGTGCTTAACCCCGTTTGCTTAATTCGGGAATAGGGACATATATCTGTAGTAGTGGTTCCGCTTGTGAATTATTGCTACAACCGGGAGGGGATTAGAATCTGCTTAGGGCTAGGAATTTGCATGAACCGATGATAGTTGGGAAACCAAAAGCAGTAGGTTAATCGCTTTAGTTTATTTGTTAATCTTTCTTTGCTCTGTTTTCTTTCTTTGTTCTGTTTTGTTTTCTTTATTTTAGTTTCAATCCAAAACCCCCCATTTCTAACTTTTTCTGTTAATAATAACAACACCTAAGAGTCCTTGAGAGACGATCCGAGTTGTCGCTCTATACTACATTATTTTCATAACCGCTCGTTCTTTTTGGCGCGTGGCGATAGCGCGTTCAAAAAATTGGCGCCGTTGCCGGGGACTCTTGTTTGTTGTTATTAGCAGAAAATAAAATTTAAAAAAAAACTTTGCTAAATTAGTTTTGTCTGTTTTGTCTGGTTGTGAATTTTAGCACCCCCATGGATAATTATATGCAAGGTTACATGCCTAATGTTTACTATGAACCACCACCATGTATATATTTTCCTGATTTTCTTGGTTTATCACACTGGTTGCCAAGGTTTAGTGGTGTTGCAGGTGAAAATCCGCAGGAGCGTCTGAGGGAATTCCAGATTGCTTGTTCTATAATGCTGAGACCTGCAGGAATAACAGAAGATCACATTCAGATGGAAGCTTTCCAGTTCTCACTTGAAGGCGCTGCAAGAGATTGGCTGTATTGTCTTGATGAAAATTCCATCTCAAGCTGGTTTGATTTAAAGGAAGCCTTCCTGTTTAGATACTATCCTACCTTCAGAGCTGCACCTTCCGAACCTTCCCTAGAGGACCTGTGCAAACAGATGACTGTACAGATAAATGCACAAATGGAAGCAAACTTTCTTGAATTCCAACAGAAGATGGAGGCTGAATACCAGAGGAGCCAAGCTGAATCTCAGAAGTTGTCCGCTCTAATTGATCAAGTTACCGCCAATTCGGCTGCAATGCTAACTCCACAGCCCATTGAAGAACATACAGAATCACAAGTTATTCCTGAAAATACTTCTGATAATGATGATTGTGATAATGTTTCTGTTGATGATGAATTGTGTGTTGAATCCCCTGATTCTAATTCATGTACTGATTGTTATTGTGATGGTGGCACTGCTTTGTGTATACACTGTTATGCAGCTTATACTTGTTTCAGGAAACAAAGAAAATGAGGATCAGGAGGATCAGGAGGACATCTGCTTCCCCGTGCTTGAGGATGATGAAGAACCTTTGGAAGTAGATGATTCAAGTAAATCAAATGCATGTGTTGAGAGTAATGGGGTGGATGAATTAATTGCTTAATTTCCAGACATTCTAACTTTTCCTGATTCATTTTATTGTGATATATGTACTGACTCTACTAACTCTAACTTTTGTGTGGTGTGTGCTGAAATTTCTGCGTGTATAGCAGGTGATAACTTTGTTAGTGCAGTAAATGAAGAAAATGCAGGAGTTGAAGCAGCACCAGTAACCCCAGCTAACTGTTTGCCACCTTCCCCTGAGGAACCAGTGATGGAGTTTAAGCCTTTGGATTTTGCACCATGGCCGGTCCAAGAGGTTGAGCCCCACTTCTATTGGGGAGACTTTGTAGATAAAGAGGTCAGATGTGACCCGAAGGGGAGTGAGAAGTCCGCCGCACTCGGCGAAGTCATCATAATTGTCAAGTGCTCACCCCCACATCAAGGCTGCAAGTCATGGAAGCATGGAATGAGCTTCCAGTCTTTGTCCATCACGTGGGCCTTATGCTACAAGCAATGGGATCCTGGTGGAACCGCCCTTAATGAGTTTTCTTAACCCTTTCTTCTTTTTAATTTTCTTTTCCTTGCTTTATTTCTGTTTTATTTTGAATAAAGCTCCTGAATAATTTGAGAAGCTCAGGAGTTGTGTTGAGTCTTGTAGTGGCAAGTTTGATGGATTTGATTAATATTTGCATAGATGGATGGCATAATATGTTTTTGACTGTTTCCCCCTAGGATTTGAAATTTTTTTGAAAAATGATCCCCATATGATTGAAAACTGAACTTTGAGATTTTATTATGATGGCATGATTTATGATAAGTTTGGGGTGATAGGAAGCACACACTAGGGATAGAATCTCTTTCAAACAATTTGCAAAAATGTCCAGGTGAGGTTTTGAGCCTCCAACATGTTTTTGACTGTGTGAAAATCACTTTTGATTGCACTTTCCTGAATTTGCTTGAATCTCTTTTTGGTTTGCATGTTTATGTGTTTGCTTCAAATGATTTAGGCATTTTCTTTGTAAATAACTACTTAGCCTAAAAATAACCATCCCTAATGCATGTTCCCTAGTTAGCCCCATTGAGCCTATTAGCCTGTTAATTCTTGATAACCTAATGTTATAAGCCCAAAAATCTGGAAAATCATGTTAACCCGATCTTAGGATTAGGAGAGCATGTAATCTTAGAATGGGTGCAAGAAACCAAAGTTTGGGGTGGCTACCCGGTGCAATATGTTGTTTGGAAAAAAAAATTTGTGAAAAAAAAAATAATAGAAAAAAGAAAGTGTAAAAATTTTAAATGTAAAAGAAAAAAAAACATAAAAAAAACATAAAAAAAAAAGCAAAAATGCCAAAAAGGAATAAAGAGGCTGTAGCCACCCAAGGCATAAAGAAAAATGGAAAAGGAACTTGAGTGAATTTCAAAGTGTAAATAATGTTCATGCTCTCTTAGTTCCTAGGGTCTTCAGCCTAGTTCCTTTGTATATCCTACCCTTAGCCAGGCCCCATTACAACCCATAAAAGACCTGTTGATGTTGCTTGCATGTTTTCTGTGGGAATCATTTTGAGATGAAAATCAAATTTATGGGAAGTGCTCTTAAAAGTGAAACTGAGTGAAATGTTGATAGCCTGACACCAACTGAGCGATTGAGTGAACACAAATTTCCCTTGTGAGGAAGGCAGTTGTTTGAATTTGGTGATCTCCTTCTTGTGTGTAACTTGGATCCCCTGCATAGATTAATAATTGTTTGAATGATGAAATTCTCAGATGTTTAGAATAAATGATTGTGGAGATTACTTTGTTTGAAAGGGGGGGAACATTGAAGAAAATTATTTTGTTAAGTTGCTTGAAATCTGTGTAAAGTTGATTGAATCCTTAAGCTTGCCATGTTTTGCCAGGTCTTGAGTCTTTTTAAGTTTTTGAGTTTTAGTTTGCTTGGGGACAAGCAAAGTTTAAGTTTGGGGTATTTTGATGAGCCTCTGTTTGACTGGTTTTATAACTAGTAAAGACCTTGGCTTTGTGCTAATTTTATATCATTTTCACCCAAATTAGACTTGATTGTCCTTAAGTAGTATTTTGAGTCTGTAAAGTGTTTTTAGGTTAATTTAGTTGATTTAGAGTGAATAAAGTACTTGCTGTTATTTTCTTATTTTCAGGTAAATAAAAAGGAATAAATCTGGAGACTTTCGCCCCGCGAAAGCTATACTCGCCACACGACCCCGAAGCTGACTGTTCCAAGAAAATGCAAGGTCTCTGGTTCGCCCCGCGAAGAAGAGCTCGCCTCGCGAGTCACCCAACCCTGAAAAGTCAGAGACGATCACGGCTTGCCCATGTGAAAGGTCATGGGCGTTGCAGTTTGGGAATTTGAAGAGATTCGCCCCGCGAATATATGCTCGCCTCGCGAGAAGATGAAAGGTTGCAGACTGTTCGTAATATTCGCCTCGCGAGCAGTGCTTCACCTTGCGAGGACGTGGATTCCAGGAGTTGTATAAAAGCCTGTTTAGGCAGAACTTAAGAGTTAGTCAGGCTAGTCAGTTTTGGCTAGTCTTAGCTAGTCAGTAGTTGTAGTTTGTTTTCTTTCCTTTTCTGCTTAGGTTTGTTATGGAGAACTAGTCTCCTAGATTAATCTACTGTAATTGGTTTCTATCCATACTTGAGGTTCTTGTATTTCCTGTTTTCATTTCCTTTTCTCTTTTCAATGTCATGCTTTATATTTCTGTTTGCTTAATTCAGGAGTATATTGTGTTGTGTTGGTTTATCTCGGTGATATCATGTTCCTATATATAATCGCGTTTGCTTAATTCGCGTGTGTACGTTTCGTGTTCGCTTAGTTCACGAAGTGCTTAACCCCGTTTGCTTAATTCGGGAATAGGGACATATATCTGTAGTAGTGGTTCCGCTTGTGAATTATTGCTACAACCGGGATGGGATTAGAATCTGCTTAGGGCTAGGAATTTGCATGAACCGATGATAGTTGGGAAACCAAAAGCAGTAGGTTAATCGCTTTAGTTTATTTGTTAATCTGTTTTACTGCTCTGTTTTCTTTCTTTGTTCTGTTTTGTTTTCTTTATTTTAGTTTCAATCCAAAACCCCCCATTTCTAACTTTTTCTGTTAATAATAACAACACCTAAGAGTCCTTGAGAGACGATCCGAGTTGTCGCTCTATACTACATTATTTTCATAACCGCTCGTTCTTTTTGGCGCGTGGCGACAACGCGTTCACTCCCCTTTTTGATTTCCTTCTATTTCTTTAGAGATTAGATATAGGATTGATCAATTATGCCCTATTCTCTTCTAATGAAAAAGAATCTTTCCTTGTTCAAGGGCTTGGTGAAAATATCTGCAAGTTGTTTAGTTGTATCAACATATTCAATTTCAATTTCTCTACTCTGAATATGATCTCTAATGAAATGATGTCTAATTTCTATGTGTTTAGTTTTAGAGTGCATTATGGGATTCTTAGTTAGGTTAATTGTACTCGTATTATCACATCTAATAGGAACTTGGTTTAGTTGCATACCATAATCAACTAATTGTTGTTTCATCCATAAAACCCGTGCACAACAGCTACCAGTTGCTACATATTCAGCCTCTGCAGTGGATAAAGCCACACTAGATTGTTTATTACTGAACCATGATACTAATGAGTTTCCTAGTAAATGGCAAGTTCCACTAGTACTCTTTCTATCTAGTTTACAACCAGCAAAATCAGAGCCTGAATAGCTAATTAAAGTACATGTAGCTCCCTTGGGATACCATAATCCCATGTCTTTTGTTCCTAACAGATACTTAATTATCCTTTTAACTGCTGTTAAGTGTGATTCTTTTGGATTTGCTTGATACCTAGCACACATGCATACACTAAACATGATATCTGATCTACTAGCAGTAAGATAAAGTAGTGAGCCTATCATACCTCTGAATTTAGAAACATCAATAGGTTTACCTTGCTCATCCTTGTCCAGATAACAGGAGGTACTCATTGGAGTAGCCATCACCTTAGCGTTTTCCATGACAAACTTCTTGATCAACTCATTGCAGTACTTTGTTTGGCTAACACAAATTCCATTTTCAGTTTGTTTTATTTGTAGTCCAAGGAAAAAGTTCAACTCACACCCATCATTGACATTTCAAACTCACTCTGCATAAGACTTGCAAACTCTTTGCACAAATGCTCATTAGTAGCACCAAAAATTATATCATCCACATATATTTGTACAAGTAAAATTTTGTGTGCCTTTTTATTAATGAACAAAGTTGTGTCAACTTTACATCTTTTAAATCCTTTTTCAATGAGAAAATTACTTAACCTTTCATACCAAGCTCTAGGAGCTTGCTTTAAGCCATATAGTGCTTTAGACAGTTTATAAACATGGTTAGGCAATTCATTATTCTCAAAACCAGGTGGTTGACCAACACACACTTCCTCTTGTATAAATCCATTTAAGAAAGCACTCTTAACATCCATTTGATACAATTTAAATCCCATTATACAAGCATAAGCAAGTAGCATTCTTATAGCTTCTAATCTTGCTACGGTGCATATGTTTCATCATGATTTATGCCTTCTTCTTGGTTATACCCTTTGGCTACCAATCTAGCCTTGTTTCTTACAATTATACCATTTTCATCTAGTTTATTCCTAAAAACCCATTTTGTACCTATTACTTGACAGTTCTTGGGTTTAGGCACTAGTTTCCAAACTTGGTTTCTTTCAAACTGGTTTAACTCATCTTGCATAGCCATCATCCAATGTTCATCAATTATAGTATCATCTATGTTCAAAGTTAATTGTTGCATAGCAAGCAAAACAAATCATTTAAGGCTTCATTAATTTTCTTAGATTCAATTTGTGAAACAAAAGCCATATGATTATTCCAAGATAGATCAAATAACTTTGATAGAACAATGTAGACATATTATACAATGATATATAAGTCAATACAGAAAGATTCACAATCATTCATTAACAATGATAATCAAAAAACATATTCAATCAGTATTCTTTCTTTATTGTTACCCATTTTGTGTTCGGTGAAGGCTCTATGTCATTATTCCAATTTTTGCTCTTGACCTTCCACCACACTTCACTTTCTGAATCACTATCATTGCTGGCCATCAAGCACAAGTTTGCCTCCTCAGATTCAAATTCTTCAGTGGAATCTAGATCATTATCATTCCAAGCAATGTAGGCCTTTCTTGGCTTTTTCCACTTCTTGTCCTTTGAGTCAAACTTTTTAGTTTTGTCCTTCTTTTGGAGCTTTGGACAGTCAAGCTTCATGTGCCAATCTTTCCACATTCATAGTATGTGATGTTGTTGGAAGAGTTGTCACCTTTGCTGAAATTTCTCCTTTGATAGGTGGATGACTTTCTTTTGAAGTTTCCTTTCTTATTTAGGAAGTTCTTGAATTTTCTAACTAGCATTCCCATTTCTTCTTCAGATTCTTCCTCTTGTGTTGAATCATCGGCATCACTGTCTTCTATTTCTTTGACTTGTGATTTCAGAGCCAATCCCTTCTTTCTTTTATCAGTTTCTTCACTCTCATTCAGTCTGTTCAACTCCAATTCATGTTCTTGCAGTTTTCCAAAGAGTGTGGCAATGGTCATTGATGATAGATCTCTGGATTCTAAGATTGCAATGACTTTAGGTTGCCATTCCCTGCTCAAGCATCTCATTACTTTGTTAATTTGATCCTCATTTGATATAGCTTTTCCAAGACTAGTCAATTGATTTACAATGTGTGTGAATCTCTTTTGCATTTCAGTCATAGGTTCTTCTCGATTCATTCTGAACAACTCATACTCATGTGTGAGGGTGTTCATTCTTGCTCTTTTGACATCTAAGGTTCCTTCATGTGTTACTTGCAATGTATCCCACATCTCCTTTGCTGATTTGCAATTTGAAACCCTGAAAAACTCATCACGGCTTAAAACAGATGTTATAATATTATTAGCACGAGCATTATATTGAACTCTTTTCTTATCATCCTCATTCCATTTAGTTTTAGGCTGATTTCTTGGAGCACCATTAGCATCTACAGTAGAGGGGACAAATGGTCCACTTTCTACTGCATCCCAAATGTCAACACCTGCTGCCTCAAGAAATATTACCATTCTTTCTTCTAATAGATATACTCATATCCATTGAAGGCAGGAGGGCGTGCAAGGGAAGCCCCTTCATTTAAACAGTCATTGTAAGCCATACTCTTATAGCTGTTAAGCCAAACTTAAGAGTTTAGCTCTGATGCCAATTGTTGTTTTGGCTTCAATGACTCAAGAGGGGGGGGGGGGGGGGGTGAATTGAGTCTTCTTAAAAAGTATTTCCCTCTTAAAACTTTTCAAAAACTTTACTTTTCAGAGTTGCGGGTTTGTGGCCTCAAGATCCTTTATAAAATCAATGAAGGGTTTATATAAAATCTTGAATAGAAAGATGATGAGGATAAGAAAGATTGATTCAGAATTAATTCAGAATAGATTCAGGTTCAATAACTCAGTAATAACAAAATACAGATCACGAACAAATTATATTGAATTTTAAATATCAAAATCACAGGTTCTTGAACATAAACAGAAAGTAAGGATTTTGAGTTTAGAGATACCACACAACCAGATTTATCCTGGTTCAGTCACCTCCACTATGACCTACATCCAGTCCCCACTCCACCTGTGGGATTTCACATACTAACACACAAGCTTTGCCAGGTAGCTTGAAAAACCTTTACACCACAGAGCACTCCTTCACCTCGAGATACCACACTCTTGTGAAGAGCCTCAATGTTCAACCTTAAGGATACCTCACCATAATCACTCAGAGAGACTCCCCCTCTCTTTACAATCGAAAAGTAAAACAAAAGTTGATTCCTGAATCTCAATAGTCAGATAAACAAATTAAAGCACTTATGAGTATTGAAACACTCTTTTCACAATAAGCTCAAGGAAGACGATGAATGATTTTCACAATTGATTTCTCAAAATGATTTCGTAAAACTGTGATATGGTATGATATTCGTTTATGTTGTAAAAGTGTTCCTTTGATCCCTCTTTATATAGAAAACAAGTTATAGTCGTTGGGATCAATCAAAACAGATTTGGATCTGATTAACAGAATCTGTTTTCTTGATTCTCGTTCTTGAAATAAGATTCTGATAGATCTTATAGAATTCGCGTCCATCTTGAAAATAACCGCGTTCATCTAGCCATTAAGATTTTACATTCAGACGGGCTAGTAGACGAGCTCTATATGCCACGTCAGTAGACGGAAGTACTAAAACACAAAGTAATTGGACGTGCTCCAATTAGCAGACGAGCTCCATTTAGTAGACGAGCTCCATATGCTACTTTAGTGGACGAGCACTTTTGTCACTTTAGTTGGACGAGCGCTTGTTTCACTTTATTGGACGCCCGCTTTTACCACTTTATTGGACGCCAGCTTTTATCACTTTATTGGACGAGCGCTTCAGTGTTGGACGAGCGCTTCTGAAATCTTATTTCCAAAAATCATTTTCATTAACGAAAACTTCTTCCTTTAAATGTAGGTTATGAAAAAATGATTTTCTTCATGCATCTTTTTAATTGAGCTATTTGTGAATAAGAGATTTCATCTCTTACAAATCATCTAAGACTTGAATCTATTTTCTCCTTCAAGCTCTTGTCTCGATGATTCCTTGATCTTCGTCTTTGCTCTTTGATTCCTCCAAGTTCTTCCTTGAATACTCGCCTTTGATTTCTCACTGAACTTGTTGATTACTGCTTGATACCTGTCTTTGCTAATTTGACACTAAAACACTTGCATACACATTAAGTTGTATTTGTCATATATCAAAATCTCTAAATCATTGAGTCTAAGATACTGAATAAAATAAACCTTTAAAATAAAATATTTGTCCATGGGTAGAAGGTCCCACATGAACGAATTCTCAAATCCCAGAAATAAAAACAAGTTTAAAACAATAAAACATAATCATGATAAACAACATGACCTAACCCGATGTCACAACAGAGCTGGTATAACCGTTCCGGAATGAAATCCTCGGAATACAACTGAACTAGCTAAAAATAAGGAAAATTCCTAACTATGAGTTTGGCTCCTCAAAGTCACTCATCTCCCGACTGCTCGCCATCCTCTGGAAGGTGCCAATCAGGCCAAACAAACATACAAAGAACGGGGAGTAAGAATCATGTAAACATGTTTATCAAGGAAGTAGGAAGTAAAGTAAACAAACGAGCATAGCAACAACTAGCATACAATAGCATAAAAACATTCCAACATCCATCATCAACAAGACAACAAGTATGCTATGCGGTGCAATGCAACACTACATCGCTACTCCAACAATGTATGTGGATCTAACTAACTCAGGATGAACGACTTCAGAGTTAAATATCCACACTGAGAATCTACTCAACCCCGGAGAATCTACTCCTTGGATAGCCAACGCATCAAACCAACGAATGCCTCGTCACGAGGGTGCACTGTCACCATACCTTGGGTAACCTACCGTGGATGATCGGATCGTCGTACTCTCGGGCGACCTCCCCTATGTCGAAAATCCCCCAACATTAACAACTCCAATGCGATGCATGAGCATAACAACAAACAACGGGCAATGCCACATCCTTCACTCCAACGGAATCAACCGAAGACATCAGCGGAATCAACCTCAGCGGAACCTACTGTAAAACCTCTAACCAGCGGAATCTACTGCAACATCTTTTAACCAGTGTGTAACGCCCTTTGTTACATTAGTAACCCAAATTAATCTCGAGAAAAATCCTTCAAAACATTTAATTAAAATATGATGGCCATAAAATTTTTCTCAATTATATAAGTCTGGAAAATCTCTCATATTAAATAAAATAATAATAATGTATCAAAGTAATAAATATAATAATAATCCATACATCTGGATAGAAACCAAATAAAAGAAAAGTCTCAAAACCGGGCGTCTAATTACAATCCGAGAAAAATAATACGTAAGATCAAGAACGTCGTTCGCATAGTACTCTCAACCATACTACATTATTAACCCACTAGCTAATCAAAAGGATGCCTCTTCAGATCTCTGGGTCAACAGCGATGTCCTTGAACTCTGAAAACAACACTTATAATGAGATATAAAATCCCATTGAACAACAATATAGTTTATAAAATATTTTCGAAAATAGTATTGTTCTCAGCCGGTGCGGTTACCGTAAAAACTGTCCATGGCATCCGCTAATTTTCCGAAATAATATATACAAAGGAAAATACTTTTTAATAACAAGAATAATCTCAGCAACTTGAGAGCATATAGCATAACAACTCATCTCAATACATCACATTCCATATGCCAAATAAATTCTAGATTAATCCAAGCGGCCCGAAGACCTCATAGTTAAATTGGTCCCTTGTCGGCATGCCATAAATTCACACATCACATGACAATGGCGTCCTATTGCCCACCCCTACTCACGAGGAGTGATTCGATGTCACCCTCCTGTCGGGGACATTTCCATTTAGATACCTCCCATGTGCACATGGTGGTATTTCTCCCTTTTCGACACCCCAACCTATGCGGTGTTACTTTCGATACCCCTTTTTAGGTGGTATTGCTCATTTTCGACATCCCAATTACATGGCGATGTTACTTTCGATACCCCATTAAGGTGGTATTACTCTTCGATACCCCTATCATAGGTGGTATTGCGGCAAACATCATACAACTCATCATAAGGCATAAATTTCATGTCTCATACATGTAACAACTCTTTTACCAAAAATTAAATATTCAATCTTATCATGCATACCAAATAGACTCATATCATGTCATCAAGTAATTTTATAACTACACTATGACAAACACGAACATCAAGACATAACATATGTCATCAAGCATATCATTCAACTAGTACGAATATCAATCATACATATATTATATTAATCATAAACATCCAGACAAACAAACACATCATAACATCAATTTAAAAATTATCCCCTTTTTATGAAGAACCACAAAACAAAACAAAAAATATAGTTTACACTCAGTTTCCATTTGTTTGATTAAAATTCCGTTTTATATATAAATATAAATATATATTAATAAGATCATATGCTAAAAATTCTGTATTGATAAATAGGATTAGTAATACTTGTATCAGGGTCCCCATACATGCGTCAGTGTTCATTTGCAAGCAAAATAAGAAAATAATCCTCAATATATATTATATACTCAGAGTACAACAACGAGGTGTTTTACAAAATTCCTATTTCAGCAATAATTTTTATCACCCAATTAACACAAGTAACGAAAAATAATATCATTCAACAATTGAAATATGATATTGTCAACTTAAAACCACTGTAAACACATAAAAATACCACAAAAAGGTTCATAAAAAGTATTGTTATTCACCTCTCGAAGACCTCCAAAGTGCTCCAAAAATTATTTATGATAGAAGGTAGTGCTTCTCTAAAAATTCTTCTTCCGTTCACTGGTGTTTTTGGATCTGTGTGTTACAACGATTGCACTGCCAAAGAATGGAAGTCCCTCCCTCGCTATACTCGCTCACTGTGCGGCGCCGAATTCCCTTCCTAAATGCACCTTGACGCGTTTCCTTTTAACTTAGCATTTTTTTTTAAATCATATGAATGGCTTTTGGCAAAAGTCCAAAAGTGAATAAAAGGCCATCTGGGCCCTGCATCCCATTTACTTATATATATATATATATATATATATATATATATATATTTATATATATATATATATATTACGTTCTTTTAAAATAATTAAGTAATGTTCTTTACACTAAACCTCTTAATTATATTCTTTATCTGCACTATATATATATATTTTTTAATAACTTAATATATTTTTCATCAAATTAATTATATTAGAATTTTAGGATGTTACACAATGGAATCTACCGCAACATCCTTAACCCAACCGAGTCAAGGCTCCCTGGCCAATAAGCACCAAGGTTATCAACTAACAGCGTGCGGTAACCCAACGGATACCGGCTTGATTAACTTAACATCTCACCATCTCAATTTCTTGATCATCTTTGTTATTTATTAACCAAGTTATCTAATCCATCACATTAATTGACTGTGTTATCTTATCATCATTGGGGAATTGGGGTCATAAACCCCTTATAAACCTTTAATCTCATCTCTGGTCTGGAGGGGAGCACGGGCGTGCTGATCCCCTGCACGGTCGTGCTGGCCACATAAGTGAAGCACGATCGTGCTTCCTATTGGGCACGGTTGTGCTCTTTGTCCTGCACGACCGTACTTATTGCACGGTCATTTTCCAGAATTCAAACTGGGAGCACAGGCGTGCTCCTTGTTCAACACGACCGTGCTCAATGGACGACTGTACTGTTCTGGGCAGAACCTGGGGCCGAAACATTAACCAATTTTTTTTTGGGTTAATTAGTCCTTTAAACTTAACACGTTTTTAAGCCTAATTAACCAGTTAATGTTTTAAACATTTTAACCATCAACTCAACATTCATAGCATCAATTATGCAACCAACATAACATCAACAACCAATAACATTGTAATAACAACGATTAACAAAGCAACATCATGCTCATATTCAACATAAATTAACCATCAATAACATGGAGCATATAACATATTATCATAGACCAACCAAAATATACATCATCGATGTAGATATTAAATCATACAATAAACATACATCAACAGGGTTATGGGAACCCCTTTACTTTACTCTAACCCCAAGCTTATGTGTACACTACCCTTCTCCCCATACCTGGATTGAAGGTCGCTCCAACGTAAGCTCCTAACAACAAAACGGTCGTGGTTCCCAACACAACACAGCTAGCTTCCCAAACCTTGGTTAAGCAAGACATAAACCATTAGTTTCCAATTCAAGACCATGAAAAGAAAACTAGAAGGGAAAGAAACGTTACTTATACACTTGACACTGATAGCAAAGGTCTCCCAAAGGTCTCCAATACTCAAACTGATTGAGTTAGTGGGAAGAGGGAGAGAAACTGTTCTGGCTGCAATAGGGTGGCTGCTGCTACCAGAATATAGGGTTAACTCGTAACCCTTAGGTTCTGTGCCAACTATATAAAGGCTGCACCTGAGCACGGTCGTGCTCCCCACTGAGCACGATCGTACTCAACTTAGCGTCACCGAGACGTTGTCAACACATTGAGCACGGGCGTGCTCACTATTGTGCACAGGCGTGTTCAACTTAAACTTGGCAGCACGCGCCTGGTTTTAAGCACGGACGTGCTGGCTAATGACCACGGGGGTGCTCATGTACCATAAAGGGACTTTTAAGCCAAAAATCTTACTAAGCCCTTAGCCAACAATTCTAACTTAACAAAACAAGCTTAAGGAAAGTACTTACGAAAAACAGGGTGTTACATAGAGCCTTTCTTGTTAGTTAGTTGTTCAGTTGTATTCCGAGGACATTTTCCGGAACGGTTGCACCAGTTCTAAATTGTGATATCGGGGCTGGGTGTTTATGTTTATGTTATCTTGATATGTTTTATTTGTTTAAAACTTGTTTTATTTTCCGCGTTTTGTGAACTTGTTCGTGTGGGACCTTTCTACCTATGGACAAAGTTTTTATTGATTCCAGGAAATGCATGTTTTGTTTTAATTGCTTTTTATATTAATTGTTTTATAACATGCGGGGTAACAAGGTGTCACAGCCCGTTTATTGGTCCACGAAAAATCAAGCTACCATTTGTTTTAAACAAATTATCAAATATTTAACCATTTTATATTTAAATTGTTAAATTCATCAAACACGAAGGTGGAAATAAAAAAAGTGAAAAAAAATAAGGCAATATAATAAATAATAATACAATAAGTAAAATAATAATCTAAATAATTTTTATTATAAAAAATCCATAGGCCAAAAATCTACGTGGGCATGACCCGTGATATTTGGCGCTGACATTTTCGTGCACAGTAAAAGACCGACACAGTTAAAAATAAGAGAAGGCTCATCAAGCTACCATTTGTTCTAAACAAATTATCTAATATTTAACAATTTTATATTTAAATTGTTAAATTCATCAAACACGAAGGTGGAAATAAAAAAAATTGAAAAAGAAGGTAATATAATAACTAATAATACAATAAGTAAAATAATAATCTAAATATTTTTTATTATAAAAAATCCAGAGGCCAATAATCTACGTGTGCACGGCCCGTGACATCCAGCGCCGGCCTTTTCGTCCACAGTAAAATAATGACACAATTGAAAATAAGAGAAGACCCATGAATGGATTTTACAATAATTAAAACAATTAAATAAGAGAATGTCCATCAAGCTATCATTTGTTTTAAACAAATTATCTAACATTTAACAATTTTATATTTAAATTGTTAAATTCATCAAACAAGAAGGTGGGAATAATAAAAAAAGGTGAAAAAAAGAAGGCAATATAATAAATAATAATACAATAAGTAAAATAATAATCTAAATTTTTTTATTATAAAAAATTAAGTGGTCCAAAAATCTACGTGGGTACGGTCCGTGACATTTGACGCCGTCCTTTTCATCCACAGTAAAAGAATGACACGATTAAAAATAAGAGAAAGTCTAGAAATGGATTTTACAATAATTAAAACAATTAATTAAATATTTATTATTAAAGAAATGTCAAAGGTCGAAATTATACGTGCACCCCTCCTGTGATACGTGTCGCTCGTTTATTTGTCCACAGTAAAAGCATGGTACAGATGAATTTTAAGAAAAGGCCCTAGAATAAATTATACAATAATTAAAATAATTAATTAAATAATTATTATTAAAAAATAGCAAAGGACAAAAATATATGTGGGCCTGCCAGTTACACGTATCACCCGTTTATTTGTCCACATAAAAATAAAGCTATCATTTATTTTAAGCAAATAATATAATATTTAAAAATTTAATATTTAAATTGTTAAATTCACCAAACCAAAATGTGGGAATTTTAAAAAAAAACTGAAAAGGAGAATGCCATATAATAAATAATAAATAATAATACAATAATTAAAATAATTATATAAATATTTTTTAATATAAAAAATTCGAAGACCAAAAAATTTTCATGGGTCAGGCGCATGACACGTGGCGCCCGCCTGTTCGTCAAAAGTAAAAGCAGGACACCATTTAATTTAAACAAATTATATAATCTAAAAAAAATATAATTTGGGCTAGGACCGCCGCCGATATGTGTCGTCATCCAATTCGTCTACTGTGAAACAATGGTCAAAAAGCTGGAGTGCATTCCTTAAAAAGTTTTAATAACAAAAGTTTAATTAATTTTTTTTTAAAATTGTTAAATTCATCAAACCAAAATGTGGAAATTTAAAAAAAAACTGAAAAAGAGAATGTCATATAATAAATAATAAATAATAATACAATAAGTAAATAATTATGTAAATATTTTTTAATATAAAAAATTCGAAGACCAAAAAATTTTCATGGGCCAGGTGCATGACACGTGGCGCCCGCCTATTCGTCAAAAGTAAAAGCAGGACACTATTTAATTTAAACAAATTATATAATCTAAAAATATATATATTTTGGGCTGGGATTGCCGTCGACATGTGTCGTCATCCAATTCGTCTACTGTGACACAATAGCCAAAAAAATGGGAGCGCATTCTTTAAAAAAGTTTAATTAAAAAATATTTAAAATAAATAACAATTTTTTAAAAAAAAAATCGAACAAAAGGTTTAAATTAAAAAAATTTAAATTCTTTTTTTTAAATAAAATTTTTTTATAAAAAGTTAAATTACAAAATATTTTTTAAAAATAAATAGGGAAAAAAATTTAAATAAAAGCAAGACACCATTTTATGAGCCAAGCGCATGACACGTGGTTAAAAAACTGGAGCGCATTCCTAAAAAAAGTTTAAGAGTAAAAAATGTTTTAATAAAAAAATTTAAAATAAATAACAATTTTTAAAAAATTCGAAAAAAAATTAAATTAAAAAAAATTAATAAAAAAGTTAAATTGAATAAAATTTATAAAAAAATCTTTTAAATAAACTTTTTTAAAAAAGCGTTTTTAATAAAATTTAAATTAAAAATTATTTTTTTAAAAGAAAATTTCGGAAATTTTTTTAAACTAAAAGCAGGACACCATTTCATGGGTCAGACACATGACACATGGCGCTCGCATATTCGTCAAAAGTAAAAGCAGGACACCATTTAATTTAAACAAATTATATAATCTAAAAATATATAAATAATTTTGGCTGGAACCGCCGTCGACAGGTGTCGTCATCCATGTGTCAAAAAATCATTTTGTTAAAAAAAATAAATAAAAATGCTTTTTTTATAAAAAATTGTTAAATTGTCAAAAAAAGAATAAAAAAACTGAAAAAAAAATGAAAAATATATATATATTTTTTAAAAGGACGACACGTGTTGCCATTTGGGAATCCGACAGTGAAAAGTGGATCCCTAAGTAGTATATTATAGATTATTAAGCAAAGGAAAAATTGTTTCAAATAAAAAAAGCAAAGGAAAAATAAAATAACACTTTAATGGACAATAAAATAACTTTTTGTAGTCATTTTGTTTACCTCTTAAACTACGGTTGTTGACTTGTTGTGTAATGTGTAGAGAAATGTCATTTCTAATTTTAAAATTAACGATTAATATTTTATTTTTAAATATAAATATTTTTTATTTTAATTATGAGTAATGCTATTATAACAACACAAATGGACAACTATACGACGACAACCGTATATATGAGGGTTTTAAAAGATTAAAACTCGTCAATTAATTGTAAATAGGTTTTAAAAGACTAAAAAGAGTATAGTTGTCACGTATAGTTGTCTATTTGGATTGTTAGAATATCATTACTCTTTAATTATGTATATATTATTTATTATTATAATTTAAACATGTATAAACTATTTTTATTTTTTACTTTATCTGTTTACTTGTTTTTTTAAAAAAATTATAAAGTATCGTACAATGCACAATAATTAATAGGCAAGATAACGTAAAAATAAAGAGCTATGATATTTAAACAACAGAGTATAGATAATTATACTGGGACAACTTTGTATAAACCTACTATTATGATGTTTTATATTATTATATTAGTGTTCTTGCCTTTTCTCTATTATTAGTGGTATTTATACGGTTGTCAGTTATTTGTTTGGGTTATCAACTTATCATTTCTCAAAAATAAAACACATCTCATTGCCTATTTAGTACTTGTTTGGTTTCTTAAATTACATTCAATTCTGAATTTGAAAATTCTGAAGATGTTAATTTTGATTTTTATCTAATAAAATTGATTTTGAGCTTGATAAAATTGATTTTAAAATAAATAAGAATTCTTAACTTTTTCAACGAGTATAATTAATTTTAGGTGTCATATTCACAAAATTCTTTATATTTATATCTTGAAAGTGATAAAAAGACTTTAAAATATCATTACCAAACACAAATCTATTCTTTTAATCTCGATTTCTTCAAAATCAAATCTATTAAAATCTAAAATAAAAAAATAAAACCAAACAAAGATCCTAATTACCACAATGTCAAGTACATGCTTATGAAGTTTTTCGAACATAATCCTTCTAAGCGTCAGCTACCATCGGGGAAAAAGGGGGAAAAGGATGAACAGCTAAATGAAAATGTTGATTTTTGCCAACTATGAAAGTGTCCTTCCTCGATAGAATTAACTGATAAATTGCAAGGTAGAGGAGTAGCACCAATTTGTTGCCTGCTTACTTGTGGACCTTACTGTTTTACTTCGAACAGGAACAGACACAGTAACTCTAACTCACTACCGCAAGTAATCAACACAAAAACAAGGACAAATATTATGGCTTACCTACAAAACAAGGAAGCCATTGAACAACTGATTCTTTGTCTAGTTGAAGGGATCCAGGTCCCCCATGAGAACAAATTACACGAGACGAGAGCCTACAAAGTGAAGGTCTAAATTCTCAGCAGTGTACAACCAAGAATAGTGCCACGACACCGAGTCATCGGAGCTGACCGGCGCCAAGTTGGTCTCTCACTACCGAGTGTGAGAACATCAACATCAGATAATGGCTGAATGTCCCAATTCAATCTGTCAGGGCCGATTAAGCCTCCAATCACGTATAACTCATCACCTAGCCCAATCATTGCAAACCCAATTCTCCTTCGAAACTCAGATGCTGAACCAACTACCTTCCTCACTTCTTTGTCCTGCTTGATTAGTCCATGGCTCATCACATAAAGTGCACCCTGGACAACTGCCATTGGACCTTGGAGCCACTCGAATTCCTCGACGGTCCACCCACGCCCTGCATTATCTAAGACTTGCACTGTTGACATATCCTTGTGCAGTACATGCACCTTTCCCCCAATCACTACTCCTGAACAAGCTGAATTATGAGTGCGATGAAGATCAGGCATTGGAATCCAAACATCCTTCTCAGGGTCATACATTTCTGCTTGAGAGATTGATTTTCTGCAGCTAGTGAAGCCCCCGGCCACAACAATTTTCCCATTCAAAACACAGCATGCAAACATTGAGCGGGGAACAAGCATTGATGCCCGAGGAGCCCACTGCCGGACTACAGGGTCATATGACCAGACTTCGTCTGTTGCAAAACAACCATCTTGGTCACCAGTCAAAGGATCAACACCTCCACTTCCACCACCAATCACAAACAACTTTCCAGCAGTGGAGACAGCACCAAAGTGGGAAAGGTGCCTGATTTTTGAGGGAAGAACAGGAAGTGTAATCCAGAGATCTCGAAGAGGGTCATACAGCTGCCATAAGTTCTCCGGGTCATAAGCACAGACACATAACAGATCCTCGGATGAACCAACCTCCTGCCGAGCTTTAAATAACTCAGGGCTACGAACGGCTGCTCGCCAAGGATGAGAGACAAGCTCTAACATTGGGTGGAGGTAGAAGGGAACCCGTGCAAGGCACCTAATTGCAACAGCGTCAGGAAGTCCTTCAATGAGTCCAGACATTATAATTTATTTATAACCTCTATTTCATCCGTGTCCAATGATTCTCCACCACTGACTTCCTGCTATAATGGAAGGTGCACCTGCAATCACAATATAAATCCAATAATGTATGCCAAAATCATGATACTTGGGAAATTCAAATCCAATATATTGGAAGCAGTAAGTACTAATTTGAAAGGCACACAAAAATATTGAATGAATATCTACAAAGCATGGTAGATTTTCTTCATTTAAGAAAGAAATTAAACTAAATTTTCCATTCAATTAATTAAACATCAGCAAGAATAACAATAACAACAGCAACAGTGAATTGAATATAATTTATGATAATATTTGCTCCTTTCATAAGTGTTTTTTTATTGACCTTCTATATTTCAAAACTCGACATAAAAGATACAGGGTCATCAAACTAACAACAATGAAAGGAAAATACTGGAAGTGTATGTAGAAAATGATAGTTTTCTTATTCATTATAATCGGTAAGTTAATTAGTAAGCCTCACATAGAGACGCATACAGACCCAGAGGATTTCGAACAAATGATCCCTCTCTCCACCTCATGGTAGAAGTCATGGTGACAATTTAGATACAAGACACTCGCACATAATATTTTATTCTCTAAGAGTCAACCAAAGACAAGCTGGTCGTCTAAGGAAAAGCTCAAAAACCCTTCTAAAATATCGCACATTTTCAAACCTTTGTCCCCAGAACCTGTCCCATGTTCTATCATAGTCTTCAATCATCAGTTTGCATTCAATCTACATTCTTTCAATCTTACTCTCCTCAGAAAAATCAAACAAACAACTTAAAAGTATTGCTTGAATGTTCCTTCATAAAACTATAACCACTCACATCAAACAACCCAGTCCTCAAAGTTTAACAGGCTTGCACTGACTCGTCTAACATTTGAGTCCTTGGTTCATTCTAGACAATTGAAGGATAAAATCTGGTTTCATTCAAGATTGTAAAAGACAAAGATGGCACAAGAGTGCAACCCAGTATCATCATTTGTTCATTCCTACGTAAAGGTCAGTAGGACACTCAAAATGGGGAACTACCTTTAACTAAGTATGTCCATCCCTAAACACATGCTCAAGTTCTAACTTTTAACTCCATCTTTTTTATATACTTATGGGGATTGTGGGGAATGATAGGTGTTATAGTGGTTAATTAACCAGTATGATCTAATTCCAAAATCATGCCAAAAAGGGGCAGTGCCCTTACATTCTCTTTCCTTTTCTTCCGGCTTTGGGGGAAGGGGGGTTGCCGCTTGACACGTCTAAGACCTTGGATCGGTTATAACCACATATTCATTGCATCCCCATGCTTGGACTTGTTAGTAAAGTTTGATGAGTATCAGTCAGTTACAGAGGAAGAAATGAGTAGAAACTGTAGTATTATTATATCAACCAGCTGGTATCAAGGTGATACAAGTCTGGAAAGTAGAAAACAAAGACGGCTACAATGGACACTAGACAGTTCGAGAGGTCTAGCACTCTCCCAAGGGTTTCCAAGTCCAATTCCAGCCTCCCTCTATTCTATCCCCTCATGCATATAAATCCCCTCGATCACGAAATCCCACACACACACCCCCCTCATCAGCACGCCAAAATGGCAGTTAGTTATATAATCTCTCTCCTATATTTGATTAGGTGCATCCTAGGTGCAGCATCCTCACCTACACGCTAGTAATAGTGGGCTTAGTAATAGTAAAATTGGGCCTCGGGTCCAGGTCCCTATCAATACTCCCCTCCTCAAGACTCACCTTGTCCTCAAGGTGAAGGTACAAGAAGCAACCAGCAAAAACTCTTTCCCCAGGATCCCACTGCTGGAAATACAAGGACCAACTTATACATGAAGCACATTGATTTCCACCCAGGTCCCATTGTTTGAAGCATAATGGCCAAGTTTCCAAATCTTTGGCAGCCCTCCTCCTTTGCTATATGCGCGTGAGGTCCTGAACCTTCCCTCGCACCAACAGGTTCCGCTCTAGCAATAATTGTTTCTATATACCCCTCCTTTAACAGAACTTGGCAGATTTTGCCAACCAAGATGGTTGCAGTTTTGTCTAAATCATTAACATCACCACCTTGATAAAGAAACACAACATGGTGCAGAATATTGTTGGAAGGAGGAACACTCATCTAAATACAATTCAATTCTGGTGATTGGATTAATGATAGGGATTACAGCATGCCCGCCGGAATTGCAGCTATTTGAAACATGATTATTTTGATGATCTTTGTTGAGAGCATAAGAAGCATGGAAACAGATAGAATTTGGGTCGTAACAACTTCCACCGGGTTGAATTGTTGAACAATCTACACCACCATAGCCACAAGCATAGTCCAATGCAAATCAGTGTTGGAATCAATTGGGCTGGCAATACCCATTAGGGAATTCACTGCGATTGGAGTGGTACTACCTTTTTGTGTGGTTGAAATTGGGGCTGTATTTACTTCATGTCCTAGTACATTCACATGTCCAAGTGCTTCCTTCTCTATTCTACTTGAACCTCTAGGGAACCCATTGGTATTTCTCCATGCCTCGTCAATTTGACCACTGTCATAATCCCAAGATGGGTGGGAAAGCTCCCCCACATGTTTGAACTTGGGCACAACCAATGTGAAAATTGGATCATAGTCGCTTGAAGGAGGGAGTGAGTTTCCTTTGTTGCCTCTAAAACGGAATCGTGTCTCAAGAAGTTCAGTCCCAGTACCTGGTTCGAAGTCCCCTTCCTTTGTTTCCTTGCAATTCTTCCCTCTATCATAAACAAAATTAAGCCAACCATGGAATGTGGAAGCCCAGATTAAGTCCTCAATTTTTGTAACACTGATGGTTTGCTCCTTATCTTCCTCTAAGGCCCATTTCTGTTTTTCACTAAGTTGGCCCACTATTATATTTTGAAGCACTTGCTGAGACCTTGGTTTTTCTTCAGCATCACTCTTATTAAAAGAACAATTTTGGGCCTGGCCCATTAGGGTAAAACATTGACCACTTCTTTGCAATTCCCATCTTGCCCTTTCCATCACTGTTTCTCCTTGCCTTGTTTCATCTCAGCCGCTAGCGACAACGGAAGATCGACCACACCGTATGACGACCCGGCCTCCGCCATGGATGGGTTCAGATACGACAGCTCCGACGGCGGTAAGCGAGGGGTCAGCGACGTCCAGCCCCTCTCCATGGTGCTACTGGTTTGCCCTGCAACTGTCCTCTCCACCCTTGCCTTACTCGCGAGTGACCCAGCCGCCTCCATGTACCCACCTCGATCCGGCGGTGGTACAGGCCCACCCCTGATCATTGATTCCAGGAAACTCTGACGGCCACCACCAACACAGCGTCCGTCACTGCCACTGCCTAAGCCTCCGCCTATTCTTCCACCAACGCAACATCCACGAACACCTCTGCTGCATTCACCTAACATTTTCGAAGGCCAGTCATCACCCAGTCATCACCCACACCTTTGTCTCTCACGTTTGTTGGCCTGAGAAGTTGATGACAGTGGAACAACTCATGTTTCTTCTCCTCTCTGAATTCCAATTCTCCCTTCATATGATCTCTCTGCATGTCTGTGTCGAGTCTTGAGGATTTGGTTCTTCAGCCGGGATGAGAAACAACTTTGGGTTCTCAAACTCAGATTCCACCAATTCTGGTTCTTCTTTGTCCCCATCCGATATTGGCAGAACGTCCCGGTACTCCAGCTTAAAGCGCCACAATAGTGCAACCGGGAATGTTTCCCAATTTGCCTGTGGATGGCGAGGACCCCACCAGTGCCACCATTTGAGAGCACGGACTCTCAGTGCCGTCACGGCCTCCGGCATCTTCTCCGCCTCTGATGTTCCCATCACGTCAAAGTACTGCTGAATGCAAATGAACCACCCATATGCATCCTCCTCTCCGTCAAACACTGGTTTCTCCATCTTCGGATTTCTCTTCAATGCGGCTGCATCCAATCTCCCTCTACTTCTTCTGGGGCAACTAGGAGCATGGTCATGTCGAGACTGACGTCTGAAGTAGTCTCCCTTCCTCCTTTCCCCCAGCCGCTTGATCTCATCCAGTAGGGTTTCATTTCTGATCCTCCTTTCCAACAAGCATTTCTCCATTCTAGACTCCATTTTTCTTTGTAAGTATCAATGTTATCGATGGCGGACGGCGGAACATAGCGGAAGGCTAAAAATCCGTCATTTCAAGCCTCCATAAAACGCCATGGCCGCCATGACGCCGCCATCCTTCACAAATTGGCCATAGCGGTTGGGCAAAAATCCGCCATCGCTAATCCGCCATGGCTTTGCCATGGCCGCTATTTGATAACACTAGTAAGTATAGTGATAATCAAAAGCTCCAGGAATCGTGAGCTTTGATACCAATTGATGAGTATCAGTCAGTTACAGAGAAAGAAATAAGTAGAAACTAGTATTGTTATATCAACCAGCTAGTATCAAGGTGATACAAGTCTTGAAAGTAGAAAACAAAGAGGGCTACAATGGACACTAGACAGTTTGAGAGGTCTAGCACTCTCCCAAGGGTTTCCAAGTCCAATTCCAGCCTCCCTCTATTCTCTCCCCTCATGCATATAAATCCCCTCAGTCACGAAAATCCCACACACACACCCTCACCCCACTGCTACTGCCAAAAAGGCAGTTAGTTACATAATCTCTCTCCTATATTTGATTAGGTGCATCCTAGGTACAACATCCTCACCTACACTCTAGTAACAATGGGCTTAGTAATAGTAAAATTGGGCCTTGGGTCTAGGTCCCTATCACAGTTACATAGACCTCCCTAAGCTGCCGCATTAACTTCAGCTTTGTAACGCTCAATTCCATGATTTCAACATGATACAGCAAAATGCATAGCAAAGGATCAAGGAAGGGTTATTTTAGTATTAAACTTCCAACACTACGGGTATGTTTGGAACGCTCAATTCCATGATTTCAACATGATACAGCAAAATGCATAGCAAAGGATCAAGGAAGGGTTATTTTAGTATTAAACTTCCAACACTACGGGTATGTTTGGATGGAGGAGTTTGGAGAGAAAGGAAATGAAGGTTAAATTGAGAACGTTACTTAAAAAAAAAAAAAGAATAAGGAATGATTAAATGGTTAAATGATAATCTCTAATTTTATTCCTTTCAATTTAAAAAAATTCTTAAAATAAAGAGAATGTTTACTCAAAATGGAGAATAAGCCCTCCCTACCCTTCCCTTTCCCTCCAACCCGAATAACGGAGTAATAAAAAGCATAAAAGGGTCACTTAAATTGTAAAAGGGTCATACCAGAACTCCAATTCTTACAAAGAACAAAAAGAGAAAAATGTTTCTTTCTCGTTTTAGAAAACCCTGAATGGCTTAAAATGAACTTTAGGATGTAATATACCTGATGCTCCAAAGTAAAAACAAAGGTAAAAAGAATGCTGATATGTAAAAGGACAAATAAACTTCATTTGAAATCTTATGCTATATGGGAGAAGCCAAAGCCACACCGATAGAAGAAAAAGCAAATAGGATCATCATTTAGAACACACAAGTTGAGGAAAATGTCATGCTTTGATAACAGGAAGTACAAGATACCCAGTGATAGTGCATGATCCAAAACCAATGAAGTGAAAATTCCTGAAATTTTGTTCAGTGCATGATACATAGACAATGAACAAAGTAATATAACCTATGAGGTCGTGTTGGATTCATATGAAACACTTCATGCAGGAGCAGTAGAACACAATTTAAATTGGGATTCCAACCCTAACAATTTTCAAGATGAATAAAGCAATGGGTATTCCATAAACAACAGATAAAACCGAAATCTACGCAAAATAATCATCATCTCGAATTCACGATTTCAATTCCCCTCAAAAAGAAACTAAAAAGAATGAGTTAGAGACAGAGAGAGATAGGTCAGGTTTACCTGGCAACGAAGACGATAGCGAATAAAGAAGGGAATCAATCGCCGGGTGTATAAGGGAAATTGTTGGAGAGATAGAAAAGGGGGCAAGGATGGAAAAGGAATTAGGTGCGAGGATAGGTTGCAACTTGCAAGGCAAAAGGAAACGGCACGCCGTGTTAATGAATCAATGAATGAATGAAAGGAAGTTACGACTTGCAACGGAGAGAGGCCAATATTTTCAATGTGAATGCGAATGTGTTCCTAGCGTTTTACCTTCCCTTTACCTTCCCCTCTCTCTCTCTCTCTTTTTTTTTTTTATTTCTTTGGATATAATTCACGTGTAATTGTGAAAACTAATCTCTCAATAGGATTATAAAGACGACAAAACTCTTGGTCAAAACAACAATTCTGTATAAGCTGGAAGAGAATAATCTTATCAAAACCCTCTTTGGTACCTTCCTTCCCCTAAGGGTGCGTTTGGGTAAATGACTTAACTAAGCACTTATAGCATAAGGCCTTATTGTAGAAGAGTTTATGCCATAAGAGCTTGAATTCAATAAGTCATGTGCGTTTGGATGCATATTTCCAAAAGCACTTATACAAAATTAAGGCGTTTGGATACATTATAAGTGCTTAAATGAGCGCTGGGCGCTACATCACCACGGCATGACGACAGGCCACAGTTTCCACACTCGCGAGGCGAGCCGAGAGGTTCATGGGCGAATCTCTAAAATCACTTCCCATGAGAGGACAGTGCCTACTGGGGCGATCACATTTCTGGGCCATTGGCGGCGCTGCAATTGGCCACAGTGCTGGCGCTAGTCCGCATAAGAGCTTATGAAATGCCATAAGTTAGTTTTCCTAACTTATGAGAATAAGTTAAAAGCAACTTATGAAATGCCACAAGTTCTTTTCATAAGTTGTGGCAAACACGTGGCATAAGAACTTATGGCATCAGATAAGTCATAAGGAGCTTATTTAAGCTCTCACAAACGGGACCTAATGCTTCTTTAATGTTTTTAAATTATTCTTTTATGTCCGCTGTTTTTAATGTTTTTTGCAAAAATGCAAACCCAATATATGTATCTGTCTGTTTTCAATGTACCAAGATAAGAATGGATTCATTTGATTGGATTGGATTTGATTAGGATAAAATAAAAAAAAATTAGAGAAAGAGAGCGTTGCGTGCGTTAACTCTACACATGAGCATATTCTTAATTCCTTTCATTCCCTTCACCCCATACCTTCTGGAATCTCCAGTTTTTTATCCTTTCTTTCCTTCTTTCTTTTTTTTAAAAAAAAAACGTTTCTACTTTCTTTCTTTGCATTATATTTCTCCCATTAATCACGTTAGGTTGACATGCGATTTGCGCGTGGAGAAGGAAATTATGTTTATACAAAATATAATAAAATCAACAACATCAACAACAAATTGTATGAGAGGTGTTATAACACTGGCCCATTTAACCTTAGCTGGTTAAGTATTGACTCTGATTTCGTATGGACTAAGGAATCAATCCATTTTTCTTTTTTACAATTCTGTTATTTATACTAATGATTTTGATATCTAACTTTCACATTTTTTTTTATTTATACATTTCATAATTTGTTTTTCTAATTTTAGGAAAATACTAATGAGTTTCCTTAGTATATTGATTAACAAATCAAAGCCATAAAATTTTATAGGAAAATAGCCGAATTAATATATCAATAAATGTATTGATTAGTTTACCAATAAAGTACTATTTTTTTAGTATCTTAACCAATACCTTTGTAAGATTCTTGAAGGAGCGGGGGGAGGGCCACAACTCCCCCAACTTTTTTTTCTTTAATTTTTTTATATAAAATTTATGTATGACACCCTTAAATAAAATTTGGTTATTGAAAAGTAGATTGATATATTGATTATCAATTAAAATAGATATTGATGACATATCTATACTATATATATAAAACGCAGGTGTATAAATTAAGGATCAAAATCATTATCACTCCAATTATCTTACTTCGTATACTATAGAAATTGTCAACACTCTCGTATTCTTGTGCTAATTATTATGCATCCTATGAATTAGTGTCTGCTGTAACAGCTGCAAAGTCTACTTGGAACCTCAAAGTTGAAATCGTCAAAATGTGGTCTATTCCGAGTTTAAATGGTTCTAGAATACCATATTCATTGGAGTTGGTTGTCATGGATGAGTAGGTAAATTTTTAGTGTTATCTATTTAATTTAGTATTAACCATGATTAATTTCTCAAACTGTAAATGTTATTTATCTATGTTTCAGGGTGAAAAAATACAAGCATCTATTCAAAATTCTTTTATCTATAGGTTCCAGCGTCTGTTGTCTGAGGGCAAAATCATTCTTATAACTGTTGTTGGTGTTGGCTCTAATGGAGGTGATTACAGGACCTCAAGACATGACTACAAGTTGAATTTTCTGTATGATACTGAAGTGCAGCCTCTGCAACAGACCCAAATTTCTCCAACTCGTTACTCTTTCGTGCCCTTCACCGAAATATTGGATCTCAATTTTAATGCATGTTACCTGGCTGGTACGTTTTTTTAGTAATGTACTTGCTATTTCATTTATTAATTTTCAGTTATGTCATTTCCACATTATTTCTTCATTTTTACTTCTCAATGGGATGCTTTTAGATGTAATCGGTCTACTTACTGGTGTTGGCTCCGAAAATGAATATGTAAAGGATGGAAAAAAATCTACATTGAAGGTTATTGAATTGGACAATGATGGGTTAGTTCTTACTCATCTAAATTATTTTTCCCTATTTTGTGGTTTTGTTTCTTATTATATATCTTTTAACGTTTAATTTATTTAAGCAGCAATAAAACTGAATGTGCTCTCTTTGACAATTTTCTTAATGAGTTCAATAACTTTATTGATGCTGGTGGTGGAGTCAATTCTGTTGTTGTCATACAATTTACCAAAGTCAGGACATACAAAGGTTTGTTGTATATTTTGGGTTTTTCATGACAGAATATTTTACATCTTTTAGAATCATGTATTTGATATGTTATGTTCTCAGGTGTAAATCGTATTCAAACTATTATGTATTCAACCAAACTGCTTTTCGATCCAGAGATACCAGAGGCTGTGGATCTAGAACTAAGGTTTTTTCTTCAACCTTCATAATTCAAAAATTGTTAATCAGCTTTATGATGAAGAATTAAACTAACAGCTTTTGTTCCCTTTTTCCTTCCTAGAATGATTGACACTGTTCAATCTGGTTCTCAAGTTCTCAACCAAATAACCGAATCTCCAAAAATAAATGTTATGCAAGAACTATTAAATGTGTCTGATAAAAAGAATATTCAAGAGATCAATGACTGCCTAGAGGTTCATAACTTCATATCACTATTTCCTATATTTAATCCTATATTTTCAACCCTATTTTTTTTTCAAGCAAGAGAAGGAATGATTTAAGCAAAGATGGTTCATCTCAGTAATGTCGCATGCTCTATTTTATTTTAATTTTAAACACTTTTTAAAGTTATGTTTCATCTTTCAATGTTTCCTTGTGTTTAGTCTTTTAGGATTATGTAATGGATGTTGGTTTTATCATTTTCAACATATTTGCAACTCTCAAATTGATAATATTTGTTGTTTGTTATTTGTATTACTACTCTTTAAAATTTGGAATATCAAGTTTTAAAACTGTTTTCAGGACATTTTCACTCATATAATTCAAAGTCATTTTCTTAATTACTCATCAAGTTTTAAAATGTTTTCAAGACATTTTCTTAATTTCTCATTAACTACTCATATAATTCAAAAACAAATTTTGTATATTGCTGTTATATTCTCTTTTATTTTAAAGAGTTTCGAATTTCTAATTTTAATTAGTTTAAATTAATCTGGTAAAATAGCTTCTCATATAATATTTTAATCCAATCTTTTATTTTAATTTTATTAAAATTTTGAAATAATTTTTTAATTACTCAAATAATTCAAATAAAATTTTTGTAGATTCTTATTCTATTCTCTTTTATTTTAAAGAGTTACAAAGTTCAAAAGCATCCTTTTATTTTATTTTATTAATAAATTTGGACATTTCAAGTATTAAGATGTTAGTATATACTAATTGCTCATTATTTACTCATATACTAATAGCTTCTCATATACTATTCTAACTCATTTTTTTATTTTATTTCTTTAAAAATTTTAAATTTCGATTTTCAAGTTTTGAAAAGTTAATATATACTAATTGCTCATTAATTACTCATATTAATGTATTCTATCAATGCTATCAAATCAAAACCTATTTTTATTGATTTTCAATATCATATTAATCTGCTTTTATTTTGATTGATTGTTAATATCTATTTTGAGGGTCAATGATTTTATTAGTATATACCTGATTCTCATTTAATTTTCTTTTATTTTAAAGTGTTTTGAATTTCAAAATTTAATTTGTTTAAATTAATCTGGTAAAATAGCTTCTCATATAATATTTTGATCCAATCTTTCATTTTAATTTTATTTAAATTTCGAAATAAATTTTTTTAATTTCCCAAATAATTCAAATAAAATTTTGTAGATTCCCATTCTATTCTATTTAATTTTAAAGAGTTTCAAAGTTTAAACTTTTATTTGTTTAGATTATTATGTTGTAATAGCTTCTCATATAATATTTTAATCTAATCTTTTATTTTAATTTTATTTAAATTTCGAAATAATTGTTTTAATTAGTCAAATAATTCAAATAAAAATTTTGTAGATTCTTATTCTATTCTATTTTATTCTAACGAGTTTCAAAGTAAAAGATTTTTATTTATTTACATTATTCTGGTGCAATAACTTCCCATATATTATTCTAACTATTTTTTTTGGGTTAAAATCTAACTCATCCTTTTAATTTATTTTATTTCTTAATTTTGAATTTCAAGTCTTAAAATGTTTGTATATATACTAATTGCTCATTATTTACTCATATTAATGTATGCTATCAATATCGGTTTTGAAACCGATTTTCAATATCATATTAATCTAAATTTATTTTGATTGATTTTCAATAATTATTTTGATTTCTATGCTTTTATTAGTATATATGAACTAGATTCCCATTATTCTCTTTTATTTTGAAGAGTTTCAAATTTCAAGTTTTTATTGGTTTAAATTATTCTTGTGCAATACCTTCTCAGTTTCAAATTTCAAATTTTTATTTATTTAAATTATTCTGATGCAATAGTTTCTCATATAATATTCTAACACATTCTTTTATTTTATTTTATTTTTAAAATTTCGAATTTCAAATTTTAAAATTTTATGAAGACAATTTCTTAATTGCTTATTAATTACTCATAGTACGTTAATTCATATTTATGTATTAATTATTTAAATCAATTCATATTTGTATATCAACATGTGTTTATTCATATTTATTATATATCATATCATATTATTTTAATAAAAAAATTTATCATATATCGGTATATGCTACGAAATAAGTAATAATTAAGGCAATTAAATAGTTTGATTAAAAAAAAGGCAATTAAAATATGTTAACAATGTATTAACGTAATAATTATCATATATGATAAAAAAATATAATAAAATATGAGATAAAATAAATATGAATATGATATGATACGATATAATTTGATTTGATTCGAAAATATATATATATATATATATATATATATATATATATATATATATATATATACTCTAACTAAGACTACCAACCTACTACTGCTTTAAACAAAAACCAAACAAAATTATTAGCTCATTCATAAGATAAATCAAGTTTTCCCCATTCTACCTTGCATACAGACTAACTATATACAGCAATGGAGACCAACTCAAACAAACATTGAAGAGAAGATTTATATTCCAAGGATGAATCTGATACATTCAGATATTGGAATGCCTTTCAAGTTTCAAAGAAGACAATTTCCAATATCCCTCTATTTTGCCACGACAATAAACAAAAGTCAAGGACAATCTTTATCTCATGTTGGATTGTTTCTTCCTAAACCAGTTTTCTCTCATGGACAACTTTATGTTGTACTTTCTAGAGTCAGATCAAGGAAAGGAAGGGGTTGAAGACACTAATTTTGGATGAAGATGAAAATGTGTCTGGTGTTACACAAAATATTGTATATAAAGAAGTTTTTGAAAATTTGTAGAAGTTACCTCTAATGAAGTCGACACTTCAAAAGCTTTTGTCTTGAATAATTTAATATATCATTTTCACTTTTAAACTGTTATTTAACCTTTTTTATTTTATATATTTTAATATTTTAATGTATACAAACAATAAAATGTAATATCCCAAAAATTGGGTACTAGATAATTTAATAGGAATTGATTTATTAAAATTATTATATTTATAGTTTATTATTATATGATTACTTTGTCAAAGAAAAAATAGTTATATGATTACAAATCAGTAATTAATTTATGTAGATATGGTTAAATAAAAAGAAATTATCTTTTGTTATTGTTAATATCATTTATCATTAATATCCTTTATTTATTATAATTATGTATGTTATCGTTAGATTAAGTTATATATATATATATATATATATATATATATATATATATATAATATAATATTATATGTATATTTTAGATAAAAATATTTATTATATAATATATTTATAGTTTGGATTTATAGTTTTTTAATATATTTATAGAAACACGATATTTTGTTAAACAAATTGATATACTTTCCGAAAATAGTTTGATAATAACATTTTGGATATTATGTAGTTAGATTATCTTTTCCAATTTTAATTGATGGTGTTAGTCTTATCTAATAATAAATAGATAAATAAATAAAAAAGAAATAATATATTGGGTCTTTAAATTCAAAATTCAGAACTTCTAATTAGAGAATTACATCAAATTAGTACCGGAGAAAACCCTAAAAACTCTAAAACACTATGGGGCTGTTGAGGGAGGTTCTATACCTTGAGAGAATATCTTTGATGGGAAGATGGGTCTAAGAAGAGATTGGGGAAGAGATCGTTCCTAAGGCGTTAAGATTTACCGTAGGAGCACACATAACGTTTTGGTGGTCTTCAAGAGGTGAGTAAAAACATCTTTGTTCACCCTTCCATGGTACAATAAATTTTAGGGTTTGAAACCAAATTATGAATTTAGGGAGTTTCCAATGATTAAATGTTCAATATTTTAAATTATGTGATTAAATGTTAGATTGGAATGATTTCTTGAAGGATGTAATTTTTATTGTGTTATTAATATGAAGAATTTGGGATTAGCAGTCTTCTAGGCTTTTGAATTTTAAATAAACTGGGTATAGCATCTAAATGACTGAATTTGTTTGCTTATGTATAATATTGTTTGTTGTGAAAATCTTTGTTCCCTAGGCATTCACAGATTTACGTTAATGAACCTACTGAAGCTGGAATTGGTATGAAGCCTTTCTTTGGTTTATATATGTACGTATAGCTTAAAAATAAAATTGCATGGCTGTAATTTATTTTAAAATTGAACAAAAGGCTTTGTAATGTGGAATTCACGAATTGGTGTATAATATATATATATATATATATATATATATATATATAATATATATATATTGATTATTAATTGATTTTGTGATGTTATAGTGTTATCTTGTCATGACGCTATATCATTGAGATTGACATATGAGGTCATATATCATGACCCGGGGTTATGATATATGCCAAAAATATGATCCTGATTTATGATTTTTGTGATTGTTAAGATATATGGGATGATGGATACCTCCTCGTTAGAGGAATGATTTCCTCGTTAGAGGGGATGACAGATACCTCCTCACTAGAGGGGAAGACAGATGCCTCCTTCTTAGAGGGGAAGACCGATACCTCCTTTAGGGAAGGGGATGACAGATACCTCCTCGTTTGAGGGGAAGACAGATAACGAGGAGAAGACAGATACCTCCTTCAGGGAAGGGGATGACAGATACCTCCTCGTTAGAGGGGAAGACAGATACCTCCCCGTTAGGGGAGAAGACAGATACCTCCTTCAGGGAAGGGGATGACAGATACCTCCTCGTTAGAAGGGAAGACAGATACCTCCTCCTTAGAGGGGAAGACAGATACCTCCTTCAAGGAAGGGGATGACAGATACCTCCTCGTTAGGGGAGAAGACAGATACTTCATTCGGGGAATGGGATGACGGATACATCCTCGTTAGAGGGGAAGACAGATACCTCCTCGTTAGAGGGGAAGACATATACCTCATTCAGGGAAGGGGATGACAGATACCTCCTCGTTAGAGGGGAAGACAGATACCTCCTCGTTGGAAGAGAAGACAGATACCTCCTTCTGGGAAGGGGAAGACCCATTATAGATACCTCCTTCTGGGAAGGGGAAGGTAGTGGATGCCATTGCATTTATCATGAGTTCATAGACTAAAATTGGGTAATCCAATAAAAGAGACTTGGATGATAAATTGAGATTATTTGGACACGAGAGATGTCCTTTGTATGATTTTATTTATGTTATATGTACTTTAGTGATGGATTATATCTATTGATGAAGTTATGACTTGTGCATGAATTTTGTGAGATTGTATTGATTATCCTTAATTTATATAAATTATTTTGAGATATATTATTTTGGAAATGGCGGATTACCATGATTGTTTTTTCGGTTACCGCTCCGGCTGAAAGCAACATCTTTTCGAAAACCTTTTAGAACTGTGTTTACTTACTGGGATTAAAAATCTCATTAGTGTTGTTGTCTTCCAGAGTTTGCAGGTGATGAGATGGATGATACAATGTTTTGAGAGTCTTGAAGATATTAGTTATAGTTTATTTATTTGTTCTTTTGGGTTTATTAGACGTCTGTGTTTTGAGACAAAAACAATTGTAAAAGAACTATGTAGATTTTATTAATTTTTTTAGGCTTTATTTTATTTGGATATAATGTTTTTATTTAGCACTACTACTTTATTCATTTATTTTGAATATACGAGATACTTTCATAAGTGATTTTTGTGAAAAATTTTATGATTAGATTATTTAATTTAAATATTTTTAAAGGTTTTACTAGAAAATTAATTTGGGTTATTAATGTAACGAAGGGCATTACAAAAAACATAAAGGCTTAACTAAAGTTGTTTTTGGTTCAAAATTTGGTTCATTCTATACTTTTTAATTGCCAGAAAATTAGGAACTTATTCCGATAAAAAGATTAAATCAATCATTCAAATTTGATTAAATCATTAAATCTCTTTATCAGATATCAAAATCTTTTATGATTATTTATTTACGTAAAATCAAGTACTCATTCACCTTTGTTCGTAGTTACTAACTCCCATACAAGGATCAATCTCTACGTTAACAGATTTTTCATATATTAATTGATGTTGTAATTTTCTTATTAGTCAATTATATTAAATTTCCTCTAAAAAATTTATATTATAGAAATTTTTTATGTTTATTTCGTAGAATTTTATGTTATGTGTTTATCAACCACTTATTGTTCTAAATTTAATTAACTATTTCTATATTTTAGATATTAAAAAGCACCTATATAACTAATTTTCACTTTTATAAAATTATTCCCGTGCGTTGCACAGGTTCGGTTACTAGTTTTTTTTATATTTATACATTTCATAATTTGTTTTTCTAATTTTAGGAAAATGCTAATGGGTCTCCTTAGTATATTGATTAACAAATCAAAGCGATAAAATTTTATAAGAAAATAGCCGAATTAATATATCAATAAATGTAATGATTAGTTTACCAATAAAGTACCTTTTTTTTGTATCTTAACCAATGCCTTTGTAAGATCCTTGAAGGAGCCGGGGAGGGCCACAACTCCCCCCAACTTTTTTTTCTTTAATTTTTTATATAAAACTTATGTATGACACCCTTAAAATAAATTGTGCAACATATATTATATGCAAAATTCACAAACTATTATATATTTTATGTTTTAGAATATTATTATTAGATCTGTTGATTTAAAAAATATTCAAATAGTTCTTGGGCAAAAAACCTAGAGCTGCCTCTCTCTCAACGTTCCCTCTACTCCTCTTTTTCTTCTTCCTCATCCACCGGAAGGGGGTGGTTTTGGGCTATTTTTTGGTCTGGAATCACCCCTCTACAACATTTTTCTCTCCTTTTATCTAAATAAGTGGTTTTTCCACATAGATCTGGTTTTTCTTTCGTGTTTTCCCGTGTTTTCGTCATCTGCATGCGGCGGTGTTTTGTTCGTCGTCTTGTTGCAGCGTCGTTTGGTTTCCCGTCTTGTTGCGGTATTCGTTTGGTTCAGATTGACAGATCAGCTTCGATCCATTACAGATTCAATCAAGACTTGGGCGTCAACGTTACAGATCCGGAGGTATGTGTATTCTGGTCACTTTGATTTTGTCACATATGTAGGCATTTTGCCGTGTGTCAACGTTACAGATCCGGAGGTATGGGTATTCCCGTCACTTTTGATTTTGTCACATTTGTAGGCATTTTGCCGTGTTATGCTATTAACCTGGGTGCTGTGAGTTTGTTCGTAGATTCGTCTGTTTCGATTTTTAGCGATGTTGAATTTTTGTTGTTTTCAATGTATTTTACCAATTTGAATGAATGAATATCTTTTTTAGCAATATATATATATATATATATATATATATATATATATATATATATATTTAAATAGTTCTATCAAAAAAATATTCAAATAGTTAAACAAAATTTATGTATGACACACTTAAAATATTTGTATAATTATTACACGCAAAGCCCACACCAACTATCATATAACTTTTTGTGAAACATTATTATTAGATCTTACTTATTTAAAAATATTCAAATAGCTAAACAACTTCATCAAAATAAGTATTATTTCCAACTCACACCATTGGGCACATTATAATTATGTTTCTTCTCCTCCATGCATCTGCTTTAAGTTTTTCAATCTCTCCTGAGTGCGTCACACTGTTGCAAGATGAGCAAACACTGACTAGAATTTCACAAATTGAATGTTTACTTATCTTAGGTATTTGAATGATAAAATTAAGCGTGAATAATTATAAATTTTAATTGAATCACTTTGCCTAATATCTAGTGGCTCGCCCAAATTTTTTAACTGAAGATTTGCCACTGGATATAACCTCAATCTCTCATTATAAACATTTATATTTACTCACTTTAGAGAAGTTTTATCCTTCCATTCAATATAACCTCAATCTCTCATTATACACATTTATATTTACTCACTTTAGAGAGGTTTTATTCTTCCATACAATATAAAGAGTATTTAACTTCACTTACATAAAAGTACGAGTTTCTCATAGATATATCTGTGATACAAAAACAATATATTATTTTTTATTCCCTTTTTTGTTTATAAATATGAGTTCAATTTTGATTTATTTATTAGAATTTTAAACAGTTGATATAAACATTACAATTTATTAATAATGTAAAAAAATTAAAATCAATATCACCCATGTATGAGAGGAATCAGCCCTATCTAATGATATTGCCAAAATTCGGTTTAAAAAAAATATAAAACAGTCCTAAACCAATCAACCTATTTGCATTGGTCATGGTTCACAATGTTGACCCAGATTTTTAGAAAAATGCATTTTTTAGTAAAAATTTAAAACATTTTGAAAACATTAGTTATTTGGTTTACAATTTATAACCAAAACTCAAAATTTCTTCTCGTGTTTTGTTCAATGTGTGACAAATGGGAACTTGTAATGCAATAAGAGTGTTAGGCTCAATTATTATAACTTGCATCGAAGTCTAGCACGATGTAGTACAACCCGTAGATATATCTAGTCCTGTAAACTTCGAGTTAAGTGTCTAAGGGCTCGTTTGGTGGTCATGATAGGATAAAGACGGATAGGATAAGAGAACATGATGGGAGTAGGATAGGATATGAGCATGATAAGCTGTTATCCTATTCGACGTTTGGTGTCCGTCAGATAACCAACTGGACAACATTATAATTTAAGTATGAATTTTAAAAATTTTCGTTTTTATTCTAAATGTTTTCATCTTTTATTAGATTTACTTTTTTTTCATTATTTAAATTTATAATAAAAAACAAAATTATCCTTATGATAAAATTACATATAATGTTTTAAATTTTTTAAATATTGTCTAACTAAAATTAATTTTTTATATTTTTAAATATTCATTTTTTGTTTTTACTTTACATATAGTTAAATTATTAGAATAATTTTTTATATTTTACAGTTTTGAAAAATAATATAAAATAACAAACTTAGCATTGTGATAAAATAAAAATAAATTTTAAAATTGATTATTAATATCTTTATTATATTAAATATTTTATATTTTATTATACATTTTTTTGGTAATCATGTTAAATTTTACTATACTTTAAATTATTATTTTATTATACTTTAATTAATTTACATATTATATATTTTTATATTTTATTATACTTTAAATCACCTTATCCTACTTGTTACCAAAAAAAAATCACCTTATTCTATCCTGTTGAGTTCTAACTCATCCCTCCCCTCAGGATAGAATTTTAACTAGATTGACAGGATAGGATAAGTGACAGGATTGACTTATCCCATCCTGCTGGCTCACCAAACAACAGTTTCAGACAGGATATGATAGCTTATCCTATCATGTCTCTCTTATCCTGACCACCAAACGGACCCTAAGGGTTTGTTTGGTGGTCAGGATAAAAGAGACAGGATATGATAAACTATCATATCCTGTCTGAAACTATTGTTTGGTGAGCCAACAGGATAGGATAAACCAATCCTGTCTCTTATCCTATCATATCCATCTAGTTAAAATTTTATCCTGAGGGGGAGCTGGTTTAGAACTCAACAGGATAGGATAAGATGATTTAAATATAATAAAGTATAAAAATATTTTATACATAAAATAGTTAAAGTATAATAAAATATAATATGATTACCAAAAAATGTATAATAAAACATAAAATAATAAAAATATTAATAATTAATTTTAAAAATTATTAGTTTTCTCTCGAGGCTAATTTTGTTACTTTATATTATTTTAAAAAAGTGAAAAATAAATAAAAATATTCTAACAATTTAACTATATGTAAAGTAAAAACTAAAAATATATATTTAAATTTATAAAAAATTTAATTTAAGTTAAACAATATTTTAAAAAATTTAAATATTATATGCAATTTTATCACAAGGACAATTTTGTCTTTTTATATAATATTAAAAAATGAAAATTATAAAAAATTAAAATCTAATAAAATATGAAAACATTAAGAACAAAAACGAAAATTTTAAAATTCATACTAAAATTATAATGTTATCCAGTTGGTTATCTGGTGGACACCAAACGTCGGATATGATAACAACTTATCCTGCTCTTATCCTATCATACTCTTATCCTGACCACCAAACGAGCTCTAAGTCTCAATTAAATTCGTATTTAATACTTCTACAAATTAAAATACACAAGTCTTTTAATTACTTTTCTAGATAACCGATGATTAAATTTCATTAGCTTGGCTCCCAAAGTTTTGGCACAGGCTAGCACATAATCCGCATCAAATACACGAGGGAGATCCTAATTTGGTTAAGACATGAAGAAAGTAAAATAAAAGGCAACATGTATGCACTAATAAGAAGTGTAGAATGTAGACAATATTAAAATTACAATAATGTTTTAAAAAATGTGCTGGAACGCAGCCTAGATCGTGGTCGTGAAGGTGAAAGTCAAAGTCATAGCTAAGAGAAACAAGACAAGCAAAGAAGATGGTAATATAGTGGAACTTGAACTTCCATGAGCTGAGCCACCGTGATTTCCACTGCCTCCGGTCGTTGAAGAAACAGTATTAGATCCAATTCCTATACCAAAATATACCTCAAATTAACTACCATTTTAATTAATACAGTAATACTTTAGTCCTTCTTGCTTTCTTTCTATTTTTGGAGGACTAGTCAAAATTTTTAAATTGACAGAATCATGGATCAAATTGACTAGGGAAGGTTAATAAAATGGGTTTTGCTAACCAATATCACAAGATAAACTTTTTTATTGAAAAATATAATTTTAGTTTTTTAATATATTAAATACATTATTTTTTTGATTAAAATTTGATCCAAATTTTTATGTTTGATTTGCTTAATGAATTCAGTACAAATGTTGTAGCAACAACTATATGTATTTGTCACTTTAAAATGTATATTTCTAACAAGAAAAACAGTCAGGAGTTCATAATAAAAGAAATGCCTTACTCCCTAAGCAGAAGGAATTTCTTTTGTTTGTTACCTGAAGGGGAATTTGGAATGTTGGAAACAGAAACACCTGTGGGAGAAGAAGTTGAGCCTGAAATAGCAATATATAAAGAATTATGTTTTTCAGATACATAATTTTGATTGTGAAATATTTTGAGCAAGAAATTTCCCTTATACCACTGCAGGTGCTAATAGGAGGTGTCTGGAGTCTGGACCCTACAAGCACTAGGAAGTGCTAAAGCCTGAGTTTGATTGATGTTGAGACTGGCAGCAAGCCAGCAACAGAAGAGGCACCACCATTAACAACCTCACATAGGCACTGTGGCTGTGACCTCACCACAAAGGCAAGTTGAGAGCAGCAGCCAGAGGATGGGACAGAGGAGTTTCCTGTTATGTAATCAAGGCAGGGAGAGAGACTTATGAGCACATTGGTGCAACTTGATTGAGATTGAGCCACTGTGGATCCCCAAAGGGACACCATAAGGGACATGTTTAGCAGCATCTCAATCCTTCTGAGTGCCATGGAAATGGAATGATGCTATACTGCTATTGCTGTTAGATTTTCTGCCAATTTTTAAGTGCTGAATTAATGGGATTTTTTTTTGGATAGTTTAGAGGTGGAAAAGTCACTAGAGAATGGCTTATAAGGAGAGTAAGGAAAAAGTGTGAATTAAAGAGTGGCAGCCGGCTGGCTTATTCTGCTGAACCACTTTTTTTGCTTTCTCTACAGCAGATTCTTTGTTAAGAATCCAACAGGAACTTTGCACATTTGATTTAATAAAGTTGCCATGTGTCCTTCTATGGTTGTTATCTTTTATGCATGGCTCTTTTGATAGTATTAATAATACACAGCAGGTATGGAAAGGACCTGAATGATAAATGCTTAATCTTTTCATGATGATGCCTAGCTTTACTTTTTTTTCTTCTTTAGAATGATTTCTAACCAAAGTTAAGTTTCACGTTTAATGAAGTAGGCTACTTAAAGTGAAGGAAAATGCTTTTTCCACATCCACTTATTTTTTTCCCCATCAAAAGTGCATTCAACGGTAAAACATGGTATGAGGTACCAAACCAAGCTATTTGACAGAATGTGGAAACGCGATTTCGGGGCATCTTAATTTATTCATTGTATACCTATTAGTGGAAGAATTTCACACTCTTGACAGAAATAATTCCGACAGGCTGACGGAGGAACTGAAGTAAAGAAAGTTATTTTCTAAATATCGAAAATACTTAGCTGAAAAGAAAGTGTACATGTCGACGAAAAGATAGATTGACAAGTAGTCTTTTTGACGAAATTCAGGAGAGTATTGTCAAAGATATGGAAAAGAAAAAATGACTAAGTCTCAAAATCGACAATATGGTCAAGATAAGTTGTCAAACAGTTAATCCCGTCGAAGACAAGTCAGTTGACACGGAGCAGTTCAAGACATTGAACAATTATTTGACAAGCAGTTTAAATATAAAGCCTAAGAGAACTGCCAAGGACAAGTGACAGTCATTTAGATAGGAAGTTACTACTAGGTAGTTATTTTATTTGCCTATAAATACTAGTCATTACAATGTAATGGAGAGGGTTACTTGATACACATCCTACACATCTCGATCACACAACAGATTGACGGATTACATTCAAGTATTCCCTCCATCCTTCTTATTTCAAAACTATGGCAAAAAATCAATGTCATTTTCATCTCTTTCATTCGATTTCTTCATTGATTCTTGTTTATTTCTAATGGTTCTTCGATATTCTTCTTTTAAATCCACTCAGTTCTTGCAAGTAGTATCACTTAGATCCTACTCTACTTAATTTTCTTCTTAAACTTATGTTTCTTCTTTGTGTTGTAAACTTAGTTCAATCTGGAAGTTATTTTCTACATATAAATTACTTCCTTCTTTTAAATTTCAAATTCCTATTTTCAAATATAAACAATTTCGTTGTCAAGTTTCATTATTGACAATAATCGGTACACCATTTTTTTATATACTTGTCATAGCATCAAGGCTTTGCCAGTATATTACTACATTTGACTAACTTGTCAAATTCCTACTTGGCAGATGAAATATACACACATTTTGACGAGATTACCGCATAACTCGTAGGTACCATACTCGTCTGATCTTTAATTATTTGTAACAAAGGAATTTTGGTCAGAAACCAAAAACAAACGTTAACAAATTGGCACGCCCAGTGTGGCGAGTTTAGAGTAACTCATACAGTGTCACGAATTTTACATACAAATTTATTTGTATGCGTCTACGTAGTGGAAAGGTGGTCCAAACATCATCTATTTCCCAAAAGTCTGTGAATATGAGTAGTGCAAGTGATGCAGGCGTAGTTGGCACTAACGCCGTTGCGTCAACGGTGGATGCTATTGTACCAGTTGACAATATTCCTGCAACTAGGGCTAACGCTACTAATGCAGGGATTAATAGCACTAGTAGTTTAGGTGCGAGAAGAGGCGTTTCTTACGCTCAGGTTGTCAATAGATTTGACGAAGTTGGCCAAGGAACACTCCCGTCACCAACTTCCCCAGTTTTACAACAAATAAATCCACCAACTACCGGATTGTCTCCACGAAGTATTGTGAATTCAAACCCAAGAGGGACTACGCAACCTCTGACACAACCTTTGTATGGGATGCCTTATGGTTCGACTGCTATCAATCCAAATACCCCATTTGCATACATACCATATCAAAATGGAATGACGATGGCTGCCCATGCATCTGGACAGGCAGGACCATCGACTGGGGGGCGAATTCCCAGGCATGCGAATGGGATAACAGGGTCAATAGTAATAACCCATTCTCGACAAGAGCAACCAGTAGTAAGGCCACATATATCCCCACTAAGACAACCCCCGCAAAATATTGTTGGTCTGTCAGAGGCTACACTAGCCAATGTTCGACAACAAATTGACTCAAGTAACCATGACATGGTGAATACGTTTACTCAACAAATGAGTATAGTGATTACGCCATTAATGGAAAACATGAATAATGCATGCTTGACATTGGCAAATGAGATACGTAGGTTAAATAGAGCCTTAGGGGTTGTAGTCCCAGATGATAACCAAAATGCCAATAAAAATCTCAATAGAAATGTCAATAGGAATAATCAACCACAGGTTGAGCAACCACAAGTTATACACCTTGACGGATCTGAACAAGATGACGAACGGCCACAGCCCCATCCTCGGATTCCTTTGAGATGTGGAAATGTATATATTCTGCAACCAGAGGAAGACGAAGATTTTGTTTTAAACCAGGGTGCTGTCGGAGCGTTTCGTCAAAACGTTCTGAATCAAAACATCAATCAGGTCGTCGAGCAAGCATTGAATAGGTTTGGTTTTAACATAGGTTATGCCAATCAACCATTCTTTGCGTCGACATTTCCCGACTGGGTCCAACAGGCAGAAATGCCTCGAGGATACAAAATACCCAAGTTGTCAAAATTCTCAGGAGAAAGTGGAGAGTCAACAGTCGAGCACATTGCCCGATATACAATCGAGTTGGGAGATTTGGCTTTAGAGGAGGGATTAAAGATGAAGTTATTTCCGAGTTCATTGACTAAGAATGCTTTTTCTTGGTTTTTAACTCTAAGGCCTAATTCCATACACTCCTGGAATCAATTAGAGAGGAGTTTTCATGATCAATTCTTTAGGGGTGACCTAAAGATAAGATTGACAGACTTATTTGGCATTAAGAGGATGAGTAACGAGTCTGTCGATGACTACCTTGCTCGATTCCGTCAAATAAGGAGTCGTTGCTTCACCCCTATCCCTAAGGCGGAAATAGTAAAGATTGCTGTTGGGGGTCTAGATTATCATATTAGGAAGAAGTTGGTCAACCAACATCTAATTGATCTTGCCCTGTTAGGAGATAAAGTCCGACAAATTGAACAATTGAAAGCCGAAAAGGTCTTCAAGCAGAAGAAATTCCTCAAACGAGAAAAGATTAACTTTGTCGGATGTGGTGAATCCGATGAGGAGGGAAACGATTCTGAGGAATATGAGGTAGATTACGTTGAATTAAAAAATGTCCTACCTTATATATGCCAAGCTTTGAAGCCTGTGAGGGCCAAACAAAGGATTCCTTTCATTAATAAGAAAGTGTATACATTTGATGTGACCAAGGCCGATCAAATATTTGACATATTACTCAAAGATAAGCAGTTAAAATTGTCAGATGATCATAGGCTTTTGAAAGCCCATGAGATTAAGGATCGGAAGTACGGTAAGTATCATAACACTTTTGGTCATGTAACTAATGATTGTATGCATTTCAGGGACATTATTCAGAAAGGTTTGGCAGAAGGAAGACTAAAATTTTCAGACAAGAAATCAGACATGAAGGTTGATACAGAACCGTTTGGTCCTGAAGTTAACAAGGCTGACCACCGAGTCCCTATGGGAATAGGCATGGTCAATATCAGAGCTGGGCAAAATATCCAAATGGATCTGTCGGATTCATTTGATATTTATCCAAAGCCGGGTGAAACGCTGGTCGATTTCATGACACGCAAGAAATCTGGCGGCGTACTTAAAGTTTGCCCAAGATGTGAAGTATTTTATGTTGAACTGGCTGCCGAGAAGGCCAGGGAGCAGAAAACGCCATCATATCACCCATAAGACAGAACTGAGTCTCGTAATGGTGGTAACCAAGGCAAATTTTCACACTCGAGCAGCCATGCCGGGTGTAACAGTGTACACAGAAATGCTGCACCTGTTGTTAACAGGCAGGCAAATAGCCGTCAACAACACATGCATCAGACAAGACCCAGAAAAAACCACACCGGAGGTTGGTTTAAAGAGCCAATCAGAGGATAAGTGGGAAATGACAACCTTGTCGGTGGCAGATTCAATTCTGTCAAGACTAGGAAATCCCCGTCCAATGTAATGGTGGATCAATGGGTAAAGAATTCTGCCGCGGCTCGTTATCCAGAGTTACGAAAGCCAACATGGGTTAGGAAAAACAAGTTCAATAATCACAATCCGCCCTTTTGGAATGAGGATTACCGAAAGGGCCATCTAGCCCAGAATGCTCAGATGACAGGACCTGGCTTGTCGGGACCATCAACTCAGTCGACCATCTCTAAGAGCCAAAAGAGGAGGCTGCAAAGGCTCCGACAGGCTCAAAAGAAGAAGCTTGCCAGGCAAGGAGGTGTCACCATAAAGGAGATGCCTTCGCATAATACTGGTTGTTTGGTTGCAACGGCTGACAACATAGATGACAAGAGTGGAGATATCAAAATGAAGAGCGTGATAGAGGCACACCCAGTCGAGGTTGACATGAAGTCGCCTGTTACTCAAAACAGGCCGAAGAAGCCTATGTCGCAAGTCTGTGTGGAGAAAAAGAAGGCCTTAGAAATGTCGTCACCACCAACAAAATCCATAGGCAAATGGCCAGTTGGATTGGTAGACATGAAAAAGGTAGCTGGGCTTGAGAAGAAGTTCGAGGCGAGGATGCAAGATCATCAATTGGCAACATTCAAACCTGAATGTGATTTGACCAACAAGGAATTGTCTTTTGATGCTGTCATTGAGGCATTAAACGATCCAAACGACGATATTAACGTCAGCGGAGCCATGGACATGGATGGCCAGAATGAAGATTTGGCCGACATTATCGAGGCATTGGATAACTGTGGTGCAGGGATAGCCCGGCCTTTGTCAGAAAGGTCAGGATCAGATGATGGCGATGATTTGAGAAGAAATCATGGAAGAACTGTAGGAGGTGCATTCTTAGACGAGGATCCAGAGAATGAAATCATCATGGAACCAGGCATAAGGATGAATATAGGATTGATTTCCGTCATCCCAGCAGAGTATGAAGGATATCTTGAAGTGGATTTTTCCGACGATGAGGATATGGTAGACAATGACAGAAATCCAGATGATTTTTGGATGTATGTCCAAGAGAATTTGGTCACCGTGTTCGACAATGTAGCCCAGTTAGAAAAGCCCACTGACGAACAAAGAAATCATTTAAGTCCATTGCATGTGAAGGCCATAATTGATGGGAAACCCACTAATAGAGTTCTGATTGATGGAGGAGCTGCTGTCAATTTGATGCCTAGGGCAATGTTTAAGAAGCTAGGAAAAGATCAGTCGGACTTAATTCCGACAGACATGGTCGTTACTGATTTCAGTGGCAAAACGTCTCCATCAGATGGTGTTGTACTTCTCAATATCCAGGTTGGTACTGTCGAGAGAATGACATTGTTCGTGATAATTCCAGGCAAATCAAGCTACAACTTATTACTTGGCAGGGATTTGATTCATGCTGTGGGTGCAATTCCTTCGATAGTGCATCAAAAAATAATCTTGTGGAATGAGCAAGATCAAGTGGAGATCGTCGAAGCAGACGATAGCGCGTGTTACGCCCAGCAGTCACATGTGAATTTCAAAGTATATTCGCCAAATGTCAGACCCGTGACTGCCAATGAAGGGGTCATTGACAAAGATGCGTTAGAAGCAAGCCTTCTCAGTCAGTTTGGCGTAAAGATAAAGGAAGAGGCCGACAAGTCTCGGCCCAGTTCTGACAATGAGATTTGAAACACACCTAATAAGATTGTCGGCCTATATGGCCGACAAAGAAGTACACACTTCAGAGGGTGTGTTGGCAGATTGTATCATTGACGACGGCCCTTTGGGTTTTGAAAAAGGAGCTGAAGTAAAACAAAACATTGAAGTAGAAGATCCTCTGGAAGAAGTAAATTTAGGGACGGAAGAAAAGAAAAGGCCCATTTTTGTCAGTGATTTTCTGCCAGAGGATTATAAACAAAAACTTATCAGATTAATTGCAGAGTATAAAGATTGCTTTGCATGGGACTACGATGAAATGCCTGGTTTAAGCAGAGATCTTGTTGAACACCGGCTGCCACTTAGGGAGGATTGCAAGCCCGTCAAACAAGCAAGTAGAAGGTTTGCTCCAGAGGTAGTGCATAAAATCAAAGAGGAAGTGCAAAGACTGTTTAAAGCAAAGTTCATTCAAACAACCAGGTATGTCGATTGGCTTTCTAATGTAGTTCCCGTCATTAAAAAGAATGGCAAAATGAGGGTATGCATAGACTTTAGAAATTTAAATATGGATACCCCCAAAGATGAGTATCTGATGCCAATAGCCGACATGCTTGTCGACTCAGCATCAAGAAATGAAATTTTGAGTTGTATGGATGGCCATGCAGGTTATAATCAAATCTTTATAGCCGAAGAAGATGTGTCAAAGACTGCCTTCAAGTGTCCAGGAGCAATTGGGACATATGAATGGGTTGTCATGCCTTTCGGTTTAAAGAATGTAGGAGCCACCTATCAACGAGCAATGAACACGATTTTCCATGATGTGATTGGAAAGTTCATAGAGGTATATATTGATGACATGGTTGTCAAATCCAAAACCAAAGATGACCACTTGGAGCACCTGAAGCAAGGGTTTGAAAGGATGAGAAGACACAACCTCAAAATGAACCCATAAAAGTGTAGCTTCGGCGTGTCAGCTACCAAATTCTTAGGCTTTCTAGTTCACAAAAAAAGAATTGAGGTGGACAAAAATAAAGCCAAAGCGGTCATAGAGGCCTCGGTACCGACAGATAAAAAGGAACTACAATCCTTCCTAGGAAAGGTTAACTTTCTAAGAAGGTTTATATCAAATCTGTCAGGGAGAACAAGAGTATTTGCACCATTGGTCAAGTTGAAAGCAGAGCAAGACTTCATATGGGAGCCTTGTCACCAAGAGGATTTTGACCAGATCAAGCAATACCTAGTCAATCCACCGGTCATGATGACAGCAGTGCCTCGTCGACCGTTGAAGTTGTACATTTCAGCTTCTGAAGACACTATAGGATGTCTATTGGCCCAGGATGATGATGATAATGTTGAAAGGGCCGTATATTATCTAAGCAGAGTCCTCAATGATGCTGAAAGAAGGTATAGTGCAATAGAGAAGTTATGTCTAGCATTGTATTTTTCTTGTACAAAACTTAAATATTATATGATGCCATGTAATGTATTCGTTATTTCCAAAACTGATGTTATAAAGTATATGTTGTCAAAACCAGTCCTTAGTGGACGTATCAGTAAATGGACCATTGCCTTGTCAGAATATTCTTTACAATACGTACCATCTAAAGCTGTCAAAGGACAGGAAGTAGCTGACTTCTTGGTAGACTATCCAGGTTTGGATGTGACAGAAATAAATGTTGTCAGTTTACAACCCTGGAAACTCTACTTTGACGGATCAAGGCATCAAGGAGGTAGTGGAGTAGGAATCTTAATCGTGACTCCACAAAGAACTCCTACTAAGTTCATGTTTGAACTTAAGTATCCATGTTCCAACAATGGAGCTGAATATGAAGCTTTGATTGTCGGATTAGAGATACTAATAGAAATGAAAGCACGAAATGTGCATATCTTTGGGGATTCTCAATTGGTTATCAAACAGCTTACTCAAGAATACAAGTGTGTCAATTACAACTTGACAACATATTGTATCGTAGCTAGTAAGTTAATGAATAAATTCGATGACGTAATTGTCAAGTATATTCCCTAAAATTTAAATCAAGAGGCTAATGAGTTGGCTCAGATAGCTTCAGGTTACAAGATATCTCAAAAGACTTTGTCGGGACTAATGGAAATTAGGGAATTATTATATCCATTAGAAGAAAGAGATATCTTGGTTAATGATGTAATTCTACCTAATGATTGGAGGTTGCCAATAATTGAATATTTGGAAGATCCAAGTCAGAATGTAGATAGGAAAATGAAATTCAAGGCATTGAATTACACAATGCAAGGAGGTCTGTAATATAGAAGGTATGTTGACGGGACTCTACACAATTGCCTGAGTGAACAAGATGCTTATTTGGCTCTGTCGGAAGTCCGTGAGGGCATATGTGGAGCCCATCAGGCAGGGGACAAAATGAAACGGATCCTTCGACGAAGTTTGTATTATTGGCCAACTATGATTAAAGATTGTATTCTGTTTGCCAAGTCTTGTGAACAATGTCAGAAACATGGCCATATACAAAATGTACCGGCCAGCGAATTGCACTCTATTGTCAAGCCTTGGCCATTCAGAGGATGGGATTTGGATTTGATTGGTCAAATACATCCTACTTCATCGAAAGGACATCAATTCATTCTAGTTGGAGTGGACTATTTTACCAAATGGGTAGAAGCAGTTTGCCTTAAAGCAGTTACCCAGCAAGACGTAATTGATTTTATTGAAAATCATATAGTTTGTCGGTTTGGAATTCCACAAACGTTGACAACTGATCAAGGGTCAGTTTTTACTAGGAAGAAAATTATAGAATATGCCACCTCTAGACAGATAAAGATGCTTACATCTACTCCCTACTATGCACAAGCCAATGGCCAAGTTGAGGCCATAAATAAGATCATTATTGGTCTTATTAAAAGGCATGTGGTTCGACAACCTAAGAGTTGGCATAATAATTGATCAAATACTGTGGGCATATAGAAATTCACCCAGACAGTCGACAGAAACTTCACCATATCGGCTGACTTACGGACATGATCCTGTGTTACCTGTCAAAATCAATCTTCAGTATACTCGCATTTAGAGGCAAAATGACTTGCCTATCAGCCAATATTGGGATGCAATGCTAGATGAATTGGATGAATTAAGTGATGAAAGATTGATCGCATTAGAAAATTTGATTCGGCAGAAGGAAAGAATTGAAAAGTTCTATAGTAGTAGAGTTAAGTTCAAATAATTTATTGTAGATGATCTGGTGTGGAAAGTGATATTGCCCATGGATAAAACTTGTCGAGAATATGGCAAATGGTCACCTAAGTGGGAAGGACCATTTAGAATTGATAAAGCATTTTCTGGAAATGCTTATGCACTTGTCAATGTTGATACTTGTTTGAAAATTAAGTCAATTAATGGCAAATATTTGAAGGAGTATAAACCGACAATGTTGGAAGTAAAAATTGACAACAAGTGAAAAGAAACGAGAATATTCACTAAATTGGCAATACAATGAAATATTGTCAAAAGCACAGGTTGTCAGTCCAAGCCATATAGAGATTGGCAATATTACAATATGCTATCAGAAATCAAATTGTCAATCAAAACTAATCTAATCCTAGAGTATAATTCAGTAGCATTTTATCTTCCTCCCTTCGACAATGCAAAGGTATAACCTAATTTGTTGAGGCTTCATTCCTCATTTGATGAGGTTTCAGCTACTCTATATGTCGAGGATGTGCAAAGAAGGAGACGAGCATAAGCAGATCTCACCATCATTTAACCCAGAAGGTTGTAGTTGCTATGGTGCAATAAAAATGACAACAAGAGAGAACCACTACCTTCCAGGATGAAGATGATGGAACTAGAGCAAGGTGCACTCGTTCCGTAATGAGATCGGCTCCTCCCCAGATGTACAGCGAGGTCAGCTCCAGATGTTACGTTGGTTGCTGACCTCCACTACGTTTTTTTACGTTGGTTATTGACCTTCACTAAGGATATGACCATTAAAACAGAAACTTTGGTCTGAAATCTTAAGGTGGTAAGGTCAGACTCCCATGGGGGAAGAAAGAAGAATAAATGAAAGCCTTTTCTAGATGAAAGCATGTTACGTGAAATACCCAAACATGAAATCGTGTGATTTGCAAATCTCATTATTTATAGTTGGTCCAGAGAGACAACGAATTTAATGTGAGTTGGCTTACCAAGGTTTCAAAAATTGTTATGGAATTTATGCCGACTTGGTAAGCATGAGTTATGAAGTTGATTGGAAACATGCAGTCAAATCAAACAGTAGGTAAACGTGCAGATAAGGAAAAAGGCATTTTTTATTATTAATCAATGATTGTCGGAAGTCACAAAATTAGAGTTCGACAAAGAAAAGGATTATAACTATCAATTTTGGCCTAAGTTGAATCAAAGGATAACTGATCCCATGCAAAAGAAAGGTCAGTCTTGTCAGCAGCAGCAACTTCATATTCAGGCAGTAATGCGCGGAGTTTGCCAACTACACTTTCAGCTTTCCGGCCAAGTTGGATGGATTCGTCGTCAATAGCCTTGACTTTGTCTCTACTCTTTTCTAAAGCTTTGTCAAACTTGGCACATTTCCGATCTGTCAATTCAATCTCTGTCAACAGTTTCTTCCGATACTCCAGGAGACTCTCTTTAGTATGAATCCCAGTGGAAATAAGGTCAAGTTCCTTTTGCTTAGAAGTTTCCAGATCTCGAAAGCGAGCTAAAAGGTCATCTTTAATATTTTCTTCCTCTTCATAAGAAGGAATGACAGAAGTCATCCTTTCTAACTTTCCAGAGAGCCGCTCCCAGAATTTACGGATAGAGAGAAAATGCGTGTGACTTGACATGGGGAGATTGGAATGGAGATGAGTGATCTCTTTGATGAGTCATGACAGTTCTTGTTGGATGCTGGCATTAGATAAAAATGCATCAAAAGGATTGCCAAGAAGATCCTGGAGATCATGCATAAGGTTAATGACTCGAGAATCACTGGAGTCATGTTGAGTTGATGAAGAATTGGCAGAAAGGGTTGACTCTTTTCGGCTTACTTCCGACAGCATATTAATCCAATTGTTGAAGTGAAGGGCCGGTTTAGGGTCAAGAGACTTCATGATTGGAGGTCTGACTGCAGGTGGAGAAGGAATAATAGGAGTTGTTTCAGCCAGCAGGGCTTCTATGTCAATATCCTCATCCGGAATTTTAATCATTGCTGCAATCTCGACTGGTGTGTCGGCTGTGGAAGTTGGAATGATTGAAGTAAGATGATGAGGGCTGAGGGGCATCTCTGGATGGGATTCGAGAGGTTGAAGATCACCTGTCAGACCTCTTGTATCGACAATAGTGCTTCCTAAATTTCTGTCAACCTGTACCTCTGAATCAGGTCGATTCGTTGTTTCAACAATTTTGTTGACAATTTCTTAAATAGTCATTGAATCTTCAATCTGAAGAGATTTTTCCTGACATGAAGGAAAATGAGATATATATGATAATGAAAATAATATGAAGGAAGATGACAAGATCAGTGGAAATACCATGTTGGAGGCTGAAGACATTAAGTCAACATCAGCACTTGCCTTTTCGATTACCAGAATGGTCTCGACGACTTTCTCTTTCTATCAAAATAAGAATAAGAGGTTGTGAAAAAAAATGGTATAACTTGATAGATCAACTTAAAATTTTCCTACCTTGGATTGGTTGGAGGGCGAAGTGTTGAAGGAACTAACAACGATGTCTTGGACCTTAGATGCAGTAGAGGCTTTGGCGGCATCAGAGTCTGCCTAGATCGAAACGCTCTTGATAGACTTGGATTTTTTGGAGGGGAGGTCAGAGGTAGCAGCTTTCTCTTTTCTTTTCTTAGACCTTTTAATTGTCTGAGGATTAGAAACAGAAGCTTTGGTTGGCCGTGAGCTTTTCTTGACAGTTTTAGTCGCCAAAGGGATTACGTCTTCATCATCATCGTCATCTTCCAGTGCTTTTTCAATTAGTACATCAGTTTTAGACTTACCAGGAAGAGGTTTGTCGAGAGGAATAGCTATCAATAACAACATAAATAAGTTGATTGTCAGCAAAAGTAAAAGAATAACGATTATATGATGAGTAAATACCTGAATTACAAGTTAGAATTTGCGAATGGAATCCAAAGTCATCACCAGGTTGGAGAAACCGACGAGTGAAGGTAACTGGATTTGGTTTTTCAAAAGGGTCAACATAAGCACTCACGCTTTCCAAAAAGAAAAAGTTACCTCCTTTCGTCGGCTTTCCTGGGTGTGAATCAGCTAAACCAAAAGGGGCACAAGGAATAGACACAGGTTTAGGAAAATGAGCCTTTAAACTGTCGAAATATTCCCTGGTCATATTTGGAATACTCCAGTACTTGGCAAGCCTTTCAGATTCCTTATTATCACGCTTCCTTTTGGCTTCAGCTAAAACACTATTAACATGACGAACCATATCAAATGGTCTTAGGGGATTCCACTTGATTTTATAAAAATTTTCAAAGGCTTGAATTTATTTCTGAAGTTCACCTCGAGTTTTTGATACCGGATCCTGTTCCTGCATAGAAGAATCATCACCATTATCCACAGTGTCTTCAATACAACTTAAGCAGGTCTTTAGACTGAGGTGGTGGTTGGAATAGTACTCATCCCACTAGAAAAGAAAGCTTTGAGTTACTCCATGGAAGACAGAGAATGGGACAGGCTGTAAAAAGGCCCTACGAGCTTTATCCTCATCACTGATGGCCACAACATTTTCATATGTTAAAGCTTTGGCACCAATGAAGTTCTCATCAGGGTTTGACGAGTAAGGAGCAGGAATGGATTGGCAGAAACCGAGCTGACAAGCAGTGGTATTGGGCAGATGAAGATAGATTCTATGGGTTTTGAAACCAGGACCATCAACAAAAATGACCTTTTGACAAAGAAAATTGGTCCAGATTGACTTGTTGGATTTAGATATAGTGGTACTCAATTTAGTAAACCACTCCGGACCATACTTCCGGTCAATAAAAGGAGTGAAATTGATCTTTGGGGAGGTGGACGAAAGATAGTGAAAGATTTTAAAGTAGAACTTGAAGTTGGCAGTTTCATCTCTTGACAAAGATTCAGCAGACACATAACAGAGATAAGAGCCATAAGTATCGATTGACAAGTCTGAAGGAGCTTTGTATGAAAATTGACGCTCTAAGACAGCATTCAACCACAACTGGAGAAGCCAAAGAGGCCCTCCTATGTTGGTTTTCTTTTGTCTGGATTTGACAGTATCAACTAGTATGCTCATACTGTCATAAAGATTAGCCAAAACACATTGGCCCAATGCTAATCTCTTGCCAGTTGACAAAAGATTAGCAAGAGGAACATATGAAGCAATCAAAGTAGCGGACTTGCTACAGAAGACATAAGCACATAGCCAAAGAAACAGAAAGGCTACGTGTTCGGTATCCGTCACGGGTTCTTGATCTCCACCTCTAAAATCTGTTATATATTTAGAGAAAGAGCATTTTGGAACATAGACATCAATTTGATTCTCGACTTCGACATCAGAATGCATGGTAGGGCCATACGGACGAAGGCCCGTAATAGCCGACATGTTGAATAAAGTCGGACCCATCATTCCATAAGGGAAGTGGAAACTATTTGTGGTTCTGTTCTAGAAAAAGATTGACGCTCCTATTAAAGAAAAATCTACCAATTTAACATGGCGAGAGAGCTGAATAAATTCAAAAATTCCAGCTTCTTCCCACACGTTGCGTTTTTCAGCCTAAACTCGGTCAAGCCAACTAATGTAAGCATCAAACCGAGTAGCAGGAGGCATTCTAAAAATTCTATTGCTCTTTTTAAAGACATGAATGGGAATTGGAGTTAATGAAGATAAGATAGCCTCATTTGAGTCAGCAGAGGGAAAAGAACCACGTAAATCCTCAGAAATTTCATTTTGGGCTACAAGAGGACCCAGGAATGCAGCAGGGGGACTCAAAGCAACAGAAGAATCATGAACAGGGTAAATTACCTTAGATTCCTGTCATAATTCTGATTCTTCCAAAATTGGGTCTTGAATTACTGCCCTAGGAGGAGCAACCGTGGCTCGAGGTACTAAAGTCGACATCTTTGAAGATGTTGCCATGGAGATTGAACGAAGTGAGGAAGAGGAAAGGTTTTTCCTTTAAAGAAGAAGGGTTTTTCGCGAGGGAAGAAGATAGGTAAGAAGAAGAAATTCATAAAAGTGATGTGACTGCTATTTAAAGAAGAGTGAAAGTCTCTGGTTTGAATTCTGAGAAACCTGCAACGTTATGATTATCCCTATTAAGTAGGGATGAAATTAAAATGAGATTTATTTAACGGATGAAAATCCAGGATTGAGAAAATTCGTTGGCAATTTAAAATTTAAATTTTGCTATTCTTTCGGGCAAGGCTGTCGAAAAGCAAAACTCGGGGGGCATCTGTTAGTGGAAGAATTTCAAACTCTTGACAGAAATAATTCCGACAGGCTGACGGAGGAACTGAAGTAAAGAAAGTTATTTTCTAAATATCGAAAATACTTAGCTGAAAAGAAATTGTACATGTCGACGAAAAGATAGATTGACAAGCAGCCTTTTTGACGAAATTCAGGGCAAAGATATGGAAAAGAAAAAATGACTAAGTCTCAAAATCGACAATATGGTCAAGATAAGTTGTCAAACAGTTAATCCCGTCGAAGACAAGTCAGTTGACACAGAGCAGTTCAAGACATTGAGCAGTTATTTGACAAGCAGTTTAAATATAAAGCCTAAGAGAACTGCCAAGGATAAGTGACAGTCATTTAGATAGGAAGTTACTACTAGGTAGTTATTTTATTTGCTTATAAATACTAGTCATTACAATGTAATGGAGAGGGTTACTTGATACACATCCTACACATCTCGATCACACAACATATTGACGGATTACATTCAAGTATTCCATCCATCCTTCTTTTTCAATACTATGGCAAAAAATCAATGTCATTTTCATCTCTTTCATTCGATTTCTTCATTGATTCTTGTTTATTTCTAATGGTTCTTCGATATTCTTCTTTTAAATCCACTCAGTTCTTGCAAGTAGTATCACTTAGATCCTATTCTGCTTAATTTTTTTCTTAAACTTATGTTTCTTCTTTTTGTTGTAAACTTAGTTCAATCTGGAAGTTATTTTCTACATATAAATTACTTCCTTCTTTTAAATTTCAAATTCCTATTTTCAAATATAAACAATTTCATTGTCAAGTTTCATTATTGACAATAATCGGTACACCATATTTTTATATACTTGTCATAGCATCAAGTCCTTGCCACTATATTACTACATTTGACTAACTTGTCAAATTCCTACTTGGCAGACGAAATATAAACATATTTTGACGAGATTATCGCATAATTTATAGGTCCCACACTCATCTGATGTTTAATTATTTGTAAAAACAAGAATTTTGGTCAGAAACCAAAAACCAACGTTAACAATAACTGAGGGTTGAGTTTCATGTGCTACATCTGAAGAATCTGCAGTAGGGCTAGCTGGAAAATTAAGCGGGGAAGTCACTGGAGCTGTACGTCCAATACTGCCTGATTCAACAAGACCAATTTAGGTTATTACTGTCAGATACTATACATAAAGAAAGCACAAAGTTCACAATTGCCATTTGGTCCTTAGCACAAAGTTTAGAAATTGCAACTTGCAAGTGTCTGGTTGATGTTGATGCCAGGGGTTTTACCACCGCGCAGAACAAATTGACACCTTGGCTGTGACTCAACGAAAATGAGTAGCATGTATTAGAGGAGATTAAATTTAAGCTAGATTATTGCCTAGAAGAGCAAGAAACACACAGGAAGTTCCAACAGATTACCAACTTTTTACTTTTTTTGAGTTACTTGGGAAATATGAGCTTTGGACTTTCAATTACTTGTGTCATTTTAGCACACGTCTAAATTTCTTGTAGGGAAACTATTTGATACACTAGCAGGAATGTTCAGGAAATTTTGATCGGGATAGGTTGTGACTTATGTTGTGTGATGTGAACAAAAGACAGAGGTCTCGACTCTTTGAAGTACCAAGATTGCACGTTTAGTTGACATTAGTGACAATTCCTTCCAGAGTTAGTAGATCGGTCTTATCACTCATTACTGATCTAACATAATTAAGCTCTATAGCATTTTCATATATCATTGTCACTCTTTAAGAAATGAAATTACACTAAATTGATTAAATGATAACTTCAATACATTTATTTTTCTTTCAGCTTAAGATGATAAGATGTATATTACTCTTAGTTAAATATTGAGGTTTTCACTGTCAAGTTTTATTCATTTTGATGTTGACATATTGTCTAGGAAATTGGTTATAGTGCAGAAGTTCCAGTAGTCAAAATTGAAAATTTGGTTATAAGGGTTTTCGCCTCAATTTTCAGTGTTACCATCTGATCATGATAAATGCACGTTTTTAATACAAGTGCCAAAATCCTAATACTCAATTTCCATTAAACTATTGAATTTTGCCTTGCTCTATAATCACATGTGGGTTTCTATTCTCAATTGGAACTTGGACTAACATTATCAACTTTATCACCAAGCAACTTTCAGAAATAAGAAAAGCTCCATTAATTCTAGCCAACCATACCAAACTTTTAAGTCTCTGTAACACTAACTGGAGTAATTAACAGGAAGATTCTTCCACTTGAAATGTTAGTTAAGGTAGTTAAACTCCTGTGTCATATTCAAATCTACCTGTTCTCTTTTCCAGAATATTGTTGAACCATAGTATATAAATCATGTCATCTTTAATAGAACCTATATAGCACTGCCCTGTGAGTCTGTGACACATCATTGTTTGTCATCCAAGACTGATCCTTCAGCTCCTAATGGAACATCTCAGTGCTTTTCAAATGACAGTGATATCAGCAGCACTTATATTTGCTACACTAAATTTGGTTCATGGGCAGATTAGTACACCCTGCACAACCTCTGTGATCAGCAGTTTCACTCCATGTGCCAATTTCATTACAGGAAGCACCAATAATGGTGTAATACCATCAAATACTTGCTGTGATTCATTAAGGTCTTTGATGAGCACTAGTATGGATTGTGCATGCCTGCTACTAACAGCCAATGCTCCAATTTTGCCTGGCAATATCATCAGCCAAGCTCTTGCCCTATCCATTTCACAAGCATGCAACATTAATGGAGTCACTGCACAGTGCAAAGGTACAAATGCAATTCATGTTCCATTGCATCTAAATATTTTTACATTAAACCGATTATGTTTCTAATGGTTCGTTTTTTTGTACATGGCTGGCAGCCTCTGGTTCTCCTTTACCAGCTCCAGGTATTGATCAGTTAACTGCTTTTTATATTTTTCATTCGTGGTTATCAGCTCAAGGTTTTATTTCTATCACTGTTTATATCCATAATCTTGCTAGAAAACTGGTATTTGGCTTCTTTTTTTCCTTCATGATTTTATATTCGGAAACGGTGCTTTTATTGTTTTTCGGAACTAAAAGATTACTATTGGCAGGCCCAGCTGTTCTTGGATCAATCGGCCCAACTAACCCGCCCATTGCTGCTTCTCCCACAAGCCCACAAGGTAGTATCATACGCCTTAAAGTTTTAAAAGTATTTTGATTTTGACTAGTTCCACTTAGGGATACAATTGGAGAAAAATTAATAAGAAGAGTGAATCTTGCTAAAAATATGTAAACGTTATTTGCATATAAAAAATTTAATATAATTGTAACAAAAGAAATGATATAATCTCTATACTATTTTAGTTTTTTACTTTTTAATCGTTGCTTACCGCATTAATAAGATTATTTTGAAATAATAAGAATGTCGTGTAAAGAAGTAATTTGATTAGTTTTGAAGTATATCTTAAAATTTAAGGATTAATGAAAATGTTTAGTCTTTTTCTCCTCTCTCTTTGCATACATCAATGCAATCAATGACTGTAAGATACTCCTGATAACTTGGTTCCTTTTTGGCTGTGAATTTGCATATATGTATAGTCTCAAAAACCATGGGTGTAGCTGAAACACACAGATATAAGGATCTGCAATTGGCAGTGACATCAGCATCACCACCAGTGGAAGCAGAACCGCTCACGAAAACACCGGGAATCCGACCAGTATTGACTCCACTTCCTTCAGCATCTCATCCATCTTATGTTTCCTTGTCACCTTTTGCATTACTATTCATAGGAATCATGGTTTTTGCAACCTACTATTAAACTGCTACTCTGCTCTCTGTTTCGACCTAGTTGCTCAAATTCAAAGGTGTTTAATGTATTTTGAACCTGTTATACAACAACAGATACAAAACCTCACCTATATTATACAGCCTGCTGTTTTGTCTTTCTGTAATACTATCTCCTGATAATAATATTGATACACATATTCTGTTCTTTATATTTTGGTGATGGACCGGTTGCAATTCATGAACGTTTGATAATATATGAATTTTACGTGCATGAGATCCACAGAAGATAACATAATTACCTTTTTTTTTTTTTTGGTTTGGGAGCATACATACTATACTTACTTTCTTCTTTTATATCCATACCGAAAGCAAAAGTTACAAAATTAGTTCAGATATTGTGTTGATACTTGATAGGTCAATTTTTAGGTAAGTAAAAGGGAAATTGTACGCCATATATAGCTTGATCTGCACAACGCTTGTTTAATTAATTTTTGTATTGAGCTAAGGGTCTTCACTAGGGGAGTTCACCAATCGATCCAAACCGAACCGAAAACCAAAAACTAAAAAAATCACTTTTTTTAATTGGATTGGATAGGATTTTGGATCCCCTAGTAAAATCCAATCCAATCCAATCCAAACCGATCTACTATAGACAATACTATTATTTTTGAAATTATAGTATTACTTATACCTTTTTTTTAAGCAAAGTATTACTCATACTTAAAAACATTGTTTTTAATACTTTTATGACCCTTATTTTCTTTAATATTTTTGTTGGAATGACATGTATGAGATTATTTAGAATAAATGTTAATGTCTTGAAGTTATATTTTGTCAAAAGTTTTGATCCATAATATATATATATATATACACACACACACACATATACATACTTGATTAAGTAAACATGAAAAATAGGAAATCAATTAAGTAATTTGAAAAATAAATAGCTACAATTTATTTGTAGCTGATTCAAGGGGAAAATAGGATAAGTGAGAGTAGATATAGAGAAATAACATAAAAGAATATTTAACATAAAAGAACGTGTTAAAAATATCAATAATTGTTTTTCTCTAACTCCCAATACTTTGTCAAGAATTCTCTAAAATTTTCCCCACTCTTTATCAAATCAAACAACAATTAATAAGGAACAAATTAATAGTTGCTAGCTTTCATAAAGGTTCTATTGTTCTAGTATAGAGAGGGGTTAAAATAGATATTGAGCATCCTAAACTAGCTCCCTTAAATGAAAATTATATTTTGTCTACTATTACATAAGTAGAGAGGATAATTGACATAAGAAAAAAATAAAGTATGACAAAAACCGAATTATCCAATCCAATATTGGATTGGATTGGATCAGATTTTTTTAAAGATGCAATCCGATCCAATTTAAACCGCACGTTGTTTTCATCATTGGATCGGATGGCTTTTTAGCTCAAAACCGATCCAACCAAATCTGCGAACCCTCGTAGTCTTGACCAACCAAGGGTCGATGAAATGATAAGCATCTTGACCCCATAAATAGAAGGACGCCAGTTTGAATTCTGGCGGAGACACTCTAGTTGGGAGATTGCGAAAATCAAAAGTTCATTTCCTTATTCTAAGCAATCGATCAAGAATTAGTCTCATAACTGATCCAAAGGGTCGAAACTTGTGAAGATACCACGAGAATGCCACTGGGGAGCCAAAAACCCTAATTACAATGATTCATATCAACCAAATAAAAATTTAAGTATCTAATTAACCAGTGTCATAAGAAATCAATAAATTTAAATGTTTTATTAAAGAACCTGGTATTACGCTTTTCAATACATTAAACACACTTTTGTAAAAAACATACATTAAACATATCATCTTCCAATATAATATGACCTTTTCAAGAGTTTAAACTTAATGCGCTTTAGTATGAAGTTTTCTATTATTATTTAATTATGTGTTAATATATTATTAAAAAAGTTAAACTTTGTAAGTAATACTACGATATAGTAATTTTTTATATAAATAAATAATTAAATAAAAAAATGTATTCTCACAATGTACGAAAATTTAATTTAATTCAGAAATAAACTTAAATATAGTGTAAATTAACTTTATTATTGGCAAAGTTTATTTTGACATGAATAAAATTTATTTCATAATTATTTAATAAATTTTGTAAAACCAACAAGAACATCATGAGAGAGTAACAATGTACAAATTTCTTAATGTTCTAAATAAAAAATTTATTATTTAATATAAATTTTAGGCGGATAAAAAAACGAATAATCATTGGGACATATCAGTTTAGTTAACTTGAGCAATCAAATCATTATAACTAAACTATAGGCGCGTAGATCCAAGATGAAACGCATGTTTGTACGCGGCAATGCATTGCTGATTTGGCTTTTAAATTTTGAGACAGGTAAGGTGTACCTGCATGGCATCCAACAACATTATTCCTCATCCATAACTCTATGTTCTGCTGCATCCTTTATAAATCAAAGAAATTAAGAGCAAAGTACTCATAAAGGTTAATTTGTTGTTGTTGTTTCTCAACGTGTGGCCATCGATGAAGTTCTTTAGCCATCTTCCTCTTCATTCTAGTTGCTGCTGGTTTATGCGCCAGTCATGGTCTCTCCAACCAGAGGTAGACCCTGAGTTAACAACATGCAAACACCAGTGCAAAGCAGCAGCTGCAATTTACCGAGGATGACAAGCAGGCATGCATGCAAAGGTGCGAAAAGTATCATCCGTTGAGAGAAAATTAGTTTTCATATTCCTGGGTGTATTCTTTTGAAATTGGTATTGATTTTACACATCTTTAAATAATGAAATATTGAATGGATTGTTTAGTGTTAACAATGCCTAATTAAACTTTCTCATTGCTCTTTATCAATGCTTGCTGCATTCATTAGATTGTATCATATTTATTTTTCCTTGCTTATTTCATTCACTTCTTCTATCCCGGCTTGAAACCAAGAGAGAGGTTAGAGAGGCTATTCAAACAACAGGATAAGGGAAGCATGCATATTCAAAATATCAAGAGGAATTTGGCCTTTCGGTGGCCAATCAGGTGGTCCATTCAACATTTTCAACCGTCTCACTATCTCCAATCAATATGGTCGTCATCCCTGATGATCACACACAGCTTCGACACCTCAATCTCATTCTCAGCTTCCTTAATCTCACCAAAGTATTATACCACAATCCACTATTATTATTATTAACCCTTCTTATTATTAACAACACCAATATCTATTTACGGTTTACTCGTGTGAATTCTATATGTTGCTTTGCTTTGGCACCAATGTGTCATATTATCAATAGGGTCTATGACTGGTCCTTCTTTACATGACAAGGGCGACCAAGATTGCACTGATAACTGATGGCTATGGGTTCTTAGAGATAGCATGCCCACACGTGTCTTCCTCCTCTGGCTCCCACGACCACAAAAGAGTAGCCCTTCATATCATGGGTTCAGGGCTCCCTTGAGGCCCGGAATGGTGTTTGTTGTTCCTACTGGACATCGATCCCTTCTTGGTAGAAGCTTCCAAGAAAAAGAACCTTCAGATAGTTTGCTTTGAGGTGATCAATGCACAAGGGAACAAGATGCTCACTTTTGCAGGTATATATATATATAATTAGTATAGGACAAAACTTAGACATAAGTAGGTGTTATTTTTCAATAACAAAAAAATGTGTGACAGCTGTTATATGTGCTATATTTTTATTGACGAGCAATAACACATGTCATATTGTCATCAGTATAATGCTGAAACAATTTTATAAATACAATATACGATGTATTTATAAAATTGTAGTCCATAAGTACAATGCCTAACTCTTAATTTGATAGGCATGATGCACTCAAATCATATCATTATCATATAATATAACCGTATATTTTGTAACTAGATTTAACCCATGCATGCACTCAAATTAATGTTATTCTCTTTTGATGGATTATTGTGGAGTTTTGTGATGAGTTGTGGAAGTTAATTAACAGGAAAGAAGAACATAGTGAAGGCACTGGACAAGGAGGCGAAGGAGCTGGCCTTCAACTACCCTGCTGACATGGTGGACGACATCTTCAGCAGAGATGAAGATTTCTTCTACCCCGGCCCTGGCAACTATATATGATTTCGAGGAGGAGCGTGGTCGTGCTTATGCATGATCTTGAGGGCCTTCTGAAGTCTGAAGAACAATAAAAAGGAGCAGATGGAGATGAGCTTATTAGGTTTAGGTTTTAAGACTTAAATTTTGAGTGTTTAGTGGTGATGATGTAAGTTAGATGGCAGAGATGCAAATGAACTGCATCCCTATCTGTAATGATACCAAGATAAATAAGATGCTAAGCATTTGCTGTTAATTTTCTTCCTTCCGGATAGGTTTATCATCACTTCGTCAGTTCTTTTCTTTCAATTTCTTTGTCTTAGTAATACAGAGAAAATTAAGGTATAAGAGGTTGAAATCTGTTACGTGGAGTGACCCATGAAGCTGCCAGCAAATCAGCTTTTTAATTTTCCTAATTTTTAGGCAATAAAGAGTCAAATATCTGTAAAGATCAGAATATTTGATTCTCTGTTTTTTAGGCATGTGTTTTGCTAATTAATAGTAGATTTTCTGCATTTCTTTGCTGTATAAATTCAGTTTTGCTGTTCAATAAAATATACAGCCCTTTGTGTAGGAACTGTCAAGTAATAATGCAGCAAGATGAGATATGGAACTAGATAAAACAGAAAGCTTAAGCAAGATGAAAAGAAACTTAACACAAACTGCAAAACACAAGGTTTATCGTGGTTCAGAGTTTTGAGATCCAAAACTCCCACATCCACATTGAGACGAGACTTCTTTATTCAGATCAAGATCACAAAACCAGTACAAGACTTTACACAGGTATGAGAAAGACTCTTTCCTCACTTGCACTCACAATACATGGACTGATAACACTCTTCTCTAAGTCACACAATCAGAATTACAATCAAAACTGATTACATACATCACTGTCAAGCCTTATATATTCTACACATAGCTAGATCCTCTAGGTAGTTACAACTTCTGCCAACTAACTAACTGTCATAACAGAATATCACATATGTATAACATAATACTCTAACTGCCTTCCTCTTTTAAAAAGTGATGATCCACCCGAGTTCCACAAATCTCCACTTGGATCTTCAATTCTTCAGCTACACTTAGAATATTCTCAGCCTCTGACAGAGGCTTATGCTTCAAGTCTTCCAATATTCACAAGTCCAAACAGTGAGCAAACTTGGTGCCAGGAACAACTTTAGTTAACATATCAGCAGGGTTGTCATCAGTACGCACTTTCTTTACTTCATTCAGTTTCTGAGCAATAATGTCTCCGATGTTGTGAAGCCTTATATCTAGGTGCTTTGTCCTTTCATGGAAAACTTGGTTTTTAGAAAGGCAAATAGCACTTTGGCTATCACACCATACTGTAACAGGAATAGACTTTCCTTCAAGCTCATTCACTAGGCCTTTCAACCAGATTGCTTCTTTAATTAACTGCTTCTGTTAAGGCTATGTATTCCGACTCAGTTGTAGAAAGTGCAACTATAGACTGCATGTTAGCTTTCCAGCTAATAGTGTTACCATACAAAGTAAAGATATACCCTGTCAAAGACCTGCGTTTGTCCAAGTCTCCTGCATAATCTGCATCTACAAAGCCTGACAAACAGTTAGAATTACCTCGAGATTTTCCATAAACAAGACCAGTAGATTTAGACCCTTTAAGATATCAAAGAATCCACTTAATAGCAGTCCAGTGTTCTTTGCCAGGATTGGCCATGAACCTTCTAACTAAGCTTACTGAGTATGCCAAGTCAGGCCTTGTGAAGAAACAACAGGAGTAGAAACAGCTTAAGCCTCATACATATTAAACATTTTCAACAATTTTTCAACATAACCTGCTTGAGAGAGATACAACAGGCCCTGATTCTTGTCTGTGTATCTGCATGCCAAGGATTTTCCTTGCAGCCCCAAGGTCCTTCATTTCAAATTCAGAACTGAGCAAATCTTTCAAGTTACTAATTGCTGAGTTATCTGCACTTGCTATCAACATGTCATCAACATAAAGAAGAAGATAAATGAAGCAAAAAATTTTTTTGGTAAGCAAAGAATTGATATATAAATGAGTACAAGGTGTACCCTACCCATTTACAATAAGAAGAAAAGAACAAGTGTAATTAGAATACTTGATGATACAACATCAGTATGCGTATTACACAAGACTAACAGAAACAAAAACAGAAATACTAACACAGTCTGGACAAAAACCAAACAAGACAGTCTACCCTCCACCAAAACTGAATCAAACAGCCACTACACCAGCAAAATAAGCTTCCTGATAACCACAGTACGAAGGCGCCAACTTCCTGAAAATCTCACTTTCTCTCTGGATGCATCACAGCTGCACAATAACATTAAACCGCCAACCTTACAGCTAAACAAAACCTGACCACCTATTCTTTTTCTTGCCATTCTCCAAACACTGAGTGCTGTAGGTCATTTGTTATTGAATCCACCTGTAAACCAGTCTCAACTCCCAACTAGATGTAAATCTTCATCCACACCACTCCAATAAACCGCAAAGCAGCACCAACTTAATTAGAATCGAAAAGACCAAAATCCAGGCATAGTATAGCCAAACTTGTGCAAAAGCAGCCAACCAAAGAGCATGAGAGCTGCAGCGTAATTCTGACAGATCAGCTAAAGAGGAACCCCTGTTTTCATACCAGCATCCAAATTTCAACACGACCAACCTCAGCTTTAAGTTCTGGAAATTTACTCAATCACCCAGACAAAGAACTGAAATTTCTTTCCTTCATCCGATCAGTACCAACACTTACTAATTCCAAGTACCCTCCACTTCGAACAGACTGTAGCCCGCACCATCTTCTAAGTTAAAATCTTCAAACAATGCATCAGATTAAGGCACCAATCTGTGAAAGAGAAACTGTTCCTTTTTACTGATGCCTTACACCAAGACCAAACTCTCACTTTTATCATTTCTATTATCTTCACAGCATCCAAACCAGCCTGATTAAATATGATGTCATTTCGAAGCAGCCACAATGACCAAACAATGCCAAACCAGAACATCCTCCACCCTTTTTTGTATCCTTTTGTGTGTAAAAGCCCACTGTGTTGTAATAACAACTCATTTAAGTTTCCTGCTAAAACAGTGTAGACTCCCAACCAATATATATGTACATCCAAATAGAGTAAGAGAAGTTGCATGACAAAAATAAATGGTTGGTAGTTTCTAATTCCTTTTCACAAAAACAGCATAATGGAGAGCCCGAGCCAACCGTGAGTCCTCTCTTGAGAAGGTTAACCGCAATAGGGATTCTGTCTTGAATAGACCTCCAGCAAAGCGCTGCCACTTTGAGAGGCACCTTTGATTCCCACATGAGACTGTACAGTTCCTTTCCCATACCTTCATCCACTGCTGTAATGACTTTGTATGCTTCCTTCACCGTGTAAGGATTTTCCCCACACAACCAGCTCCAACTATCATCCACATTTGCTCTTGGACACTTTTGGTTAATGATATTCATCATGTTCTCCATAAGCCCTTCTTCCCATATAAATAGTCTTCTTCTCCAATTGAAGTTCCAACACCATAATCCATCTCTCCATGTGCCCATTTGCTCGATCTTTGCCTCCTTCAACAAGGATATGTTATACAACCTGTGAAAAGCACCAGACAAAACATTCGTACCTACCCAAAGATCATTCCAAAAAGAAATGTTGTTTCCAGAGCCCAAGACCCTCCTAATTCCGTTGGATAACCACCCCTCCTTTTGTGTGTCCCCCCCCCCCCCCCTCTAATTTACCTAAATCGGACCACCACACTGAAACCTCACCGCCCTCAAAGGTTTTTTCACACCAATTTACTCCCCAACTAGAAGGGTCCCCATACTTTACCCTAAGGATGCTTGACCAAAAAGACTCTTTCTCTGTGAAAAGCCTCCATCTCCACTTCCCAAGTAACGCTAAGTTGAAGGCTTTTATGTTTCTAATGCCTAAACCCCCATCCTCTCTAGCTCTGCACACAACATCCCATTTTACCCAACATATTTTCCTACATTCATCACTCCCACCCCAAAGGAACCTTCTTTGAATTTGAGTGATTTTGTTCAAAACCTTCTTTGGAGCCTTGTATATAGATAAATAATAAACAGGTAAAGCAGAAAGGACTGCATTTACCAAAATAACTCTACCACCAAAAGAAAGATATTTGTTTCTCCAACCCATTAACCTTTTTTGAAGAGAGGTGATAAGTGGCTCCCATGTTGAATACCTTCTCGGATTTCCTCCCACCAAGATTCCTAGGAATTTAAATGGAGTGCTTCCTAATCTGCAGTTAAGGATGTGTGCCGCATGCTCAATTAAACCAGCATTTTGTCTTGATGCCTATAAGGCCACTCTTGTGGAAATTAACTCTAAGATCAGCAACTAGCTCAAAAGATCTTAGGACACTCTTAACTGCTTTCACGTTGGATATAGTCATATCTCCCACCAAGATTGTGTCATCTGCATACTGGATGTGGGAAACACCGAATTTCTGCTCCCTTCCTTGAAAGACAAATTCACTAAAGATGTTTTTCTCGACCGCACTGCGTATAAGACCACTAAGGCCTTCTGCAACTATAAGGAACAAGAATGATGCCTTTGGGTTCCCCTGACGAATCCCACGTGACATTAGGAATTCCGGTGATGGACTTCCATTTATCAATACTGAAACTGATGCTGACTGCAAGCAAACTCTAATCCAAGACCTCCATTTGTCTGGGAATCCCATTCTGGATTGCATATAATCCAGGAATTCCCAGCTTACCGAGTCATACGCTTTTTCAAAATCCACCTTGAACAACATACATTGCTTCCCTTTCCTCCTGGGATAATCAATTATTTCATTGATAGCCACAACCCCGTCTAGGATGTTTCTTCCTTTCAAGAACGTTGTTTGGTTCCCAGTAATTACCGAATCCACAACCCTGGCCATTCTTCTCGCAAGAAATTTAGCCACTATTTTATACATACAACCAACTAAGGAGATTGGCCTGTATTCATTCAGGTCCACCGGGTTTTCCTTTTTAGGAATAAGTAGCCAAGAATGAAGCATTGCACCCTCTGACTAACCTCTCACCTGAATGGAAATCCGACACCATCTTGCAAATATCGTCACCAAGTACCTCCCATAATTTTTTAATGAATGCAAAATTATAACCATCCGATCCCGGGCTCTTGTTCCCATCGCACTCCTATACTGCATTTTTAATTTCTAACCTTGAAAATCTCTCAATGAGGCTGTTGCTTTGAAGACTTGAAATTCTTTTGAACTCTAGCCCATCAAGTGTTGGCCTCAGGACATTTTCCTGTTTGAACAGATTCTGGAAATGCCCTGAGATAACATGTTTCAACAACTCAGGTTCATCTACCCAGTTCCCTTCATGCCAAATCCCAAGGATCTCATTAACCTTCCTTCTTTTATTCACGCAAGAATGAAAGAAACCTGAATTTGAATCACCCAATTGTAACCATTTTAGCCTTGACTTCTGATACAAAATGGATTCCTTCATTCTCGATAATTTTCAGAATTTGTCAAACAATTCTCTCCTCTTCATCACCTCTTCATCTGCAAATGATCCTGCTTCCCCTATGTCGTCTAGCTTTTTTATCTCCTCCACCATACCCTGGATGTTGTCGTCAACTTTCCCAAAAACACCATTGTTCCAATCCTTCAATGCTAGCTTTAGATGTTTAAGTTTCTCCTTAAGAACATAACAACCACAACCATATATGTCTAGCTCCCTCCATTTATCATGTACCAGCTTCCCAAAATCATTCTGTTCTAACCAACAATTAAAAACTCTAAAAGGCTTGGGGCCCCAATTTTTAACCAAAGATTTCAGAAGAATAGGGCAATGGTCGGACACTGTCCTTTCCAAGCCCCATTGGGATAGATGTTCCCACCTGTCCAGCCATTCATCTGACAGCAAAAACCTATCAATTCTGCTCATACAAGACCCGTCCGCCCTATGCCAAGTGTACTTTCTGCCTGCAAGTGGCAAATCATCCAGCCCCATAGTTTCAATGAATTCATCAAATTCTTGCATCTCCCTTGTCATATTCTGACCAGAATTCCTCTTCCTTTCATCTGTGTTCCTTATAGCATTAAAATCACCTCCCAAACACCAAGCTGAGCCCAAGTTGTTAGCCCGCATCACACAAAGATCTTCCCATAAAGCTCTTTTACCAACCAGAGTGCAGGGTGAATATATATTTAAAATGAAGCAAGGCTCAGTGTTTTCGCCCCACCACCCTTCACCCCCAAGTAACCATCACCAGAGAAGGATTCTTCTAGTACAAACACATTAGTATTCCACATGCACAGCATACCTCCTGAGTTCCCAGAGTAACTCTTGTAGCACCAATCCACCTCTGTTCCACCCCACAGAGACTGGCACAAGAACTTATCAATTTTTTCCATCTTAGTCTCCTGAATACACATAAACTCCACACTCTCTTTTTTAATTAAGCTTCTAACTTCCCTTTTCTTCACTCTCCCCCCAACCCTCTTACATTGTACGAGGCAATCCTCATTAAGTCACATTGAGGACTCCTTCTCTCTTCCTGGAATTTTTATTTCCTTTCTGCTCCTTATCCCTGATTTCCATTTCAACTAGCTGGTTCAAGATATCATCCTCCCTGTTGAGCACCGTTACACCCAAGCTTTTGCCCAACTGCCATATTTCATTAGCTTCTTTATAAGCTTCTGCCCTTAGTATTGCACGATTTGTGACTCTGATTTGTGTTTCAGAAATTGTGTCGCTTACCAACGGAAGTGTATTCTTCATCAACTGGACCAGCGGCCTCTTCCCAGCAGCAATGACCCTTCTTCTGATCGTTTCCAAATCTGTGTTGGTGTCGAAAATGAAATCATGCTCCCCTAGTTCTGGTTCTCTGTAGTCGTACTCCATCTCTCGTATAGGGCTCCTTATGATTACTCCCGCATTTCTGTTTCTACGGCCGTAAACCTTAGTATATGTTTCGGTCTCCTTCATCCTTATTCCTGCTGGCTTTGGCCTGATGACCTCCACCAAACCTCCGTAATCACCGTTACCCTGCACCCCTATTCGATTCGAGCTTGAACCGACTCCCCCATCTGCAAGGCCCACATTTTCACCCTTTGAATTATCACTCCTTGAATGAATATCATCAAGCCCAAGTTCCGTGTTCTCCACCCCAAGCCCCAGAAGCCGAAACCTCCCCATCTTTCCATTATTTCCACCATCTTGGACAGCTTCACTTATTGAGTGGGCCTTACTGTTCTCGGTAACCTCTACTTCACTCAGGCCCATCAACTTAACGCGGTTTGAATTACTGCTTCTAAGGCCGACTTCTTCAATTAATTTTGTTGGGCTAACAACTAATACACCTGCCCTTTGACCCACCGACAACGACGTTTTTTCTTCTTCTCCAGCAATTTTCGTACGACCTGCTCTGCCAATGTACTCCTTAGCCACCCTATTCTGAACCTCTGTACCACTAGATTTTTCCTTGAATGACACGTTTCTCCCAAAATTCGTGTTGCAAAATTCAAAATTCAAAATTCAACCGTTCCAAGTCCTCGTCCCTGACTCCCTCCTCCAACTCAGTTTCCGGCACGGTGAAGACACTGTTAGCAGCGGAGTCGTCTTCATCAGAGGAGAACCCATCCGTAGAATGCCATTTCCAGTCTGAGGCATATCTGGTTGGATTTTCACTGAAAATCTCCTCCAGGATCCGAATCGAGTATAGAACTTCATTCACCTTTATTTCCACTACCTTGTTAATGAGGTCTGGACTTGTAGTAGTTACTAGTGCCCTCCCATAGTCTAATCTAACCTTATCTCTCATGGAGTCATCAGTAGAAATGAAGTTTCCCACAAGAAGATATGAATTGGAACTCCTTTAATTTTAACCCATACTGACCTCTCTGTTGGCTCCAAGCCTTGAGTCCAAGGTCTGATTTCTGTGAACCACCTTGAGAACCCTCTGTCATTCAACCTAACTCTTGTTTCCATATCCCCCCTTCTTTCGCTCTCAGCAAAACGAGGTTCCCACCCATTGGAGTTAAGGAGATTGCTAAGAGTTCCTCCAACTTGTATTTCTGTTGCAGTGTTTGAATTCCTTCAAGGTCAGAGAACTTCCCGACAAAGCATAGATTTAGCCAAGCCATGTCATCTTCTGACACATGAAATTCCATCCCACTCCATCTGCTTTCTCTATTTGATGGCCCTTTGTTTGGGTAGATTGGTTTGTATTGTCTTCCTTCTCCCAGCACATTAGCGTAACTCCTCCCACCTACCAAAGTAACACCTCTGTTGAAGGTTCCATTGATAACCTGAGGCTTCACTGCTTTGCTCTTGATTGTACCTCTGTCAAAAGCAGGAATATTGACACGCAATTTGTATGACCCAATCCACAGCGAATCTAGCTGCTCTTCTAGTGCCTTAGGATTTTTCACTTCCAAGAATTTTACAAAACCGAATCTTTTCCCAAATTTGTCTCTTTTTTGTGGGATGAAAACATCAATAACCCTACCCCACCTGAGGAACAACTTCCACATGTAAAATAAACACAGCTATCATATGAACTTCTCTTGTATCCCTTTGAAATTACAAAGGAATCAAATCTAAGGTACCATTGTCTAGGGGACTGTTTCAGTCCATAGAGAGACCTTTTTAATAATTACACCATTTGTTCTTTTCCTTTTCCAATGAATCCCTGATCAGGTTGGTTCATATATATTTGTTCATCTAATTGACCATGTAAAAAGGCTGTTCTTACATCCATTTGCTCTAATTCTAAGTTATGTTCAGCTATTAAGGTTAATATTATCCTAATGCTAGTGTGTTTCACCACAGGGGAAAAGATTTCATTGAAATATATTCCTTCCTTTTGTGTAAAACTTTTGCCACTAATATGGCCTTGCACATGCTCTTCTCAACACCTGGCACTTCTGGCTTCCTCTTATAGACCCACTTACAACCCCCAATTCTTTGATTTTCTGGTTTTTCAACCAAAATCCAAGTTCTGTTTTTCATCAAGGAATTGATTTCCTTAGTCATGTCTATCATCCATTCATCCTTATCAGGTCTTGAAATTGCATCCTTATAGCTTATAGGATCAGTGCTTTGGTCCTCCAATTCTATGCTTAATGCATAGGCTATCAAGTCAGCATATCTGAATCTTTGTGTTGGTTTGATCTGCCTTCTTTGCCTGTCTCTTACAAGGTTGTAAGTGTCAACAATATGTTGGTTTGAGGAGGTGTCCTCATCATTATGTGATGTTGTTGGCTAATCTGTATCAATTTCGCTTTCAGTGGTTTCCTCCACCTCCAAGTGAGAACCATGATCAGGATTATTATGCTCTGTAGAGTCCTTAATCTTCTGCTGATCATCATTCAATGTCTCTTGCTGTTTTTCTCCCAGCATATCTTCCTCTCTAAACACAACATCCCTGCTAACAATTGTTCTTGAACCTGAAGGTTGTGTCAAGCAGATTTTGAATCCTTTGACACCATCAGGGTAGTCAAGAAAAATACCTTTCTTAGCTCTAGGTTCAAGCTTCCCATCATTAGTATGTATATAGGCAGTGCATCCAAAAATTCTCAGGTTATCATAGCTTGGAGGCTTACCTGTCCAGAGCTCTTCTGGAGTCTTAAAACCAATAGCACTTGAGGGGCATCTATTAATCAAGAAGCATGCAATGTTGACCGCATCCCCCCGAAATTTCTTAGACAATTTTGCATTTGACAACATGCACCTAACCCTTTCTAGAATGGTTCTATTCATTCTCTCAGCAATACCATTTTGCCGAGGGGTCATCCTCACTGTTTTGTGCCTTGTAATACCGCAGTCTTTGCAAACTTCTGAGAATTCCTCACTCAAGCATTCTAAACCATTGTATGTTCTTAACACCTTTACTTTCTTTCCAGTTTGATTTTCCACAAGTGTCTTCCATTGTTTGAAGCATTTAAATGCTTGGTTCTTGTGTTTCAAAAGATAAACCCATACCTTCCTTGACCAATCATCTATGAATGTTACAAAATATCTAGCTCCTCCTAAAGATGGAACTTTAGATGGCCCCCAAATGTCCGAGTGTACATAATCAACTATGCCTTTAGTGGTATGGATGGCAGAGGGAAACTTCACTCTTTTATGCTTGCCATACAAGCAATGTTCACAGAACTCTAGTTTTTCTAAATTTCCCTTTCCAAACAGACCTTGCTTATGCAATATTTCTAATCCCTTTTGACTCACATGGCCTAGTCTAAAATGCCAAAGTTTTTAAGAAACAGTTTTGGAAATTGAAACTAGTCCTACTGAGTTGGGAATAGAGGTACCTTGCAGTTTATAAAGGCCATTTATCCTAACACCTTTCAGCACTTGCATAGAGTCCTTGTACCCTCTCAGAACTCCACCTTCTCCTTTGAAAACATAGCCTGCTTGATCCAACATTCCCAAAGAGAGGAGGTTTCTCTTGAGATCAGGTACATGTCTCACATTGGGTAGGATCTTTGAGGAACCATCTGACAGCTTCAGCTTGACAGCTCCAATTCCAATGACTTTGCATGCAACATTGTTGCCTATTAGAACCTTTCCATTGAGAATTGTGCCCGTTAGAGTACCTCAAAGATTTGGATATGCTGACTTAATAGCTTATTCCTTAGATGTTGAAACTGATTCACAAAGCACAAAACCTAGAAGTTGTAAAGAGGCTATTTCTGGATCTGAAAAAGATAAGTGGCAATTAGCAATCAATGAAGAAATTGCCTTTCTTATAAAGAATGACACCTGGGAACTAGTTGAAAAGCCAAATAATCAAATAATTGTTGGATGTAAATGGATCTATAAGAAGAAACCAGAGGTACAAGGAATAGAAACAAACATGGTTAAAGCCAGATTAGTGGCCAAAGGATTTACCCAAAAGGAAGGAGTTGATTTCAATGAAATCCTCTCTCCTGTAGTTAAGCATACAAGCATTCGAATCATACTTGTTCTTGTTGCAGTACATAATTTAGAACTTGAACAAATGGATGTTAAAACCGCCTTTTTACATGGACATCTTGAGGAGAAGATCTATATGAAACAACCTGAGGGATATGAACAAACTGGAAAGGAACAAATGGCGTGTCTACTAAAAAGATCCCTTTATGATCTTAAACAATCACCAAGGCAATGATATAAAAGATTTGATTCATTTGTTATCTCAAATGGTTATACTAGAAGTTCCTTTGATAGTTGTGTGTATTTTAAAAGAACTGATTCAGGTTATTTCATTTATCTTCTCCTATATGTGGATGATATGTTAATTGCCAGTGCTGATATTAATGCTATTAACCATTTAAAGATTTTTTTAAGTTCAGAATTTGAGATGAAATATCTAGGTGCTGCAAGAAGGATCTTAGGAATGGAAATTGCAAGGAACAAGGCTGAAGGACTACTTTGTCTAAGCCAATCAAACTATATGAAGAAGCTGCTTGAAAAGTACAATATGCTTGAGGCCAAGGCTGTTTCTACTCCTATTGCTGGCCACTTCAAGCTATCAGTCTCTCAATCTCCTAAGACTGATGAAGATTACAAATACATGAGCAACATACCTTATTCAAATGCAACCGGGAGCTTGATGTATTCTATAGTCTGTACAAGACCAGACCTAGCATATGCAGCAAGTATGGTAAGCAGGTTCATGGCCAATCCAGGGAAAGAACACTGGTTAGCTGTAAAATGGGTTTTCAGATATCTAAAAGGGACTAAGTCTCTTGGCCTTATATATGGCAGAGATAAGGAAAAACTCAGTGGATTGTCTGGCTTCGTAGATGCTGACTTTGCAGGGGATATAGACAAAAGGAGATCTCAAACTGGATATATTTTCACTTTATATGGAAAAACTATCATTTGGAAGGCAAGCTTGCAATCAATAGTGGCTTTATCCAATACAGAGTCAGAATATATTGCTTTAATTGAAGCCATTAAAGAAGCTATATGGCTTAAGGTAATTGTCAATGAACTTGAAGGAAAGTCTATACCTATAACAGTTTGGTGTGACAAACAAAGTGCAATTTGTCTCTCAAAGAACCAAGTGTTCCATGAGAGGACAAAGCACATTGACATTAGGCTACACATCATTCGAGATATCATTGCACAAGGAGTAATAGAAGTGAAGAAAGTAGCAGGTGAAGACAATCCTGCAGACATGCTAACTAAAGTTGTTCCAGCCACCAAGTTTTTACACTGTATGAACTTGGTGAACACTGGAAACTGTTGAATTCAAGTCTCTGCGAGAGACTGAGGCAAGCTAAGCATAAATTCGAAGATTCGAGGTGGAGACCTGTGAAGCACGTGTGAATCTCAATTAGTTAGCTTGACCTATTAGTTTTTCCTTAGTTAGTTATGTGATATCAATTCTTTGTAGTGGCACTTGTGCAAATTGTAACCACTAACTGATTTTAGATAGTTATTTAGGGATTGATATGGAAGCCATAACAATAGGAGAGCTAGGAATCTATATAAGGGTGATCATATAGGAAAGTATAAAAGATTGCAAATTCACCAATTTGTTGTATACTTGTAACCTGAAACAGAAAGCGATCCTCAATAATATTGACTCGGTGTGGATGTAGGAGTCTGGACCTCAGCTCTGAACCACGATAATATTCTTGCCTCTTTTCTTTAGCTTTCTTTCAATTTGCTTTCTTTCTTGATTCTTCTGTTTTTTCTGTTATTGATTCAGTCCTGCAACATTTCTTAATATCACAAGAAAGGTTTCTCATTGCCATTGTTCACAACACTTTGCAATTCAGATTTCCCTATCATTGCTTCTTGTTGCAGTCCTCTATATTTTATTCAAATAACCAACAAATTGGTAATTAGAGCTGTCTTTTTACGGGATCTGTGAAATAGATGCTGAAGCAAATTTTTCACATGTTGCTCCTCCTATCTTTGATGGAGAAATCTATGACCTTTGAGCTGTGAGAATGGAATCTTACCTGGAGGCTTTAGATCTCTGGGAAGCCATGGAAGAGGATTATGATGTTCCTCCACTGCCAAACAATCCCACCATGACCCAGATTAAAAATCACAAAGAGAGAAAAACCAATAAGGCAAAGGCAAAGGCATGTCTATTTGCTTGTGTCTCAAAACCATCTTTACCAGAATCATGAATCTCAAAACAGTGAAAGAGATTTGGTATTACCTGAAAGAAGAATATGCAGGAGATCAGAGGATACGAAGCATGCAGGTGCTAAATTTAATAAGGAAATTTGAGTTACAGAGAATGAAAGAGTCTGAGACAATCCAAGAGTACTCAGATAGATTGCTCAACATTGCCAATAAGGTCATATTGATGGGCACTGAGTTTCCTGATTCCAGGATTGTAGAAAAAGTTCTTGTAACAGTACCTGAAAGGTATGAAGCTTCTATAGCAACCTTGGAGAACACAAAGGATCTGTGTAAGATCACTCTGGCAGAAGTGTCACATGCACTGAAGGCACAAGAGCAAAGAAAGCTAATGAGGCAAAAATGATCTATGGAGGGTGCCTTTCAAGTCAAGTTGCAAATCAACAATAATGGCAAAAGCCATAGCAACAAACCTGAAGGTTTTGCAAACAGAAAAATCAACAATCAAAGCAGCAATTCTCAGGTACATCCACCCCCTCATTGCAAAAAAACTAATCATCCACAAAAAAGGTGCTGGTGGAGGCCAGATGCAAGGTGTCATAGGCGTGGTCAGTTAGGGCATATGGAAAGGATATGCAAATCTCAACAACAGCAAGAGGAAGTCAAGGTTGCTGAGGATCAATCACAAGAGGAGCAGTTGTTTGCTGTATCATGCAGTGCTGCCAATAGCTCTACAGAAAGTTGGCTTATTGATAATGGTTGTACAAACCACATGACTTATGATCGTGAGCTCTTCAGAGAGCTCAACAAAACTGTTCTCTCTAAAGTCAAGATTGGAAATGGAGTATACATTGAAGTAAAAGGCAAAGGAACTGTGGCAATTGAAGGCCAAACAGGTTTGAAACTGATTTCTGATGTTTTATATGTTCCTGAAATCAATCAGAATCTTTTGAGTGTTCCTCAGTTGCTGGAAAAAGGTTATAAGGTGCTGTTTGAAGACAAAAATTGCATGATTAAAGACTCAGAAGGCAGAGAGATGTTCAAAGTTCAAATGAAAGGCAAAAGCTTTGCCTTGGATTTCATGAACAAGGAGCAGGCTGCAATGCACCAAGAGGTTAGCAGTATGGTACTCTGGCACAAGAGATTGGGCCATTTCAATCACAATGCTCTAGTGTTTATGAAGAATAACAATCTTGCAAAAACTTTCCTTGAATTAGAAGAACTTCCTGCATGTGCTACCTGCCAATATGGAAAGCAAACAAGGCTCTATTTTCCATAAAATAAGGCTTGGAGGGCAACACAAAAGCTGGAACTAATACACACAGATATTGGAGGGCCCACGAGAACACCGTCATTGAATGGGAGTAAGTATTATATTGTTTTCATTGATGACAACACAAGAATGTGCTGGATTTATTTTATGAAGTTTAAATCTGAAGCTGCTGACATCTTTTGGAAGTTAAAAGCTTGGGTGGAAACTCAAAGCAAGTGCAAAGTGCAAAGTGCAGGTAATGATATCTGACAATGGAACTGAATATATCTCTGAAAAATTTATTAAGTTTTGTGAAGATGCGGGCATAGAACACCAGTTGACAACACCTTACTCACCTCAACAGAATGGCATTGCGGAAAGGAAGAACAGGACAGTTATGGAGATGGCTAGGTGCTTGCTTCATGATAAAGGATTGACAAAGAAATTTTGGGTGGAAGCTGTAAATACTGCAGTGTTTTTGCTGAATAGGCTGCCAACAAAAGCTTTGCAAAAAAGAACACCATTTGAAGCATGGTATGGTTACAAACCCGAGTTGCTCAATCTGAAGATATTTGGTTGCTTGTGGTTCTCTTACATTCCTCATGTTAAGAGAGACAAACTGGACAAGAAAGCAGAACCTGGAATATTTGTAGGCTATAGCTTAATTTCAAAGGCCTACATGATATATTTACCACATCAAAACAAAGTAATTGTTAGCAGGGATGTCAAATTCTTGGAGTTAGATTGCTGGAGCTGGGAAAATGACAAGAAGAATGAATTTCAGGAGGAGAATGAAGATGAAAATGAAGAAACTGTCAGAGGAACAAGATCACATTCTGACATCTATCAAAGGTGTAATGTTGCAATCATGGAACCTGCTGGATATGAAGAAGCTGCAACTGATAAAAAATGGATAGATGCAATGAAGTAGGAGCTCAAGATGATTGAAAAAAATCAAACATGGAAATTGGTGGACAGACCTAATCATAAGAAAGCTATTGGAGTCAAGCGGGTTTATAGGACCAAGCTTAATCCAGATGGTTCTGTAAACAAGAATAAGGCAAGGCTTGTTGTTAAGGGATATGCCCAAATCTTTGGGGTAGATTTTTCTGAAACTTGCACTCCGGTGGCTAGGTTGGATACCATAAGGTTGCTGCTAACACTTGCTGCACAAAATGGTTGGGTCATACATCAAATGAATGTCAAGTCGGCTTTTTTGAATGGATACATGGAGGAAGAAATCTTTGTTGAACAACCAGAGGGTTTTGTTGTTAAAGGACAGGAGGAAAAGGTGTATATATTGAATAAGGCTCTATATGGGCTAAAATAAGCACCAAGATCATGGTATGGCAAAATTGATACACACTTAGTGCTCTTAGGCTTTGTAAAAAGTTCAAGTGAATTTACCCTATACGTCAAAAAGGTTGAAAATGAAATACTTGTGGTATCGCTTTATGTTGATGATCTGTTTGTTACAGGAAGTCATAAGGAGCTGATTAACAAGTTCAAAGAAGAAATGAAAGATGCTTTTGAGATGACAGACCTTGGAAAGATGACATTCTTCCTTGGTATGCAAGTGAAACAAAAGCAAAATGAAATATTTGTGTGCCAGCAAAAATATGCAAAAGAAGTTCTCAGGAAGTTCAACATGGAAGAACGCAAACCAGCTGCAACTCCAATGAATCAAAAGGAGAAGTTTTGCAAAGAAGATGAACATGAAAGGGTTGATGAAAGGCTGTACAGAAGCTTAGTAGGCTGCTTGATGTATTTAACAGCAACCAGGCCAGATATTATGTATGCTGTGAGTTTACTATCAAGGTACAAGCACTGTGCTAGTGAAATTCACTTTCAAGCAGCAAAAAGAATTCTTAGATATGTTAAAGGCACAATTGATTATGGAATAAGGTTCAGTCAAGTTAAAAGTTTCAGTCTTCTTGGTTATTCTGATAGTGATTGGGCAGGATGTGTTGATGATATGAGAAGCACTTCAGGATATTATTTTACTTTGGGTTCTAGAGTTTTTTCATGGTATTCTCAAAAGCAAGAAGTTATAGCTCAATCAACAGTAGAGGCAGAGTATATAGATGCTACTGCTGCTGTGAATCAAGCTCTTTGGATCAAAAAACTCATGACAGACTTGCATATGGAACAAACAGAAAGCACACAGATATTTGTGGACAACCAAGCTGCAATTTCAATTTCTAATGATCCAGTATTCCACGGCAGAACAAAACACTTCAAGATCAAGTTTTTCTTTCTAAGAGAAGTTCAGAAGGATGGAGAATTGCAGCTTGTCTATTGTAGAACAAAACATCAGAATGCTGACATCCTAACAAAGGCACTTCCTAACGTCATATTTGAGTTCTTGGGGAGAAGACTTGGAATATGCAGCTCCAGTGTCAAGGAGGAGTGTTAAGTGGAATGACCAATGAAGCTGCCTGCAAATCAACTTTTTAATTTTCCTAATTTTTAGGCAATAAAGAGTCAAATATCTGTAAAGATCAGAATATTTGATTCTCTATTTTTTAGGCATGTGTTTTGCTAATTAATAGCAGATTTTCTGCATTTCTTTGCTGTATAAGTTCAGTTTTGTTGCTCAATAAAATATACAGCCCTCTACAATGCCGATTTCCCTATCATTGATTCTTTTTGCAGTCCTCTATATTTTATTTAAATAACCAACAAAATCCATGTTTTCATGGGCTCATTTTGTGACACATTTCTACCCCGCATGTTATGGAGCATAAAAATATAGATATAAATAAAATAAAAGCATGCATTCACTGGATAAATTAAAACCTTTGTCTATGGGTAGAAAAGTCTCACATGAACGAGTTCATAAAAACGCGGAAAATATAAAACCAAGTTAAAACAACGACAAACCTAAAACATAAACAACCCAACCCCGATGTCACAATTCAGAACTGGTACAACCGTTCCGGAAAATATCCTCTGAATACAACTGAACAAAACTAACTAGACAAAATGTAAAAGCCCTAACTATGAGTGGTGACTCCTCAGAGTCACTCCTCTCCGGGCTGCTCGTCATCCTCTGCAATAAGCCAATCAGGTCAAACAAATAAGAAGAAAGAGGGGAGTAAGAATCATGTAAACATATTCAGCAAGGAGATAGGAAGCAAGGTAAACAAACAAACATAGCATCATATAGCATACATCAACATGTAAACATCATAACATCAGTCATCATCAACATCGTCATAACAAGTATGCTATGCAGTGCAATGCAACACTACTCCGCCACTCCAACAATACATGTGGATCCAACTAACTCAGGACGAACGACTTCGGAGTTACATATCCGTATTGGCCATGAAAGCACCAACACCGTCAGTTCACCAAACCTTGGGTGAACCCCATGTATAGCCAACACATCAAACCGTTGATGCCTCATCACGGGGGGACCGCGGTCACCAAACCATCGGGTGACCTACCGTGGATGGCCAGATCACCGTACTCTCGGGCGATCTCCCCTATGTCGAACCTCCCCCTCAACCATCAACTCCAATGCTCTAAGCATGGCAAACAACAACAAACAACAACCACCTCCTTTGCTTGGGCCAAAAAGCTGCCAAGACTTCAACATGAACTCAACGTGCTTGGGCCAATAAGCACCCAAGACTTCAACACCAACGTGCTTGAGCCAATAAGCACCCAAGACTTCAACAATGTGCGGTAACCCAACGATTACCGACTTAACCATCTTATTATCTTAATCATCTTAATTAATCTTCAATTAAGTTATCAAGTCTTCATCATTGATTAGCTATGTTATCATAACGTTATTGGGGAAGATTAGGGTTAGAAGCCCTTGCTTAAACCTTTAATTCCCTCTCTGTCTGATGGGGGAGCACGGGCGTGCTTGTCCCCTGCACGGCCGTGCTGGTCACATAAGTGAAGCAGGTTGTGCTTCCTTTTAGGCACGGCCGTGCTCAGCGGCACGGTCGTGCTCCTCTGCTGCACGGTCGTGCTTAATGCACGACCATTTTCTAGAATTCAAACTGGGAGCATGGGCATGCTCCCTGTTCAGCACAGTCGTGCTTAATGCACAGCAGTACTGCTCTGGGCAGAAACTGATACCGAGTTCTTAGCCAATTTTAGGGTTTTTAATTCATTAATCCTTGGTCATCTTAACAACATATTTTAGGATCGAAAACTCATCATCGACATTAACCAATCAACATCGTATATACAACAATAATCATCATATCATAACATTCATAAGGTAACCATCATAAACATCAAGGACATATATGAACATGAGTATGAAGCATACAACATAAACATCAACACAGCTAGAGCATATTATCACCTAAACATATGAAGTATATAAACATCATATAGGCACGTAAACTGACAGTACCGAGGTTATGGGAACCCCTTTACCTTACACTACCCCAGTGCCTAATGTAAACACTACCCTTCTCCCCATACCCGGATTGAAGGTAGCTCTAACAATGGTCCTAACAGCAACTGGTTCCTTCCCTTCGAGCGGCTCACAACGAATCCAAGCCTTGGAACAACGTAAACACAAACTATCAGTTTCCAATTATAAACAAGAAAAGGAAACACGAAAGGGGAAGACTTTACCTCTATAAATCAAGCACAGATGAAACAGGGCTTCCCAAAGGTCCCTAATACTCAATAAACTGAATGAGTTCGATAGAAATAGGGAACGAAACAGTGTTAGCCGCAATAGGGTTAGCAGTCAACACAAATAGGGTTAAAAACGCAACCCTCTGTTTTTGTGCCAAAATATATAGACTGTGCACGAAGCACAGTCGTGCTGGACTTAGCATCAGCAAGACGCGGTCCGCACATTGAGCACGGACGTTCTTACTGTTGAGCACAGGCGTGCTGGCTAATGAGCACGGTCGTGCTCATCTACCAGAAAAGGGACTTTTAAGCTAAAATCTCACCTAGCTTTTAGCCAACAACTTAACTTAACAAAACCAACTTAAACAGCCAAACAAGCTTTAAAGAAAAGCACTTACGAAAAACAGGGTGTTACACATTTCCCGTGATAAACTTAATCAGTACAATACAACTCTTGCACATACTTGCAAACTTATGTAAGGGAATTAAATTGCATCAATTTTTATTTGAATTTGTAAAATTGAAATAAATTGGTTCATACTCTTCCTCAAAACTAGAAAAATCTCAGCACACATCAAAGTATGAACTATGAAACAGAGTGTATACTATATAGAGTAGAGGAATGATTTTTGTACACCAAAATAGGATACCATTTGGTGTCTCCTTTGTTTTTTTTTTTTGTGTGTATTTTTTAGAAGCGTGTATACAAAGAAGATAAAAAGTAAGTGAGAGATAGAGATAAACATATACGGTGTCACAAAGGTGTCCAAAATTTGTGTTCAAATATCATAAATCTAAAGAGTATGTTTCACACATTACAGTTATTAAATGTTTTTGTTAAAGATCTTCATTTAGTGTTGGCATTGTTTCACCGTGCGGACTCGATGAAGTTATAAATTACTCCTTCCGTTCCTTTTTTTTGATGTTTTAAGGTTTCTACACATAGATTAAGAAATCATTAATTTGTGTATATTTGTACTAAAATACCCTTATTTCAACCATTAATTGTTTACAAATTTCAATTGCATTTACTCCATACTCCACTAGCAATTTATGTACCTAGCCATTTATATGTGCCACTTTTGTTTTGGAACATGCAGCATTTATGACTGAATTTAAGTATGAAAGGTTTTGTGTATTTTTAAAGTAAATCAACTTAATTCTATATAAGGGTATATATGGAAAAAAATTAGTCAATTATAATTTGGGTTTATAAAACACCCATTGTTTTGAAAAAAAAATAAGTAGCTAAAAACACGAAAGAAAAGAAACGGGAACGGGAGACCTTTTTTAATAAGGATTTGCTTGGTTCATCAAGGACGACCATTGAAGACAAGTCCATGCAAATAACCATAAATTAGAATTTCTACAAAAGTATCCTTATAAAAAAAAACTTTCAAAATAAAAGAAATTGTGATTTTTTGAAAGTAAATGTCATTTAAGTACTCCAAACAAATTGTCATTTTTTCATGTTTATAATTTAAAATGCATATTGATTGATAAAAATGATATTTTATATTGTACTTTTTGTTTGTCATATATCCTTTTATTATATATGTAAATTATTGATAAAATCATCCAAGTCACTTTCAATTTCAGGGGCTGGGTGTTTTTTCTTTACATGGGTGGAGGTTTATTTGAAACATTCCTTTGAACATTTGAAACATTCCCAAGAAATCTTGGACGTCTTTTTTGAGTTCAGGATGAAATAAATTTATGCAACAACAACAGTTAGGAAGAGCAAAATCAATAACATAAGGGTGTTCTTACAGGGGAGAAGACAGAGTGTCACGGCCACAAAGGAAGAGAATGCGAAACCAGAGGGAGAACACATAGTGATTTGGTGGATACTAATTTAAAGGAATTAATTGGGGGTAATAAAGTAATTTAACTTCTCAAAATTTTTCCACTCCGTCCGGAAAACATTTTTCCCACCCTTATATATGGGAAAACTTTTTTCCCACCCGCTTCATAAACTATATTCCAGGGAATCTTTTATTCCTGGGAATATATTTTTTCTCTTATACCAAACGTAGAAAAACTTTATTACCAAATCACATTCCCGAGAATATAAAAATATCTCTTGTACCAAACGTCACCCAAATACAATGGTCATTTTATCCCAAGTTAAAAATACATGGACAGACAGGGTTGGGAAGGTAGTTGGTCAATAACTCAACAGAAGTTGCATCCTTGATGGTCCATTATTTTAGGTTTTGACAACTTAAATGAGGGTCATTATTGTGGGTCTGAAAATTTCTTCTCATAAACATGGATCAATGAGGGGTGTACTTTTTTTTGTAAGAAAAGTAAGGCCTGAGGGCTAAGACCCACATCAAGAGTCATAGATAGTCTCTTATTGGGGTCCAACAAAGGGGAGAGAGAAATTGAGATAAATGACATCTGCGGAAATTGAATTATGCTACTCTTTCTTGTGGAATCCCCAACTCCACGGGACATTTATGGGTGAACCCAAGGATTACCGACTTAACCATGTGCGGTAACCCAACGATTACCGACTTAACCATCTTATTATCTTAATCATCTTAATTAATCTTCAGTTAAGTTATCAAGTCTTCGTCATTGATTAGATATGTTATCATAACGTTATTGGGGAAGATTGGGGTTTAAAGCCCCTTCTTAAACCTTTAATTCCCTCTCTGTCCGATGGGGGAGCACAGGCATGCTTGTCCCCTACACGGCCGTGCTGGTCACATAAGTGAAGCAGGTCGTGCTTCCTTTTAGGCACGACCGTGCTCAGCGGCACGATCGTGCTCCTCTGCTGCACGGCCATACTTAATGCGCGGCCATTTTCCAGAATTCAAACAGGGAGCACAGGCGTGCTCCCTGTTCAGCACGGTCGTGCTTAATGCACAACAGTACTGTTCTGGGCAGAAACCGATACCGAGTTCTTAGCCAATTTTTAGGGTTTTTAATCCATTAATCCTTGGTCATCTTAACAACATATTTTAGGATTGAAAACTCATCATCAACATCAACCAATCAACATCGTATATACAACAATAGTCATCATATCATAACATTCATAAGGTAACCGTCATAAACATTAAGGACATATATGAACATGAGTATGAAGCATACAACATAAACATCAACACAGCTAGAGCAGATTATCACATAAACATATGAAGTATATAAACATCATATAGGCATACAAACTGAAACTACCCTTCACCCCATACCTGGATCGAAGGTAGCTCTAACAACGGTCCTAACAGTAACTGGTTCCTTCCCTTCGAGCAGCTCACAACGAATCCAAGCCTTGGAACAATGTAAACACAAACTATCAGCTTCCAATTCTAAACAAGAAAAGGAAACACGAATGGGAAAGACTTTACTTCTATATATCAAGCACATATGAAACAGGGCTTCCTAAAGGTCTCCAATACTCAAGAAACTGATTGAGTTCGATGGAAATAGGGAACGAAACAGTGTTCGCTGCAATAGGGTTAGCAACCAACACAGATAGGGTTAAAAACGCAACCCTCTGTTTCTGTGCCAAAATATATAGACTGTGCACGAAGCACGGTCGGGGTGGACATCGCGTCAGCGATATGGGTGTAAGTGGATCTAATTCGACACGCGAACCCGACCGATCCGACCCGATCCGTTTTTGTGGTTCGGTTCCGATCATTGGTTCGACTTGGGTAAAAATCAATGGACCCGACCATGGTTTGGTTCGGTTCTCAGTTCCAGGAAAAGTGAACCCGATAGAACCGAACCGAACCCCTACTATATATATTTTTTTAAATTATATATCAGACTATCAGTGACAGAGTCAGTCACTATCTCGACTTCTCCTCTCCAAATTCCAAACCCTACTTCACGCTTCACTTCTTCACCTCTCATCATCCAGGTTAGCGGCGGCGGCCTACCTTCCAGCACCGCTCACCACCGTGACCAGCACCCTCCATCACCGCGACATCTCTCCACCTCTTCACCTCGCTCCATCACCGTGATACCTCTCAACCTCTTCACCTCGCTCAGTCGCTCCATCACCGGCACCGTGACACCTCCCTCCGGCCTCAACCACTCCATCACCCCGAGTCCGCGACACCTCTCCACCTCTTCACCTCGCTCCATCACCGTGATACCTCTCCACCTCTTCGCCTCGCTCAGTTGCTCCATCACCGGCACCACGACACCTCCCTCCGGCCTCCACCTCTCCACCACACTCCATCACCGCGAGTCCGCGACACCCTCTGAGATTGGTACCCAATTTATGCATTTTGGATTTTTTGAGTTTTGAGTTTTGATTTAGGGATTTTTGATTTTATGGTTATTTGAATCATTGATTCTTTCTTTCTGATCTATGCTTCCTGTGTGCATTCCTTAATTCCTTAGGTTTGGTGCAAAATGACTGAGAATCAAGATACAGCTGGGACTCAAATTTCTAGTGCACCTACTCCTCCAACAGAAACAACTTCCAGTGAGATACCTCAGGTTGAAGGTCAATCTACACAGCCTGCACCAGAGGTACGTGTCAAACAAAAACCCAGCAGACCTCCATCTGTGGCTTGGAATCATTTTAAGAAAGAGGGTGATAAGGCTATCTGTATCTATTGTGGCAAACATTATGCTTGAAATAGTAGTAATCATGGGACTTCCAACCTCAACAAACATATGAATAAGTGTACTAAAAACCCAAGTAACACCGATATGAAGCAAAAAAATGATTGCCCTAGGAAAACAAAGTGAGAATGATAACACTGTATCTATGAGGCTTGTTGAGTTTAAGCAAGATGAATGCAGAGAGGCTTTGGCTAAGTTTCTAATAATGGATGAGCTCCCTTTTAAGTTTGTCGATAACCCCGGGTTTAGAGCTTTCATGAGTGTGGCTCAACCTCGATTTAAAATCCCTAGTCGTGTGACCATGGCAAAGGATTGCATGCAACTCTTTATGGGTGAGAAAGTACTTTTGAAATATTTGTTGGAACAAAACTATCAAATGGTTTCCCTTACAACCGATACTTGGACTTCCATGCAAAACATGAATTATATGTGTGTGACTGCCCATTTTATTGATGAAGGGTGGGAATTGAAATAGAAGATAGTGAGTTTTGGTTTGATTGCAGACCATAGGGGGGAAACCATAGGAAAAGCTTTAGAGAAATGCATAAAAGATTGGGGTATTACCAAGATTTGCACTGTAGCCGTAGATAATGCTAGTGCTAACACCAGAGCCTTGTTATATTTGGTTAGAGGCATGGATGATTGGAAAGGTGCTACCATATTGAAAGGGGAGTATTTGCATATGAGATGTAGTGCTCACATCTTGACCTTAATTGCAAGTGATGGGTTGAAGGAACTAGATAGTTCTATTTCAAAGATAAGGGCTTCTTGCAAGTATGTGAGGTCATCTCCACAAAGATTGACCTCTTTTAAGAGGTGTGTCGAGGAGGCAAACATAACCATGGGTCAAATGCTTGTGCTTGATGTGCCAACTAGGTGGAATTCCACTTATTTGATGTTGAACATAGCTGAAAAGTATGAAAAGGCGTTTGTTTGCTTATAATTTGATGACCACTCTTATGTAGCATTTGTTGATAGTGAAGGGGGTGCTCCTCTTATTGATGATTGGAATCGTGCTCGTGTTTTCATTAAATTTTTAAAGATTTTTTATGATGCTACCCTTACTCTTTCTGCATCATTGCATGTCACTTTTAATGGCTTCTTTGATAAGTGGTGTGAAATCCAAGCTACATTGAATAAGTGGATGCAAAGTGATGATGAGGTGCTGTATAGGATGTCATCAAATATGAAAGTAAAATTTGACAAATATTGGGACATGGAGCATTTGAATTATCTGTTGGTGGTGGCTATTTTCCTTGACCCTAGATATAAATTGGAGTGTTTTGAGTGTTGTTTGGATCAGGTATTCAATTCGGATATGGCTATTGTGATGGAAGTATTAAAAAAATTGAAAGATCTGTTAAAAAAATATATTTTCTCAGTATGTTGTTTGGTATCATATTCCCAATGATTCTCGTGATTCTAATGCCCAACCCTCGAATAGTACTCTTCAAGCACAAGGTGGTCAAAATGACGAGAGTGAAATATCATGTAAAGGTGCGTTCATGTGAAAGGTAAGGATGAAGCAAGGTGAGCTGAAGAGAAATGAGTTGGAAATATATATTGAAGATGATGTGTAAGACTATTGTGATGATTTTGATATTCTCAAATGGTGGAGAGGTAAGACGGTGAAGTATCATGTTCTTTCTCGAATGGCTAGGGACATATTAGCTATCCCGGTGTCTACTGTGTCATCTGAGTCCGCATTTAGTACTGGGGGTCGTGTTCTTGACCCATACCATAGTTCACTGCATCCCTCCACAGTAGAGGCTTTGATTTGTACTCAAAATTGGTTGAGGAGTAAAGATGAAAAAGTTGATAATCTACAAAGTCATATGGCTGAAGATGATTCAGGTAAAAAGTTTATTAATTATTTTATCATTGAATTTGATATCTTTTAGACTTTCTTATATATTTTTTGTATTATTATATTATTAGAGCTTCTAGAGATAAATGCATTGCATCAGGATATTGGGAACACTAGTAGTCAGTTTATGGCCTTGGATTAAGGTAACTTATTGTTTTGTTTTTTTACACTTCATTCGTTGTAAACATGTATTTAGTGTTTCCCTATTTTTTGTTCAGGTACAACTTGTTTCAAAGCAACTGTTTCTTGAAGGGACAACTTGAGTTTTTGTTCAGAGGCACAACTTGAGTTTTATTGCAAAATTTAGTTTATCAAGTTGTTGATACTTAATGAGTATTTCGATTTGAAATTAGATGAGCTCATGGTACTCTTTCCTCTTGACCAGGACACATTACTGTTTGGATCTTGATGTGTTCATATATTGCAGGAGTTAGGTTACAATAAGACTTCTCAAATGACTGAAATGAGATGAAGAACAAATATGATATTTTGGATGTATTTTGTGTTTTTTTTATGTATTTTGGTGAACACTTTGATTTTAGTATTGCATTTCCCTGCTTACATGTTTGGACTATTTGTGCAATGTAATGCCACAACTATAACAGCCTATGGTGCTGTGCCACAGTTCTGCAATTCTGGAATCATATGGTGCCGTGTTGATTTTTCTGTGTTGGAATTCTATCATTCTGGAATCATATGGTGTTGTGGATTTTTCGTGTTAGATGTTGTGTTGATTTTTGGGGAGTAAACTAGATTTGATGTGGGATATGTAATTTGCATTCAGGAGAAATGGAAATAGAAACAAGTGGAACATGAATAATAGGAGAAAATTGATTTTTTTTATTTTTTTTTTATAAAAAAGGCAGGAACCCAATGATCCGATCCGAACATGATCGGTTCGGATTGGTTCGGGTCTGCTACCAGAAAACGTCAAAAACTGAACCGAACCGAACAATTTTGATTGGTTCGAACACTGTTTTCCCTCAAAATCGAACCAAACCGACCTGATTACACCCCTAGTCAGCGAGACGCGGTCCGCACATTGAGCACAGGCGTGCTCACTGTTGAGCATGGGCGTGTTCAACTTAAAATCAGAAACACGCTTCTGACTTTAAGCACGAGCGAGCTGGCTAACGAGCACGGTCGTGCTCATCTACCAAAAAGTGACTTTTAAGCTAAAATCCCACCTAGCCCTTAGCCAACAACTTAACTTAAAAAAACCAACTTAAACAGTCACACAAGCTTTAAAGAAAAGCACTTACGAAAAACAGGGTGTTACAATTCCACCCCCTTATAAAAATTTAGTCCTCGAAATTTCTACGTACCTCAAACGAAAAGGTGCGGGTACGCTTCCACCATCTTGCTTTCCAGCTCCCAGGTAGCACTTTCCCCAGTAGCCCCACTCCAAACTACTTTGACCAAAGGAATTTCCTTACCTATTAGTTGCTTCACCCGCCTATCCTCGACTCGAAGGGGTAACACTTCAAACGTCAAGTTCTCTTTCAACTGTATTGCGTCGGGTACTATCACGTGACTAGAGTCCTGGATGTACTTTGAGTTGAGACACATTAAAAACATTATGGAGATTGGACAAGAACGGTGGTAAGGCTATCTGGTAGGTGACTTCGCCGACTCTTTTGAGGATTTGGTAAGGACCAATGAATCTCGGAATAAGTTTCCTCGCCTTCATCACTCTACCAACCCCAGTCATTGGAGTAACTCTCAAGATCACATGATCGCCTTCTTGGAATTCGAGCATCTTCCTCCTTTTATCGTGATAGCTCTTTTGCCTACTTTGTGCAACTCTCATCTTTTCCTGAACCAACCTGATCTTTTCTGTTGTTTCCTGGACTATCTCTGGCCCTAGCACCACATTATCACTATGTTCATTCCAACACAAGGGTGTCCTATATCTCCTCCCATAAAGAGCCTCATAAGGTGTCATCCCAATGCTGGAATGGAAGTTGTTGTTGTAGGTGAACTCTATCAAGGGCAAAAACTTGTCCCAACTACCAGACTGCTCTAGCACACAAGCCCTCAACAAGTCCTCTAAGGACTGGATGGTCCTTTCAGACTGCCCATCAGTCTGTGGGTGATAAGCTGAACTAAGCCTAAGCTTTGTCCCTAAAGCACACTGCAAACTCTCCCAGAACCTGGAGGTAAACCTCGGGTCTCTATCTGATACTATGCTAGAGGGTACACCATGAAGCCTAACTATCTCCTTGATGTACAGCTTAGCCAACTTCTCTAAAGGATATTCCATGTTCATAGGGATGAAATGGACGGACTTAGTCAACCTATCCACAACAACCCATATAGCCTCAAAACCAGTTGGAGTCCTAGGGAGTCTAGACACAAAATCCATGGAGATACTATCCCATTTCCATTATGTGACACTCAAAGGTTGCAACTTACCTGAAGGCTTTTGGTGTTCTATCTTGGCCTTCTGACAAACTCGGCACACATACACAAACTCGGCCACATCCTTTTTCATCCTAGGCCACCAAAACATATTCTTAAGGTCCTGATACATCTCGGTGGCACCTGAGTGCACACTCAGTCCACTCCTATGTCCTTCCTCAAGGATCAACTTTCTAAGCTCGAGAACATCCGGTATGCACACTCTATCTTTAAACCTCAAGACATCATCACTGTCATCCTTAAAACTAAGGTCTCTACCCTGAGCAAGCAACTCTCGCTGGTCTAAAATAAACTTGTCTAACTTATGACCCTCTCTAATTTGATCCATCAAGCTGTTGGTAACCTTCAAGGTACCAAGCTTAATACTCTTAGGGGTAAACTCACAAGCTAGACTAAGGTCTCTAAACTCCTCACTCAAATCCATCTCCCTAACCATCAAAGCGGAGATATGCAAGGTTTTCCTACTCAAGGCACCGGCCACCACATTGGCTTTTCCTGGGTGATAAGTCAGCTCGAAGTCATAATCCTTTAAGAACTTCATCCACCTACGTGATGAGTGTGATTTTGCCTCATCTTTGTCTATCATTTTGCATGCATTTTCATGTAGTTTAGGCATATTTAATTTGATTTTTGGTTAATTTTCCTTTGGAACGGGTAAGGCGTTTTTCGTGGTGTTGTTTTGCAGAAATCAAGGGTAAAATGCTCAAGATCAACCATGATGGAGGTTGGATGAAAATAGGGCTTGAGAAGTGAAGAAAATGAGCCAAACAGAGCCCATCACGGCCTAGCCGTGATGCCCATTGTTGGACGAATCTGGGCAAGTATACCCAGTCGTGCAAGTAATACGGTGGTAAGACCGGTTTATCGTATCCACGGGGATTGGATGTCAAGTACCAATTCGCAAGCTCGGCAACTATCTAGACTAAACTATTTATCAAGAGAAATTAAAACAAGCAAAAGAAAAGAAATAAAATCTTTTTGTCTTTTGGGGGACTTTTGACAAACACTTGGCGTGCAGAAAGGATATGTTGGGACTAGACTTCACCAAACCTCTAACTCATGCACTATCAGGACTAGATACCTCCCATTCATGCTTCAGATATTAAAATCAATCCACTAAACTACTCAAACCCCGATTCCTCGGATGGCAAGAGCCTAAATCCACTAATAGACCCTAATTCCTTAGGTGGCCTAGATTAATGAATTTGCATTAAGATTAGGGATTACGCGATTACTAATAAACCTAGTTCCATTCCTAGATACAAGGCTTACTAGGTGATTAAATTCAATTCCGGTTATGATACGAACGTTCCCATTGCATACCAAAACACAAATCAAGTCATGGGGGTGCTAGCCACAACAAGCATTAAGCACAGAAAAATAACCACTAATACGAAGACATGAACATAGATTAATCAGTCAAGATAAATACATAAACATAAGTTTGATTACATCTAATCCCAACACAAGGATTTAACTACTCATAAAACAAAGAAAACCAAACCAGAGAAATAGGAAGGAAGAGGAGAGGAGAGGCTCCATGTGAGCTTTCCTTCTTCTTCAAAGCAATCCCTCTTGGCTCCCTTCTAGGGTTGAAACCCTAGCCCAGCTGCAGCCTCCAAATGCCTTCAAATGGACCCCAAAAACTCTCCAGTTCTGTCTGCTGCGTTCTTATTTATAGGTCTGCTGCGCGTCACGGCCGTGATGGCCATCACGGGCTGGCCGTGACGCGTTCTGTCCAAGGCGTGTTTGCACAAAATGAAGTCTCGCGAGGCGAGCTAGGTTTCGCGTCGCGAAACCCTAATTTTCTGGTTGGTCACGGTCGTGATGTCTATTACGGGAAGGCCGTGACAGCCTCTGACTTTTGCCTTCTGCTCTGCTTGATCACGGCCGTGATGGTCATCACGGCCTGGCCGTGATGGGCTCTGTTTGCCTCATATTCTTCACTTTTCAAGCTCTATTTCATCCAAGCTCCACCATGGCTGATTTTGATCATTTTTACATTGAATTCCTGCAAAACAACACCAAGAAACCGCTTCACCCGTTCCAAGGGAAAATCTAACTAAAATCAACTAAAGAATGCCTAATCTATATGAAAAATGCATGCAAATATGTACAGGAAACATCATGTAAAATCACACTATCAAATCACCCCAAGCTTATTCAATTGCTTGTCCTCAAGCAATCACTAAGGCCAGAAGAATAAACAGAACATTGATAGTGAACTAAGAATCGAGTAAATGATCCAAGTAATAGGCAATTCAAACAATTCAGCAAGAGACAATCAATTCAAGTCCAAGTAGAGGCTTAGGTTCTTTAGACTCATGTTCTCACTGATTTGGGCACTCTTTCTCACCTGAAGCTCACCCCAAGCTTGTTCATTTGCTTGGCTCTCTTCCTCACCTCACTCAAGTGTTTAGGGGAATAAGACAATTCGCTCAATTTTCCTCAAGGAATGAATCCTACCATAGGCTTGACTATCAACCAAATCTCTACTTTATTAATGAAAACAATTAAGAATCAAGAGGTCTTTACTTCGGTTGTAACGTGGCCATGGGATTAATCGTTAGGTGGGGATAACAAGAAAAGGACATTTCAAAAGGCTACATAAACATCAAGCATTGCAAACATGACCTTCTAAAATACCTTCTTGGGTTTTCGATTTATTTTTCCACCTTTCTTTTCTTTCTTTTTCTTTTCATTTCTCTTTTCTTTTTTTTTTGTCATCCCCTTCTCTATTTTTTTTATTTTTTTTTTATTTTCTTTTTCTTTTATTTTGCTTGGAGAAGGGGAGATTTTTTTCAACTCAAGAGAATTATTTTTTTCTGATTCTTTTCCCAAACTTTCAACTACCTTTTTCACCCTTTTGTAATACTTTAGAAGGTCCCTTATCAAACATATTTATCAAAACATTTCAGGGTACCAATAAAAGCATTTTTATTCTTTCAGGCTCAAAATTGGGCAACTAAGGGATAGCATTTCATCATTCCAAGCTCAGAAGGCCAAAAAATACCTATTGCCTCAATCATTTTCAAAAATGTTTTCAAAAATTTTTAAGCTTCAAAATGGTTTTAAGTCAAGTTCTAGAGAAAACAAACCAAGAGGAATAACCACTCTAACACAAAGAATGGGGTATATTTAGTGAGTACCCCTTTTTGGCTCAAAATCTCACATTTGTAGCAGTTCAACAATCAATGAGAACACAAATCCTCAGAACCATATGCTAATTATCAACTATCCAAGATTATCTCAAACATTTTCATTTGCAGCCATATCACAAGAATAACAAATTGGGTTCAACAATTCACTATCACAAATTATCGGCGCTTAGTTCTCACAATTGGATGCAAATTTCAGACAAGGGCAATCTAATAATGTGATCATGCAAAACTATCATGCAAGACTATATGAATGCAACATGCAAGATGCAAATGCAAAATACCCCTACCCCAAGCTTAAGAATTTACATTGCCCCCAATGTAAACAATCAAGTTGGAGAAAGGAAAAAAAATTATAAAATAAAACAAAAAATTGGAACGACTTACCGATGCGGTAGCGGGTGTTGACTTTCATTTCAGTCAGAAACTGCTTCATGAAAATTGGGTTGCTTTTTCTTGTCTTCTTGCTCTTCCCTCCTTCCTTATTACCCTGGAATCACTTGGCAATTTTATTAGTAAAAGAAAACTCTTGATCTTCTCAAATTATTCAAGAGTTTAAAATAAAAAACACAACTAACTAAAGAAAACGGAAAAAGGAAAAGGAAAAGAAAAAATTGGGTTGCCTCCCAATGAGCGCTTCTTTAATGTCACTAGCTTGACTTATTAAAAGGTATCCTAGGATCCTCCTCCCGGATCAAATGGAAATTGGGGTGGTGATTGCAACAGTAATATAACTTTATTATCAATTCCACCCAGCCATTGGGTGAAATATCCATTGACCTTTGCAACCATAATAATGCACTTACTTCCTAGCGGGTCAAATGGCATTTTCACCAGGAAGTTTGAAAAACATGGGGAAGGGACTAGTTTACCAATGTCCACACATGCATGCAATCCGACATATTTGTCCAATGCAGAAAAATCAAACTGCTCAGCAAGCATGGTGGAATCCCCTACCACTTCGTCTTCATCTTGAACTATCCCCCAAACCAGATTTTCCTCAAATTGGGCTTCATGTGACTCTTGTACTAACTGTTGGCAAATCTCCTCAACGTGCGTTTTGAAGTTCTGCTTCACAGCTTCGATACTCTCACAATTTGCTCTTGCCTTGGCCTCGAGGCGGATAGCTCTTGGGAATACTTGTTCTAGAGCAGCTTTCAACGGTATTTGCTCCTTCCATTCCCATTCCTCCTCATGCTTCATTATCACACTATAAGCTTGTGCATGAGGGCAGTGACGTCCCCAGAGCCCGTAGTCTCCCAAGACTACATTGGGCCCAAAGTGGTATTTTGTAACACCGTCCAAGGTGGGAAAGTAATAAGTCTCCATGATTTTCAGTCCACCTTGCACAAACAAAACTCAAAACAAAAAGATCAAATATATACAGAAAATAAAAATGAAAATAAAATTAATAAAAATGTCTAAATTAGTTGCCTCCTTTGTTACTAATGATATTGGCAAAACCAATCCCCGGCAACGGCGCCAAAAACTTGTTGGACGAATCTGGGCAAGTATACCCAGTCGTGCAAGTAATACGGTGGTAAGACCGGTTTATCGTATCCACGGGGATTGGATGTCAAGTACCAATTCGCAAGCTCGGCAACTATCTAGACTAAACTATTTATCAAGAGAAATTAAAACAAGCAAAAGAAAAGAAATAAAATCTTTTTGTCTTTTGGGGGACTTTTGACAAACACTTGGCGTGCAGAAAGGATATGTTGGGACTAGACTTCACCAAACCTCTAACTCATGCACTATCAGGACTAGATACCTCCCATTCATGCTTCAGATATTAAAATCAATCCACTAAACTACTCAAACCCCGATTCCTCGGATGGCAAGAGCCTAAATCCACTAATAGACCCTAATTCCTTAGGTGGCCTAGATTAATGAATTTGCATTAAGATTAGGGATTACGCGATTACTAATAAACCTAGTTCCATTCCTAGATACAAGGCTTACTAGGTGATTAAATTCAATTCCGGTTATGATACGAACGTTCCCATTGCATACCAAAACACAAATCAAGTCATGGGGGTGCTAGCCACAACAAGCATTAAGCACAGAAAAATAACCACTAATACGAAGACATGAACATAGATTAATCAGTCAAGATAAATACATAAACATAAGTTTGATTACATCTAATCCCAACACAGGGATTTAACTACTCATAAAACAAAGAAAACCAAACCAGAGAAATAGGAAGGAAGAGGATAGGAGAGGCTCCATGTGAGCTTTCCTTCTTCTTCTTCAAAGCAATCCCTCTTGGCTCCCTTCTAGGGTTGAAACCCTAGCCCAGCTGCAGCCTCCAAATGCCTTCAAATGGACCCCAAAAACTCTCCAGTTCTGTCTGCTGCGTTCTTATTTATAGGTCTGCTGCGCGTCACGGCCGTGATGGCCATCACGGGCTGGCCGTGACGCGTTCTGTCCAAGGCGTGTTTGCACAAAATGAAGTCTCGTGAGGCGAGCTAGGTTTCGCGTCGCGAAACCCTAATTTTCTGGTTGGTCACGGCCGTGATGTCTATTACGGGAAGGCCGTGACAGCCTCTGACTTTTGCCTTCTGCTCTGCTTGATCACGGCCGTGATGGTCATCACGGCCTGGCCGTGATGGGCTCTGTTTGCCTCATATTCTTCACTTTTCAAGCTCTATTTCATCCAATCTCCACCATGGCTGATTTTGATCATTTTTACATTGAATTCCTGCAAAACAACACCAAGAAACCGCTTCACCCGTTCCAAGGGAAAATCTAACTAAAATCAACTAAAGAATGCCTAATCTATATGAAAAATGCATGCAAATATGTACAGGAAACATCATGTAAAATCACACTATCACCCATCACGGCCATGATCGAGCAAACCAAAGTAATTGTCAAAAATACATAAACATAGGGGATAAGAAACAGTTCTATCATCAAAAAGCGGAAAAGAGTCATAGTAAATTATACAGTAATTGTCATAGACAATCAACACACATAACTAACGAATCATCCTTAGGTCAATATATATCATCCTCTACCCTCATTCTCAGGCAATCTAACACGTAACATCTCTAATCCTGTCACCATGTTTTTACGTTATCGTGGCCACTACCACTCCTGTCACCATCCCTCATTTGCATCGGGGCACACCCTCATTCCCGTTAGGATGTCCCCCCCACCCAATTCCCTAAGGTGGAAGTGGTCTTGCGAGAAGAACTCTTGATTTTACGTGTATTATATTACCAATACACAGAAGTGTTTTACGTGTATTATATTACCAATACACAGTAATGTTTTACGTGTATTATATTACCAATACACAGAAGTGTTTTATGTGTATTATATTACCAATACACGGTGTATTATATTACCAATACACAGATGTCCTTGCGTATTATATTACCAATACACAGATGTCCTTGCGTATTATATTACCAATACACTTTTGTCCTTGTGTATTATATTACAAATACACGGTTGTGGACAACAACAACTATACTTGAATCTCACCAACCCGTTTTAACAACATCTTAGTGCTTTAACCTTCCATTAGAACTTGACACATATTCTATGCCATAACACCTCTTTAAAATTCCTCATCTAAGTTAGGCATTTCTAAATCATCATTTTCCTCACACCCAAAACAATCATCTCTTAGACAACATATATATCTTTGCTTAAAATCCATTAAGCATAATAATAAAAACCAGGCAGATCATTGATGAGTGTGATTACACCTCATATTTGTTTATCATTTTGCATGCATCTTCATATAGTTTAGGCATATTTAATTTGATTTTTGTTAGTTTTTACCTTGGAACGGGTAAGGCGGGTTTTGTGGTGTTGTTTTGCAGGAATTAAGGGTAAAATTCTCAGGATTGACCATGATGGAGCTTGGATGAAGATGGAGCTTTAAAAGTGAAGAAAATGAGCCAAACAGAGCCCATCATGGCCTAGCCGTGATGACCATCACGGTCATGATCGAGTAAAACTGAGAAGAAAGAAGGCAAAAGTCAGAACTGGTCACGGCCTAGCCGTGATGCCCATCACAGCCGTGACCTGTCAGCTGAACCAGACCCCCACAAGTCAGAATCTGTCACGGCCTAGCCGTGATGACCATCACGGCCATGACAGACCAAAAATTGAAGAAGCGCCCAAGGCAGAATCCATCACGGCCTGGCCGTGATGGCCATCACGGCCGTGACGCACATTACTTGGATCAGAAGCAACTGATTTGGATCTAATTTGTGTTTGATTGGGATTCAAACTTCCCAAATCTATAAATATGGCATCAGGCAGAGGACTTTGAGAGACTTTTGGGCTGCTACTCTTAGGCTATTATTTAGGATCTCTCTTCTTCTTCCTCCTCTCTTTCTAATTTTTATTTTCATGTTGTTGTTGTTAACCAAGCTTGTCATCACCATGACAATGCTTGAGTAGTAGTTTAATTTCTAGGGATTGGGGCTATGCCCAAGGTTGATTTATGTTGTTAATTTGATGTTATATCTTTGTTAATTGCGATTTTGCTTTAGATCTGATTTCTAGTGTTTTAATTACTCGTAAATCTGGTGCGCGCTTATTTACGTGTCATAGATATTCTAAGGAGGAACCTAGCGGTGAACTTAGGTATCGGATCTATAGAATCAGACTTAGGACTGAAATCAAGAGAGTTAGAAGCCGTCCTTCGAGGATTAACGAATTGTTACAAAACGTAAAGGGTTCAATCTAAATTCGACTACCACGAGAGTAGGGGTTGGTTTAATTGGGCACGGTTTTTGTAACCCGAGAGGGAGCTTAAACTATTTGAGGATAAATGTGCCTTCAAGGCATTTTCGATAATTAACAAGGGTTAATCAATTTAGTAACATAAACGATCTTGTTGGTAACCCAAATTCCTAGGAATCCATTTAAATATGAAAAACCATAAATAGATTTACTTTCTGTTTTACTTGATTCTGATTTTGAGTTATCTCTATTTCAAATATAAAAACCTTTTCAAAAATCCTTTTTTTTTATTTAGTCCAGTTTTAATCGATTTGATAATTAGTTGCGATTCGAGATCACAGTCTCTGTGGGATCGATATCTTTTTATTACTTGGCGACAATCCAGTACACTTGCCGGATCGCACGTGCATTCGCACGACATCAATCATGCATAACACAGTATCAATCAAAATATTCCCATATTACCAACATAGCACAAAATCAATTCAATAAAGGTAATAAAATCAAATCAACCATCAACAATATAAAGATCAACCTAATGTCAATAAACCTACAATCCCCTAATCGCCATTGGTTTTTCAGAAAAGGTTTCCAATGTGATTTTGGTCTTGTCGATTACTCGACTACTAGTAGGGTTTAGGTCTCCCTACACAATTATTATATAATCTACTACTTATCCATTTCGACGATAGGTTGGTTCTTTTCCCCACCTGGGTTATCACCGAACTCCCGAACTAGAATCTCCTCGTTGTCACACCACAAAGTACTAACTCCACCTTCTGTGAAGGTAAGGAGATTAGATGCTCGAAGAGGTATACCACGAACGTCCTTGTTTCCTCCGCGATGGAAGTCTAAGGTTATGAACACAAAATCACAAGTTAAAATCAAACAAGAACACTAAACCACAAGGTATAGGTTCGGCCAAGACTAGTTCTTAGGGTTAGAGATTCCCAAAAATTATACAACTCATGGATTTATGATCCTTAAGTGTTAGGAGTTCATAAACAACGATCACTTAACAAAGTTGAATTAAAATCCCACTAAGTTATAAACTTAGGGTATTCGGCCAAGGCTAGTAAAATAGGTTAGCATTCACTAAACTTTCCAATCTCTTAGGTTTAGCATCCATATGTATTAAGGAGCTCAAAACCATGATCATTTTGGAAAAATAAGAACAAAGTATCCTAGGTCCATAACCTTCTAGGTTCGGCCTTCATAGGATTTATAGGTTAGAAATATTTAAACTTTCCAATCTCTTAGACTTAGCATCCAAATATCTTATGGAGCTCAAGTCCATGATCATTTTGAAAAACAATGGAAACTTAAACATTCCAATCTCTTAGACTTAGCATCCAAATATCTTATGGAGCTCAAGTCCATGATCATCTTGGAAAAATGAAAGTAATACATCCTAGCTTTAATAACATAGAATAAACAAGTTAGAAATCTTTAAACTTTCCAATCTCTTAGACTTAGCATCCAAATATCTTATGGAGCTCAAGTCCATGATCATTTTGGAAAACAATGGAAACTTAAACATTCCAATCTCTTAGACTTAGCATCCAAATATCTTATGGAACTCAAGTCCATGATCATCTTGGAAAAATGAAAGTAATACATCCTAGCTTTAATAACATAGAATAAACAAGTTAGAAATCCTTAAACGTTCCAATCTCTTAGACCTAGCATCCAAATATCTTATAGAGCTTAAGTCCATGATCATTTTGGAAAAATAAAAACTCAAACATCCTAGCACCTAAACACTAAGTTTCGGCCATCATAGGATGATGAGGAAAATATTCTTTGTTTAACAATAACTCTTAGGTTTAGAATCGCAAGGTATTAAGAGTTCTAAATCCATGATCATACTTGGAAAGTTGAAACATAGTATCCTAGGCTTACTTATTCATATTTTCAGTCATTATAGGATCAAGCTATCAAAACTTCCAATATTTATAGATTTAAGATCAATGGATAGTTAGAAACTCAAACACATGATCATATTCTAAAAGTTGAAACAAAAACTTCCTAGGTCACAAATGCAAGCATTAGGCCTTCATTGGAAGAGATAGGTAGAGATTTTTGTTTTACACAACCTCTTAGTAAGTGAAAATATAAGAATAAAAGACTGTAGAAAGTGGTTTCAACTCAAAAGGAGTTTTCTACCATTTTAGAGAGATTTTAGAAGTTTAAAGCATATAAAGAACACATAAAGTAAACTAAGAAATACAAGATGAAACTTGCAAAAAGATTCATATGAGAGCATTACCATTAGTATAAGGAAGAACTTTAATGAAGAACTCAAGTAGAAAAGATGAATAAAAACTAAAGCTTTAATAGCTTGAACTTTTAAAAGAAAAGGAAGAAGATGAAATTAATTTAATGGAGTTTTGGAGAAGGAAAATGATGAAGTGAAAAATGAGAGGTGTATATATAGAGAATGGAGAGAGTGGCACGAAATTGAGGAGAGAGGAATGAGCTTGGAGAGCAAGTTTTGACCTTGTGCCTTGTTTGGCTGAAGAGGAAAGAGAAAAATAGGTTTTTAGAATATAATATGATATATTTCAAAAAGTCCATCATGACCACTTTTTAAGAGGTAGCTTAGGCCATACCTCTATTGAGTCACCTCACTCCCTCATCTCACCTCAAGCCTTTTATGTCTCCTATTCTACTCCATTTCGTACCCGGTTGCATTTCTGATCGTAATTCTTCCGACGTTTTTGCCCGAATAAAATATTATATTTTATTTTTGAACGAAAATTTTCTAAATAACCAAAGTTGAAGGAAACATAGTAAAAGCACTAACTATCTCGTTCACGGGTCGAAATTAGGTTTTCTGCACAGTAAACTTGTACCGGCAATGAAAACGCAGACCGGCTTTCGTCTGAATTTTCAACCGAAAATTTTGCCGTAACCCTCTACCATAAAGTAGACTATGAATATGATTTTATTTTAATAAAAAACGCTTTCTAAATCTCAAATTTAAAATATAATTTAATTATATTTTAACCGGTTGAACAACATAATTAAAATAAGGTTGTTACATGTTCCTCATGTTCCTCCTTGCTCTTGGAGTACACTAAGATGTCATCTATAAACACTACCACAAACTTATCCAAGTAAGGGTGAAAGGTCTTGTTCATGTAGTCCATAAAGACCGCAGGAGCATTGGTCACACCAAAGGGCATAACCAAGTACTCATATTGACCATATTTTGTTCTAAACGCTATCTTTGGGATGTCCTCAGACTTAACCCGAGTCTGATGGTACCCTGACCTCAAATCTATCTTAGAAAAGATGCAAGCGCCCATCAACTGGTCCATGAGATCATCAATCCTAGGGAGGGGATACCGATTCGTTATGGTCATCTTGTTGAGCTGCCGATAGTCGACACACAACCTCATACTACCATCCTTCTTCTTCACCAACAACACAGGTGCTCCCCACGGAGACACACTCGGCCTAATGAACTGCTTCTTCATCAGGTCCTCCAACCGTTCCTTTAACTTAGCTAGCTCTATAGGAGACATTCTATAGGGTGCTATAGAGATTGGCCCAGTGCCAGGCACTAAGTCTATGGCGAACTCAACATCTCTCTTTGTGGGTAAGTTATAAACATCACCCGGGAACACTTCAGGAAAGTCCCGCACAACAGGCAAGCTAGTGACATCAAGAGGGCTGCTCTCCACTTCCAGAGAAGCTAACATCATGTACACTTGGGCTTTGTCTTTCATCGAAGCTTGAACTTGGCTGGCAAAGAGAAGGTCCGAATTCTTAGACCCCGTTGGAGTTCCAAAAATCAGGGTTTTATCAAAACAGTTCAGGAGGGCGTGGTTGGAAGATAACCAGTCCATGTCAAGAATGATATCAAGGTCTTTCAGGGGTAAACATACAAGATCAGCAACAAAAGTTTTACCATCAATAACAATATGACAGTTCTTGCATGCATAAGAAGTGGAAACAGGCTTATTTATGGGTGTAGACACAAGCAAATCAAACTCAAGAAATGTAACATGCAACTTAAGACTCTTAACCCTATCATGCGATATAAACGAGTGAGTAGCACCCGAATCATACAATACAGTCAATTTAGTTCCATCAATAAAACATGTACCTTGAATCAAGTCATCGGACTCGGAGGCTTCAACTCCACTAAGATTAAAGACTCTCCCAATGGTCTTCAGTCGGTTGGCTTGAGACTTCTGACTCTTGCTAGCACTGGGAGGCTCTGCCTTGACTCCCTCACACTCACGGCTGATGTGACCCAACTTGCCACACCTGAAGCAAATCACAGCTGATTCCTTGCACTGAGAAGAACCGTGGCTTCCTGTACACGTCCAGTTGAAACCGTGGCTTCCTGCCACTCTACTTGAAGTCCCTGCCGGTCGGAGCATAACGTTGTCTATCTTTGTCTCTCTGATCAGTCCTCTTGCAGCTCGGACTATCCAATCCTCTGGAACTGGCAACCTTGAACTGACTAGTATCCTCATAAATTCTGCACTTGTTGACCAGAACTGGGAATACTCTGATCTCCTGGTAGCTGATCGCTTGCTTGATCTCGGGGTTAAGTCCAGCCTAGAACTTAACGCACTTTCAACACTCATCTGCAGTATGCTGGTACGGAGTGTAATACCTCGCCAACTCCTCAAACTTGGCAGCATATTCATAAACTAACATAGATCCCTGCCTCAAAGACAAGAATTCCATCTCCTTCATGTCCTTGATGTCTGCCGGAAAGTACTTCTCCAAAAACCTCTGCCTGAACTCAACCCATGTAACCGTTGTGTCCTCAGCATGCATCATCTACCTGCAGTTTTCCCACCAATGCTCAGCCTCCTCAGTCAGCATGAAGGTAGCAAAGATGAGCTTTTGCTGATCGTTGCAATCCATCGCTCAGAAGATCTTCTCAGTCTCCCTCAACCATAGCAACGCTCCTTCCGGATCATACGCTCCCTTGAACGACGGAGGGTTGTTCCTCTGGAACTTATCCAATCCCTGGAACTCAGCTGGCCCACCATTGTTGTTGTTATGGTTGACCTGTCCAATAGCATTGGCAAGAAGTGCCAACGCATCCACAATTTCCTGATCGTTGCATCCTCTACCTGCCATGAGCTCCTGTACACGTCCAATGCAACTCTTAGATACAAAAACTTAAGCGGGTAAAATCTACAGGCAACTAACTTAAAGCTTCATTGTCTATAACAAGTATAGACAATTCAAACTAGAGCACACAACAGACTCACAATAGACTCATACCACGGCCTGATAGGACAGACCTGCTTTGATACCACTAAATGTGACACCCTTCTACCCCACATGTTATGGAGCATAAAAAGATAGATATAAATAAAATAAAAACATGCTGGATAAATTAAAACCTTGTCAATGGGTAGAAAAGTCGCACATGAACGAGCTCATAAAGACGCAAAAAATATAAAACCAAGTTAAAACAATGATAAACCTAAAATATACACAACCCAACCTCAATGTCACAATTCAGAGCTGGTACAACCGTTCCAGAAAATATCCTCGAAATACAACTGAACAAAACTAACTAGACAAAAGGTAAAAGCCCTAACTATGAGTGGTGACTCCTTAGAGTCACTCATCTCCGGGCTGCTCGCCATCCTTTGCAATAAGTCAATCAGGACAAACAAACAAGAAGAAAGAGAGGAGTAAGAATCATGTAAACATATTCGGCAAGGAGACAGGAAGCAAGGTAAACAAACAAACATAGCATCATATAGCAAGTATGCTATGCAGTGCAATGCAACACTACTCCGCTACTCCAACAATGCATGTGGATCCAACTAACTCAGGACGAATGACTTCGGAGTTACATATCCTTATTGGCCATAAAAGCACCAATACCGACAGTTCACCAAACCATCGAGTGACCTACCGTGGATCGCCAGATCACCGAACCCTCAAGCGATCTCCTCTATGTCGAACCTCCCCCTCAACCATCAACTCCAATGCTCTATGCATGGCAAACAACAACAAACTACAACCACCTCCTTTGCTTGGGCCAAAAAGCTCCCAAGACTTCAACATCAACTCAACGTGCTTGGGCCAATAAGCACCCAAGACTTCAACACCAATGTGCTGGAGCCAATAAGCACCCAAGACTTCAACAATGTGCGGTGACCCAACGGCTACCGACTTAACCATCTTATTATCTTAATCATATTAATTAATCTTCAATTAAGTTATCAAGTCTTCGTCATTGATTAGCTATGCTATCATAACGTTATTAGGGAAGATTGGGGTTAAAAGCCCCTACTTAAACCTTTAATTCTCTCTCTATCTGGCGGGGGAGCACGGGCGTGCTTGTCCCCTGCACAGTCGTGCTGGTCACATAAGTGAAGCACGGTCGTGCTTCCTTTTAGGCACGGCTGTGCTCCTCTGCTGCACTGCCGTGCTTAATGCGCGACCATTTTACAAAATCCAAACTGGGAGCACGGGCGTGCTCCCTGTTTAGCACGGTCGTGCTTAATGCACAACAGTACTGTTCTGGACAGAAATTGATACCGAGTTCTTAGCCAATTTTTAGGGTTTTTAATCCATTAATCCTTGGTCATCTTAACAACATATTTTAGGATCAAAAACTCATCATCAACATCAACCAATCAACATCGTATATACAACAATAGTCATCATATCATCACATTCATAAGGTAACCATCATAAACATCAAGGACATATACGAACATGAGTATGAAGCATACAACATAAACATCAACACAGCTAGAGCATATTATCACATAAACATATGAAGTATATAAACATCATATAGGCATACAAACTGACAATACCGATGTTATGGGAACCCCTTTACCTTACACTACCCCAGTGCCTAATGTAAACATTACTCTTCTCCCCATACCTGGATTGAAGGTAGCTCTAACAACGGTCCTAACAGCAACTGGTTCCTTCCCTTCGAGCGGCTCACAACGAATCCAAGCCTTGGAACAACGTAAACATAAACTATCTGTTTCCAATTCTAAACAAGAAAAGGAAACACCAAAGGGAAAGACTTTACCTCTATATATCAAGCACAGATGAAACAAGGCTTCCTAAAGGTCCCCAATACTCAATAAACTGAATGAGTTCGATAGAAATAGGGAACGAAACAGTGTTAGCGCAATAGGGTTAGCAGCCAACACAGATAGGGTTAAAAACACAACCCTCGATTTCTGTGCCAAAATATATAGACTGTGCACGAAGCACAGTCGTGCTGGACTTAGCGTCAGCAAGACGCAGTCCGCACATTGAGCACGGGCATGCTCACTGTTGAGCACGGGCGTGCTGGCTAATGAGCACGGTTGTGCTCATATACCAGAAAAAGGGACTTTTAAGCTAAAATCCCACCTAGCCTTTAGCCAACAACTTAACTTAACAAAACCAACTTAAACAGCCAAACAAGCTTTAAAGAAAAGCACTTACGAAAAATAGGATGTTACACATTTCTTGTGATAAACTTAATCAGTACAATACAACTCTTGCACATACTTGCAAACTTACGTAAGGAAATTAAATTGCATCAATTTTTATTTGGATTTGTAAAATTGAAATAAATCGGTTCATACTCTTCCTCAAAACTAGAAAAATCTCAGCACACATCAGAGTATGAACTATGAAATAGAGTGTATACTATATAGAGTAGAGGAATGATTTTTGTACATCAAAATAGGATATCATTTGGTGTCTCCTTTTTTTGTGTATTTTTTAGAAGCGTGTATACAAAGAAAATAAAAAGTAAGTGAGAGATAGAGATAAACATATACGGTGTCACATAGGTGTCCAAAATTTGTGTTCAAATATCATAACTCTAAAGAGTATGTTTCACACATTACATTTATTAAATGTTTTTGTTAAAGATCTTCATTCAATGTTGGCATTGTTTCACCGTGCGGACTCGATGAAGTTATAAATTACTCCCTTCGTTCCTTTTCTTTGATGTTTTAAGGTTTCTACATATAGATTAAGAAATCATTAATTTGTGTATATTTGTATTAAAATACCCTTATTTCTACCATTAATTGTTTACAAATTTCAATTTCATTTACTCCATACGCCACTAGCAATTTATGTACCTAGTCATTTATATGTGCCACTTTTGTTTTGGAACATGCAGCATTTATGACTAAATTTAAGTATGGAAGGTTTTGTGTATTTTTAAAGTAAATCAACTTAATTCTTTATAAGGGTATATATGGAAAAAAAAATTAGTCAATTATACGTTGGGTTTATAAAACATCTATTGTTTTGGGGAAAAAAATAGCTAAAAACACCAAAGAAAAGAAACGGGAACGGGAGACCTTTTTTAATAAGGATTTGCTTGGTTCATCAAGGACGACCATTGAAGACTCCATGCAAATAACCGTAAATTAGAATTTCTACAAAAATATCCTTATAAAATAAAAACTTTCAAAATAAAAGAAATTATGATTTTTGAAAGCAAATGTAATTTAAGTACTCCAAACAAATTGTCATTTTTTCATGTTTATAATTTAAAATGCATATTGATTGATAAAAATGATATTTTATATTGTACTCTTTTTTTTGTCATATATCCTTTTATTATATATGTAAATTATTGATAAAATCATCCAAGTCATTTTCAATTTCAGGGGCTGGGCGTTTTTTCTTTACAGGGGTGAAGATTTTTTTGAAACATTCCTTTGAACATTTGAAACATTCCCAAGAAATCCTGGACGTCTTTTTTAAATTCAGGATGAAAAAATTAATGCAACAATAACAGTTAGAAAGAGCAAAATCAATAACAGAAGTTCCTAAAGGGGAGAAGACAGAGTGTCACGGCCACAAAGGAAGTGAATATGAAACTAGAGGGAGAATATAGAGATTTGATGGATACTAATTTAAAGAAATTAATTGGGGGTAATAAAGTAATTTAACTTCTCCAAAGTTTTCCATTTCGTCCGGAAAACATTTTTCCCACCTTTGTATATAGGAAAACTTTTTCCCACCCTCTTCGTAAACTTTATTCCAGGAAATCTTTTATTTCTGGAAATATATTTTTTCTCTTATACTAAACGTAGTAAAACTTTATTCACAAATCATATTCCTGAGAATATAAAAATATCTCTTGTACCAAACGTCATCCAAATACATTGGTCATTTTATCCCAAGTTAAAAATACATGGACAGACAGGGTTGGGAAGGTAGTTGGTCAATAACTCAGCAGAAGTTGCATCCTTGATGGTCCATTATTTTAGGTTTTGACAACTTAAATGAGGGTCATTATCGTGGGTCTGAAAATTTCTTCTCATAAACATGGATCAATGAGGGGTGTATTTTTTTTTAAAAGAAAAGTAAGGCTTAAGTATGGATGGCAATTTGTACCCTATCTATTGGGTACCTGCAAAAATTACCCACAATGGGTAGGGTTACCCGCATAATGGATAAAGGTCCGAATACGGGTAATTACCCGCAAATTTGAATGGGTGCGGGTACGGGTACTATGGTGCTCACCCCGTCCCATACTCGCACATATGTATATGTATATATAATTAATTATTTATTTATATTACTAATATATGTAATTTTAACTATAATACAAATTTTAAAATCAAAATTAATCTAAAGATTCTTAACTTTAAAAACCTAGTTGCATTTATAATTCCTTTTTAGATGTTTTAATTTATTTAAATATTTTGATTTGTAATATTTATTAGTAGATTTAAAAGACCTTTAGATTGTTTTTTAGTTGTTATAAATTTCTTTTGTTATTTATTGCTTTTTCACTGTTAAAGTGCGGATAACGAATACGGGTACGGGTATTTATGGACCCAGAGAGTATGAGTAAGGATACTTAAGTTGCTACCCACGAGAGTACGGGTCCGAGTACGAGTAATTTTTTTAAACATGGATATGAGGATGGATATTATAATACCCTATAGAGACCCTAGCCATTACCATCTCTAGGCCTAAGGGCTAAGACCCACATCAAGGGTCATAGATAGTCTCTTATTGGAGTCCAACAAATGGGAGAGAGAAATTGAGATAAATAACATCTGCGGAAATTGAATTATGCTGCTATTCCTTGTGGAATCCCCAACTCCACGGGACATTAATGGTTGAAGAGTGTTAAGTAGGGGTATTCATCAACCGATCCAAATCGATTCAAACCGTAAAAATTGAACCGAAAAATCGAAAACCGAACAAATCGAAAACCGAAAAAACCGCAATTTTTTATTGGATTAGATCGAATTTTGGATCCTATAGTGAAATCTAATCCAATCCGATCTATTTTATATATATATATATATATATATATATATATATATATATATATATATATACTATTATTTTTGAAATTATAGTATTACTCATACTTAAACATTATTCTTCATACTTTTATATCCCTCATTTTCTTTAATATTTTTGTTGGAATGACATATATAAGACTATTTAGAATAAATATTAATGTCTTGAAGTTATATTTTACTAAAAGTTTTGGTGCATAGCATATATATATTTGATTGAGTAATCATGAAAAATAGGAAAACAATTAAGTAAATTTGAAAAATAATTAGGTACAATTTATTTGTAGCCGATTCAAGGAAAAAAATAGGATAAGTAGGAGTAGATATAGAGAATTAATATAAAAGAACGTGTTAAAAAATATCAATAATTTTTTTCTTCTCAAACTCCCAAATTAAAATGAAGATTATCTTTTATCCACTATTAAATAAGTAGAAAGGACACTTGACATTAGAAAAAAAAATAAAGTATGACAAAAACGAATTATCCAATCCAATCCAAACCGCATTTGATTGGATTAGATCGGATCGGATTTTTTTAAGGAAGCAAACCGATCCAATCCAAACCGTGCGATGTTTTTATCATTGGATCGGATGACTTTTTAGCTCAAAATCAATCCAATCCAATCCAATCCGCGAACACCCCTATTGTTAAGTGTTTTTTTTTTCTATTACATTATTTTTATTCTGGGTCTGAAAAAATATTTATACAACATTCTTTATGCAATAATGTTTACACATTATTTTCATTACACTGTTCTTATATTATCTTTTTAAGCAATAAAACAAGAAAAACACATTTTCCAATACATATTATCTTTTTCTTTTTTCCTAAACAGTTGAAGTGTGAGACAAAGTGAAAAGTAAATGATGTTCAAACATTCGTATTCCTTCTTTCTAATATTATGCGAATTGAAATTATTCCTATAAGAATAAACATTGACTGAAAAGGTAATGATGTTTCCCAAAGAATCATTGCCTGAATCAGAATAAAAATAAAAAGAACAAAAAGGTCAAATTTTGGAATTGGGTACAAATAATAATGACTTGCTGGTATAAGCCAATAAAGCACTATGTAAGTTGTGTATTTCCTTTATCCTTTTCACTACAACTTTCATTTTATTCAGATAAAGGAAAACACGATGTGTGTGTGTGCCTTGAAAGCAATGATGTAAACTTTCTCATTATTAGCTTCGATGCTTCTTTGTTTAAACAATGGCTGCTACTAGAAAATAATGGGATGGATACATGTGTATTTGTTTTTATGTTTCTTCAACAGACCAAAGATAAATGAAATGACATGAATAGAGTAATTACATATGGAGTTCAAACACTTCATTGGTTTATTTCAATTTTGTGTTAAGAGAATAACCCAAATTTGAGGTCTCACACCTGAGGCTGCCAAAGTGAGCTCAAGTCCTGCAAAAATCACAAAAGGCAAGAAAATTAATTTTCTCCTAGTCATGAAGTAACAGTACTAGTTGTAGAACAAAATAACTCCAATTACATTATCTCATTCATGAGAATTGAGATGCTATTTTCTTTGACCCCATTATTCTACCAATAAGATTGTGAGCCGCAAATATCCAGAGCCAGTAGTTGTTGGCAAAACCATAAACACTGCAGATGTGACAATGAGGTATGGCTAAGGTTTAACAGTTTTAGAAAGAAAAAATACAGAGAAGCTGAGAAAATGAAAGAGTGCAAAGGACAACCTTGTTTAGGAGTGTGGGGGTAACAGAATGTCTGGATCAACATTGGGGCTAATATTCCTCTCAGCAGTTCCCACCTACAAGAAGAGGGGGGCCAAGTCAAGGATAAAGATAAGGCTTGCATGACATCTCAACTAAAAACTTTATTAACAAGACTGACATGATCAAACACATTACTGTCAAGAAATCTCTGAAATAAATATGTCATAAACTTATGCTGACTCAAATGAATAGCTAAGAATTGACCATCAGACCATTCATTCCATGAAATGGATCTTAGGTCTGCAATATCTATCTTTTCTGGTGAAAGTAAGTATATCTACACTGCAAAGTATATGCTTATTTATCAATTACCTAACTAGCTTTTAAGACAAAAGCTGATTAGATTTGAAAGTCCTTAGTAAAATAGAAAATACACATGCTGCTTCATGTCACACGATTAGCCATCTGTAGTCATTTGACTTCTGGGGAAAGGACTTCTTGTTAAGGTTGTTGAATTGGAAGGTTTTAGGTAGGCAAGGAGGAAAAGAGAGAAACAAACTAAGAAATAAATAAGACTAATATTGATTTGATGTGGTGATGATGTGATTTACAAAAGGCAACCCTAATAGGCCTATTTATACTAAAAGTAGAATCCTAATCAAAATCAAATCATAAAATATAATTAAGAAATAAACCCTAAGATATCATCTAGGATACTCTAAAATGTTCTAAGATATGAAAAGATATTATCAGATATTTCTATGATTTTCTAACAAAGGTGAATTACCTTGTATGGTACACTTTGCTGCTTTAGTTCACTCACTTAGTCAAGTTGATCTCATGAAATAAGAATAATAGGCATTCATCAAAAGAAATTCAAATCAATGTTGCTGTAACCACGTGAATGTAGCAACAACTCTTCTACTTCAATCCTGGAACTGGAGCAACTGCTGCTTTTTTTCATTCTGTTACGGCTAATAGACTCAACTTCAGCCAAGAATATGCTGCAAACTGGTCTATGATCAGAGAATCTTGACTCCCCACGAACATAAGATAATTGGTGGAGGCCTCTTCCATACCACAAGATACGATCACACCTTCATGAATAAAGATTTTTTAGATTTACATAATCATGTGGTTTCAAAATAATAACAAAGGGCATTTCTTTTGGTAGTAGTATCATTTATACAGGTGGTTATTTCCATCAAAGAAAAGTACCATGCTGGAGTTCTTCTCTTTTCTTTTGAGTGTCTTTCATCTCCTGCATATCTGTCTGAATTGTTTGAATACTTATATGTAGGAGGGAAATATATTTTCCCTTCATTCCATCCTTCAAAGACTCTACCTTGCCTCTGCTCTATACACAGCTGAAATAAAAAGCTATCAAATGGTCAGGTAAATAATTTGAGAAAGGAGCAAAGCTGTATCAGAATTATTGCTTGTAAGGGGAAAGAGTAACATACCTGGTCATTCTGTAACAAAGCCCTCCAATTATGCATCTCAACAAGAGCTTTTGCTGCACGGTAAGAAAGGGCTATCCGGTAATTCAAATCCCCCAGCCAAACTATTCGACTACACCAATTAAACCAAAATTCATGTCTTGATTAGGAAACAAGTTAGGAGCTAGTTGTGTATTTTATCTAGATTCACAATCTCCAACTAGCATCATATGCATAGGAAAGATTTGGAATAGAGATGAAGGGCTTACTCATGTTCCAGAATTGTCTGAGGAGAATTGTCATCACCATTGCCATGGACATGAGGAAACCTTGTCTTTCTGAGGATCTCCATTACATCCAAATTTCTCCTGAGCTCATCGCCGTCCTTTTGCCCAGAAGTCAAATGACTACAGATGAAGCAAAAGCTTGTTTGGTGCAAAGACATGCTAATTGATATTGAACCCTGGAAAATCCAAGAGAATGAGATTGCCTCCTTTCCTGGTTCATTATATAAACTCTGCTACTAAAATAAAATATATATATATATATATATATATATATTACCAAATGTACCTTGTTTCCAAGATACCCCATCAACCCTCTTCCAACACAAGACACTTTCATGTTGTGAACATCATCTCTAATATCACTTTTCACCCAAACTGTTAGAAATAACCCAACCATTTGCTTACTAGCAACCAAACAGTATCTTGAGTGCCCTGTCTGTCTATCACTGTCCTCCATAGGGAAACAATCACTATATGGCATTGGTGAATATTGTGTTGTAACCGGGGATTCACCAGCTCCGTTTTCATCGTCTGAGGAACCCCATCGATAATTGGGGTCATAGCCACTTGTCCTGTGGCCAAATATCATTCTATCACAGACACTGAGACGGCGATCAAGGCATGCTTGTGGCAGTGACATGTCATTATCTATTCTCATACTACGACTCAAGGACTGAAAGGACCTCCGATGGAAGAAAGACGTTGCCTTCTGCCTCATTGATCCCTCAAAATCAGCATCTAACTCTACAATAGGATCAGGGAGTGGTGAAGGAGTGTGGCATCCGCCACTTGTTCCAGGAAGGCTATTCAGGGTCTTCCTAATAAGAGCTAGCCATTTTCTTGCAGGGCCATTGTCTTCTGTTCCCAAAACATTACCAGCATTTAGAGGTACAATCTCTTGAAACCTGAGTCCAAGAAAATGCAAAATATTTCAAAGTCTGAACTTGTGCATAACTAAAGCACCTGACACACTATATAATAAGTAATTTACCCAAGAACATAGATATCAGCAGGTGGAGAGGTGTGAAGCCAATCTTCAAGACTCAAATAACTTGGAGGTGACTTCCCTGCTACATTCCAAGTGGCAACGAAGATTCTGTATCCACAAGGAAGAAAAAAAACCAATAGAATAAAAATTATTGAGTTCATTACAATAATAACAACCAAATAATTAAGTATAATACTTAGCTATATGAAGCATACCTATAATTATGTACATCTGTAACCTGAGCTTCATCAAGGTCATTCTTACCTCGTCTCATTCTTTCTGAGTACCTTCTGCTTGATCTCTCTGTGTATTAAAATGGAGATTAATATCTGAGATTAGCTGGAGACAAAACAATAGGGCAAAAAAAAAAAATCTTTTTTTTTTGAAATTGCAGCACAAATGTCTTCTAATTTTATTTTATTTTTAAATCAAGTTGGCGTTTGGGAATGTTGTGGTCCTAAGAAATATTAAGGTGCTATACTGAACCTGTTTTGCTTTTGTTGATAGTGCATGCCTCCCTCTCTGAATAGTTGCTTCTGCACTCTTCATCAACACCTGAAAAAGCAAAAGTGGAAAACCATAAGAATAAGAAGTGCTCTTTCCACTGTTAATTTATCACCCCACTCAAGAAAATAATGGCACAGATCTTAGGCTGCAAGTAGCATACCCATTGAATTGAAACCCAAAAAAAATTTAAAGAATAAATAAATAATCAAATAAAACTGTTACAAAAAAGATAAAGGGGTTGCAGGAGGAGTAGAAGAAGACATAGAAAATTTAATTAACTAGAGGTATTTTTTTTCTCACATGAAAGCTAAGATTCCCAATCCCAGAGGCCTTGATTACATTCAAATAATGAGAAAATTGATGAATCACCTCCACAAAGGACATCATCAGCCTGAAAGTCCTCAGCTTTGCTCTTGATATTGAACCACTTCTTCACTAATGTTTTGGGCCATGAAAGCTTTTTACCAAAGGAAAACAGGGTAAGCAATGCCAGAGAGAATACAAATGCAAATGAATTTGAAGGAGAGCTGAGCTGGCATTTGTCAAACCTTGCTTTTCTTCAAGTTTTCATCTCTCATTGTTGAGACAACTTCATATAATAATAGCTTTCTGTATTTACAGAACCAAAGGTGTTGATATCTCTGTTTGCTAAGAGAAACAGAGAAAACAGAGCAAATCCCAGTTTCTCAGCATTTTTGAGCCAATGTGGTACCCCACTTGTGAAGTGTAAGTGATGAGGAAAAACAGTGTTGAGGGAACAGGCAGCCTTATACGTTGGTAGAACTATGAATTCAAGACTATGAAATCGCGGGGGTTAGAAGAAGACAACGTTGTACAAGACACGATGGTCTGTTGAGAAAACCTCGTAGTTGGAACAGAGGAGAGAGCAAAGGAGCGAATTTGAAGGGAATAAAGGTGCAGACAAGGCAAGGCAAGCTTCGCTCTCTCTCGAGGCCTCACTGGTTATATTGGTAATGGTAACCCACTCACAGTTAACAGTCACACTCACTTTGATCTCACTTGTACTTCAGTTTCATTGACTATTCAATTAAGGTTAAATCGTAGGGTCTAATAAATAATAGTCAGATTAAAATTATGAGGATGTCATTTTCACCCCTTGAGTGGTCCAATTTGGTGTAATTTTGAAAACAACTATGATATTTGAACACGATTTTGATGTTTGATACCATAGTTATATACAAGATACATCGGACCTCGATTATTCTTAATATTGAAAAAGTTACGATGTCGAGGGAAAGTTGTTGATTTCTGTTGTCATTAAGTCATTTCTCTTTTGAAAATATTACACTCAAATTCTCTTCTCTAGTAAACACATTCCCTTATTCCCAAACATGTTGTAAAATTGCTCTTTCACTCTCCAAACTAGTAGTTGTACCACTGCCACGGCCAGCAAAGTTAGGTTTGATCCAATACCCAAGCATTAGTAGCCCATCTAACATTTGGTCTTCAAGGAGAGAAAAGCAGTTAAAGAAGAGAAAAGATGAGGAGATGTGTAGAGGGTCGTGTTCCCCTTTCCCTCCTCTAGCTTCTTTTTAACTTCTCTCCTTGTTTAACAATGTCTTTGATACACACGACAGAAATTATTTTATATTTTTCCCCTTGTCAATATCTTTTTTTTTTTCCCAGTGTGCAAAAGCCTATCATGGGTGGGTTTGAGTCTACTTGGTTTGGTAAATATCTTATAAGTATTGGGCATGTTTGCTGGCTTGTTCTAGGATGCATATGTTAAAATAAGGTGCATTGATGCGTGTAGAAATTCATTTCGTAACTTATTAATTTATAAAAGTCATAAATTCATTTCAACCCAGAATCACAAAACAACCTACTAATATCGGCCTTTAAAAGTAGCAATTCCTGATACTAAAACCACAAACCCTAAGAACTAACAAACTTGGTAACCATCATTTTATTTCTGCAGATGCAATGGCAACACTGTCAACATCTGAAGGAGGAGCTCACTTATTCAGATCCGGTCTAATTTGTAACTATTATTTAAGGAGTTCAAATATGAGTTTCGTCTAAACTTAATGATACATTTGGGCCTCTTTTCAATTGTCAATAATTTTGAATCGTTGTTGAAAATACAAAATATCAACTGCTTTATTACTCTTTTAATTTGCCTGAAGATTAATTGGCTTCTTCACTTGAATCATGATACACCCTAACTCAAAAGGATGCATCATTAAATTAATCATCCATGCTTGTGCTCAATTGAAAAGAATGTTTCTTGTTTGGAGGAAAAGTGGAGTACTACTGATTCCAAGGCTACTATTCGTATGTGGACATTGATATTGTTCAGTGTACATATCAAAGCCTTTGATAAATTTGCTATGACTGAATATGTATAACTTTATTATAAATGAGATGTTTCTCTATTTCAGCTTTCTCTAATATACATACATATGTATACGTGTTCATGTGTGTCTTGGGCTTGGCAGATTTGAAGAATTCATTGGGTCTACAAGCTACAAAACATCATGTCTCCTCAAAAACTTCATTTTTCAGTAGAATAATATATTAATATGGTAACAAATTTAGGCTCTTGTTTGAGTCAATCTTAGATTCATGTCCAAGAAGACAAAAGGCAGTTTTTTCAAAAAAAAAAGAAAAAAGAAAAAAAAGGATGGAACTCATATTGAGAACTTTTCATGTCGTGCGAGCTCGTATACTTTTTTTTTATATATAAGCAAAAGAAATGTATAAATAATTGAGTACAAGAGGTATTCAATCCGGTTTAAAATTGTCGTCCGAGATCGTATACTATTTGCACATGGATTGGTGTGTTATGCTTTGCATTAAGGTGACGTGTCTTTCAATAAATTACATGTTTACATTTTTTTTAACATACTAAATGTAGGATCTTGTTCTGCCATGGAGGATTCTTAACCACAATTCATCTCACCAAGAGTATGTTTGGGAAAGATGGAAAAAAAAGATTATGTTGATAATTTGTTTTCAAATAATCGATTATTGTGATAATCGATTATAATCAGAATCTGTTTTTGTTTGGATATGTTTGCTGAAAAGTAATTTTAAGATAATATATTTCGTTTGAATTGTGCAAAAAAAAAAATCACTTTTATACGGTAAATTACGAAAAAGGGTATGAAACTATTTGTATAGTTTGATAATTTTTTATTCTTTTTTAATGAAATGTTCAACTTTTACTATTTTATCCTATGAAAATATGTAAAAATATATTATTTTTACAATAGTTAATTATAAATTATAAATACTTTATTTGAATAATATAGAGAATTTAAGATTAAAAAGATTATTTTGGAAGTGGATAAACTGATACTTAAGAGAATTTTTTATTAATAATATAATTTTTAAAAATCAATAAAAGGACTCCTTTCTTTCCCATTATTACTATACCGAAGGCAGCACAAGTGTAGCAATAGCCAAAAGTTTATTTATACTATTGGTAGTTTTGGCTTGACGCTCGTGCAAAGGGACAGGGACCACGTTTTACGTTCTCTGTGTAAGGATAAGACGAGGATGACAAATATTAGATCCAAAATAATCAGAATGAAAACATCTAATGGTCCTTCAAACTAGATGCTCTCAAAACAACATTTTTTCCAAAAAATAAGGTTTTTTTAAAAAATAAGCTAACTCCCAAACACTTCATATTATTTATCAAAAAGCTTTTAAAGAGAAAAACAGCTAAAACTTCAACAACAAAAAAACAATCTTTCCCAAACTCCCTCTTAGCCCATGTGATCTCCTTGACTTTCATAAAACTATCTATAAAATCCTAGTTTAAAATTCTAATTTTCAATAACCTTTGCATTTTGTGATCAATTATTAGCTTGTAAGTTTTGGTGTTCACTTCAGGGACTTGTTAAATAGGAAAGTATCAAAAGGAGCCCTAGCTCAATCTTCCAATTGGAATTCCAAATTAATTAATAACCCAACATAGTGACCCACTAGCTTCAGTGAAGCTTCCAGAACCGTATAAGCCTTAGCCCCAATAGTGCAGGTTTTCAAGGTTAGTGCATGTGGTTCTCCTAAAATATACCTCCTTTGCTAACTATGTGTCACCTTGCCATAGGATTAGATTTTGCATATAAAAATGAAGGGTAGAGAAGGGTTATACGAGCAATTATGTTTTTTGAACACCTGAATTTGAATACTCGTATAGATATCGTAGATTGATGTGAGTGTGGATGGGATGGAGATGTATCATATTTTAAGAAATAGTAGATATACATTATATAATTGTGAGTGTATGTATCACTCAAATGTCCATGATAGATGTACAAATAACATAAGCTCTATACAAGTTTCCATCATGTCAATCATCCATAGCTAGTAAGTTGCACGTATGGCTATCTAATCAAAGCATAAAGATTCATCTAATTATATGAGCTTGCTTAATTAAGTGATTATGTGTTTTTTTTTTTTTTTCTTCATTTAAGCTGTTTTAGGAATCATTGGCTAGACAATTAACTTCCAAGTCCAGAAGAACATTTCATTTGGATCACTTTAACTCTCAAGCTTTTGGTTATGCACACTTGTTGATCTGAAGCCGACAGGTGAAAGGTCTCCATTTCATATTGTCTTCCCTCTTTTAACTCTTCCCCTTATTCAATAGTGCCAATTATGCTTACAAGAAAGGGTAGTATCAAAATTAAAGTTGAATGGACCCAATTCATGAAATACATATCTGAAGGGGTAGCGTTTACCCTACAACTTGAATCTTTTAAAATTGCCTAGTAAAAGGTTACTGCCTAGATACTACACCCTCTCAAGAAGACTGAGATCTATCATCCAAGGGGGGACCCTATAATTGGATTCAGTAATGAAATCTCTGTGATTATTGATCGGGGCTTTTCCTTCTTCCCTTTTTGTCAATCATTTTCTTCATTAAGTTTACAAGACTTCTTGTAGGGTCAAGTTTACAATTTCACATTTTTTAACTCATTCTTTTTTTTTGTTATTAGAAGAGGACCATAAAAAAAAACTATTTAATTTTTCAAACAATTGAAATTATTTATGGTATAGTGTGAAACAATAATTTCCAGGGTTTTGAAAACCGGATCGGCCGGTCCGACCGGTCCGATCGGGAACCGGGACCATGACCGGTCCGGTCAGTAGGAAAAACCGGTCATGCATTGAACCGGTGCAAAAACCGGAAAACCGGTTCAAAACCGGTAAAACCGGTCATAACCGGTAGTGAACCGGTCTGAACCGGTTTTCTTAAAAAAAAAGAAAAAAATTAGTATAAAAGGATTTTGGGTTGGTTTTCCCTATGAAGATGATTTTAACATATATCTTTATATTTATTTAGTTTAATTTCAAAATAATAAAAATTGTGCTTAATAATTTTAGTTGTTATGTTGTTTTTTTGTTTAATATTGTTATAAATATTATATTAAAAATTAAAATAATATTATTTAATTATAACCGGTTCAACCACGATTCAACCTCGGTTGGATCATTGAACCTCGAACCGCTGCCTTCACCGGTTCGATGACCGGTCCGGTTTTGTAAACCTTGATAATTTCTCTAATCATTTTCAATGTCCGGGAAACAAGAACAAATTAACCGATTTGGTGGCTTGAATCACTTTCAATTACTTTATTACATTTAAATAAATAAATATGTGTACATTGTATACATGTTATATGTGTGACAAATGTCAAAACCTTATAAAATAACGATATTTGTCTTAGGAATTAAAAAGTTATTTACTTTACCACAAGGTGTGATCCAAGTGACTAGTAGTTTAGACCTTTTAATTATATGTTCAGGATTCGAATTCTGTTGATAAGAATATAACTACATCTGTAGGTAAAGGAGTTGTCCCTTAACTGGTACTCTACATCCTCGGAGATTAGTCTTACGGCTATCGGATGTGGGATACCCTGAGTTCCATCCCAGAAAAAAAAAAAAAAAAGTTATATACTTTATCTATAAATAGTTTTGGTACAGAGATTGGTTCATGTGGACACATCCTAACATCTTTCAGTCAATGTAAAACTCGTCTGTCATAATTAAATTTAAGTATGTCTTCTACTTTTCTTTCACATATTTTTGTGTTACGAATTTAATTAGTATGGATTATTGAAAAAAAATATTTTTATAATGTCAATTAATTATAAATTGATGCATTTTCTAAAACTATTTTACTCTTACATAATTGTTTTAGAAGTCACACATATAATAATTTGTGAGTAGCTTAAAGTGTAAAAATTTTATACTAACTATTTTGTTTTTCCTCTTCATCTCAATTCATAGAATAACTCTGTTGTTTAATGCTCTGTATTTCATATACTTTACATTTCTTTATCAAATATAAATACTTAATTTTTACAAATTATCCAAAAGTTAAGAATCTATAAAGAATATTTCCTTCTTAAATTGAATACTAGAATCCAAAATTTGTTAATGTATAGACAAATTTTCTTGTATACAACAGCAAAATGATAGATAACGAGGCAGTCAAAGGATGCATCTTGCATCTTTAAGTGTACTTTAGCTAAAGTAAGTAATATATTTTTTTCCCCAGTAGCATCTTCTTCTCTCGGATGGAATGTGCTTGCTTTTCTATTTCTTTTGCTTTTTCAGCTTTGAGAAATCCCTTATTAACCCACCACCCTTCCCTTTTCTCCTACACCACCATCATAACCGGATTGATTTGAAGATGTCAAATTGGGTTTTTTTTTTTTTTTCCCCTCTTTTACCAAGTCTTTAGAATTTTTTTCTGTCATTCTTCGCAATCAGGCAAAGAAGAGAGGGTACACAACTGGTCCCGTTGGACACTTGTACTTGGTGATACATGGATACAGATGTAAACGTCAGAGCAATTAATTTCACAACCACATTTTTTTTCATATATACGTAATTCCCTATGCTACAAATTATTAAAGACGAATTGATGCACATATATTTATTTATTAAGCTTAATGAACTTTTTAATCTTTATAAATTTGTTAAGATTTGGTACACGTAAGTTTCAAATTTTTGAATATTGTCCTTGCTGCTGACTTCCTCCTCAGACGACCTTAGTTCCCTCATAATGTGTTGAAAGTAAGGAAAGTAAGAACTGGAACAGTGTGAAGCTTCATGAAAGCACACAGGTGCATTTACACACTCGAATGGAATTGAAGCAGAGAGAATAGAGAATTTGATCAATGAATAAAATTCTCATTGATAATTCTGAAATAAGCTAATACAAGTGTATATATACATCAGCTAATTAACTTATAAGCAAGGTAAAGCCTATGAAAACTAACATAACTAATTTAACTGTCATCTAACTAACTAACGGTTTTTGGTACAAACTGACTATTTTGACACCCCCGCAAGCTGGAAGGTGGATATCCAACATGCCAAGCTTGGATGATAGGAGATTGAAGGGTCCTGGTGCAAGAGGTTTAGTGAGTATGTAAGCTAGTTGAGCATGAGTGGAAATAGGCAAGAGATGTAAAATACCAGACTGAACCTTCTCCCTAACAATATGGCAATCAATCTCGATGTGTTTGGTCCGTTCATGGAACACGGGATTGGCTGCTATGTGTAATGTTGATTGGTTGTCACAAAAAATAATGGCTTGTTGTTTGGGAATATGAAAATCATGCAGAAGATACAACAACCATTGAGCTTCACAAGTGGCTTGGGCTAATGCTCTATATTCGGCCTCGGAGGATGATCTAGATACTGTAGTTTGCTTTTTGCTCTTCCAAGAAATGAGTGAGGAACCTAAGAAGAAGCAAAATCCAGAAACTGATCTGCGAGTGTCATGACATCTGGCCCAATCCGAGTCACTGAATCCTTTCAACTGCATAGTAGAATCTGCAGGAAAGAACAACCCTTTGCCAGGTGCTCCCTTAATGTATCTAAGTACTCGCAGAGCTGCTTGGTAATGTGTTGTGGTGGGGCTTTGTAGGAACTGACTTAGAATACTCACAGCGAATGCTATGTCTGGCCGAGAGTGTGTCAAGTATAACAGTCTTCCCCCTAGTCTTCGATAAGTGCTAGGATCAGGAATAATTTCACCACAACTGCTATGTAGTGTTGCCTTGCAATCCATGGGAGTAGATGATGGCTTTACTGCTAACAGCCCTGCATCTTGAAGTAGATCAAGTGCATATTTTCTTTGGTACAAACTAATTCCCTTTATAGACCTAGCAATCTCAAAACCAAGAAAGAATTTCAGCTGTCCTAGATCCTTGATGCCGAACCTGTCATCAAGTAGCTGTTTCATATTGCTGATTTCAGTTAAATCATTGCCTGTCAATATCAAATCATCAACATAAACAAGTATTGTTGTAAATGAAGCACCATCAGCTTTAACATAGAGAGAATAGTCAGCCATAGACTGAGAATATCCAGATTCTATTAAGACTTGAGAAAGTTAAGCATTCCACTGCCTGCTAGCCTGCTTTAGTCCATAAAGGGACTTTTGTAACTTGCAAACCATTGATGAATCAGTCATGTGTAGACCTGGAGGAGGAATCATGTAGACTTCCTCATGTAAATCTCCATGGAGGAATGCTGTGTTTACATCTAATTGATGCAAGTGCCACTGCTGAGAAGAAGCAAGTGAAAGGAGAACCCGGATTGTAGTCATTTTCACAACAGGACTAAATGTTTCTAGATAGTCAATACCACAAGTTTGTGTGTAGCCTTTAGCTACCAATCGTGCCTTATACCTCTCTATTATGCCCTTCTGCTTTATGTTTGAGTTTAAAAACCCATTTACACCTATAGTTTGCTTCCCAGGTGGAAGAGTGGTGAGGACCCAAGTCTTGTTCTTTTCTAGAGCTGACAGCTCAGCTTTGACAACATTGTTCCAATTCTCATTTGTCACAGCTTCTGCACCATTTGTTGGGCTCGTAACAGGATGAGATGGCTAATGAAAAATGTTTGTGTGTGTTGGACAGGTTATGGTAAGGAATGAAAGTAGATAGAGGATACCCGACTGTGGATCGAGATGATGATGGTGTAGCAGCTGTGTTCAGGAGGGAACAATGATATTCCTGCAAGTATGCAGGTGGTCTTCTTAGTCTATTGGACTGCCTTGGTGGAGGAGGAGCTAGAATAAGATCTTGTTGGATTGAAGTTGGATTGATATCAGGTGGTGAAGGATTAGGATTAGGTTGCTGTTGAGGATTTGTGTGTGAAATGTCACAAAAAGGGTCACATGGGACAAGAGGATTAGCATTAGGAGTACATTGTGGTGTTGTTGTTGGTTCAGTTTCAATGTAGGTAAATCTATCTTCATAGAACTGCACATGTCTAGAAAGGAAAGTTTCTCTATTTTTGAGATCAAATAGAAGAAATCCCTTGGTTCCAAACTTGAAGCCAAGAAATATGCATTTTCTAGCTCTAGGATCTTATTTCTTTCTGTTAGCTGAGAGAGTACTTGCATAAGACAAACAACCAAATATTTTTAGATTAGAGATGTCAGGAAGTTTGTTATGCCAAATTTCATATGGGGATTTGTTGCTAAGGTATGGTGATGGTTGTCTATTGATCAGGTGAGCAGCATGAGCTACTGCAAAATTCCAAAAAAATTTAGGTAGTTTGGCTTGGAATAAGATAGCTCGAGTAATGCCAAGAAGGTGTTGGTGTTTTCTTTCAACAATTCCATTCTGTTGTGGAGTTTCCACGGGATGTTTGGTGTAGAATCCCTTTTGCTTGATAAAAGTCATGAAGAGAAAACTCTACCATTATCAGATCTTATGCATTTTATTTTTCTGTCAAATTGTGTATAAACCATTTGAACAAACTGTTTTAGTAGAGAAGGAACTTCATATTTTTGTTTCATTAGAAACAACCAAGTAAATCTACTTTTATCATCAACTATGGTCAGAAAATAGCGATGGCCAAACATAGATGGGATAGACAAAGGGCCCCAAATGTCAACATGTATTATATCAAAGGGAAAAGATGTTTGACTAATACTATTACAAAAGGGTAGTTTCTTTTGTTTTGCTAGATGGCAAGCATCACAAGGAATTCTATCTTTATTACAATGAATGAAAGGGTAAGATCTGTGCATAATAGCAAGTTTATTAAAGGAATGATGTCTTAATCTCCTATGCCACATATTACAATTGGCTGTGTCCAAGACATTTACAGAATGAGATTTGAAGACCATCATACTTGGGGGATTGATTGCATATAGGCATGATTGCAACTTAGCTACACCAATCATCTTCATAGTGTTCGGGTCCTGTATGACACATTGAGAATCAGAGAATGTTAGTTGACAATGAAGTGTGGCAGTAAGTTTAGAAACAGAAACAAGATTAAAGCTAAAGTCAGGAATGTATAACACATTGGTAAGGTAGAAATTATCTGAGAAAAAGATGGTTCCTGAAATGTTAGCTAAGATATGGTTACCATTAGGCAACTTGACTGAAATTGGATTGATCTTCCTGAAACTATGGAAAAGATCTAAGGAATAACAGACATGATCTGTGGCTCCAGTGTCCAAGATCCAAGATTTGAGTTTGGGAAAAATTGAGACATTACAAATAATACCTGAAACTTTAGGAATTATTGGAGAGAACTGAACTGATTTGTACTGTGACTATGAGAACTTTGTAACAGTGCTAGCAAAGCGTTGTGTTGCTCAGGAGTAAAGCCAAGATTCGAACCATCAACACTTTCTTTTTGTGAAGCAACACTATGGTCATCATCGAAGTGTAGTCATCGGGGTCATGTGCGATTATTGATGGCACTGTTCCTCTTATAATTAGGAGGAAAACCATGTTTCTTGTAACATGTGTCAACAAGTATGGCCACCTGCGATTACAATATGTGCACATCTTCCCGCCTCCATTACCTCCGCCCTTGCAGACTTGCCCCCTCCCGCCGGTTGTGGCCTCTATGATTCTCAGCAGCAGTAAGAAAGACTTTAGAATCATCAGAGGGACCACCAAATTCCCTTTCTTGCTGAATCAAAAGAGAGAAAACCTGATTGATATCAGGTAAAGGTCGCATCATCATAATCTATGATTTAACATTGGAATATTGCTCATTCAAGTCTTTGAGGAATCGAATAACCTGATCATCAGCTCTATAATTCTTGATAATGGGAACCAATGTGCAAGTGCAAACAACTTGACATAAACAAGAAGGAATTGGTCTAAGACTGTCAAACTCTTTCCATAAGCCTTTGAGATGAGTATAGTAAGCATAAATTGAAAGATCGCCTTGTGTGAATAGGAAAATTTCTTCTTGTAAATCAGAAATGCGAAATGCAGCGCCTTGACTGAAACGAAACTTCAAGTCATTCCAAACTTCTTGAGCAGTTTCCAAGCCAGATACACTTTGTAAAACTTCGGGATCTAAAGCCTGCTGAATCCAAGAGAGGACAAAAGTGTTGCATCGGTCTCATGCATCAAATTCGGGACTGTCTTCAGCAGGTTTCGGAAGAGAACCATTGATAAACCGCAATTTGTTCTTAGCCTTCAAGGCTAGAGTCATCGATTTTTCCCATGTGTGATAGTTTTGTCCAACAAGGGGAGCAGAAACAAGAATAGCACCAGGATTTTCGTTAGGGTGCAAGTAAAAAAGATTGAAGGGATCAGCAAGAACAATGTTATTTGCCATGATTGTGAAAGAAATGAAGAATCAAAGAATCAAGATGATTCAGAAATTGATAGAAAGAAGAAGAATCAAAGAATTATGTAAGAATCTGATCGTGCGGAAGCAAGAATCGCGAATGATACCATGTTGAAAGTAAGAACTGGAACAGTGTGAAGCTTCATGAAAGCTCACAGGTGCATTTGCACACTCGAATGAAATTGAAGCAGAGAGAATAGAGAATTTGATGAATGAGTAAAATTCTCATTGATAATTCTGAAATGAGCTAATACAAGTGTATATATACATCAGCTAATTAACTTACAAGCAAGGTAAAGCCTATGAAAACTAACATAACTAATTTAACTGTCATCTAACTAACTAACGTTTTTTGGTACAAACTGACTATTTTGACATAATGTTTCTTTTTCTAGTTCCCTCAAAATTTGGAGGTTATCACTTGAACAACCACACATACAATTTTTTTTCCCCCTGAAATCTCACCCATTTTTCAACCCTTCTGATTTAAGAGAATTCTCACTCTAGAACGGGGGTCATTTTCTCCTCTACCACATGTCATTTAAAACGCATTTCCAAATCTGATTACCTTTTTTTCCATTTATTTTCTTTCCTTTTAGGACAAATATTTCTATTTACTATAATTACAATAAATAATATAATTTCACCAATTAATTGTTATAATTACAAAATTCGCTTATTTTTTTTCATTTAATTTTTTTAAGACAAATATTTAATTACGGATACTAGTTTTTGGAATGTGTACTAATTGTCTAATAATAATTTTGGGATTTTTACTACTAATTTGTTACTACTAAGCAACCTTATATGTGTCAAAAAAAAAAAAAGGAACCTTATATATTAAAGATATCATTCTTGAACGTGAGCTACTCTCCACAACTTCTTTCCTCCTTAATGAGTCATGTGATGCCGCCTACATTTAACAATGTTTTTATTTTAATTTTTAATATTTTTAAAAATTTACTAATTAATAGTTATTATTATAAAATATGTATAGCATTTATTCATCTTCATTTGAGTCATTTGATTCTTTTGATTCTTTAGTATGTATTTTCAAATAAATTGTTTAATACTTATTACTGTCAAATTCGTTGATCATTAATTTATTTTTATTTTTCTTTTCTTTTCTTTTCTTTTCAAGATAAAATATTCATACCTATATATATGAAATTAAAAAATATTCTCTTAGTTCTTAAGAGTGATTGAATCTCTTAGGTTAATCTCATTTATAAAATGACTTTTTTTTTATAATATTGAAAATAAAGGATATAATAACACATGCATGCTGCCAAAAAGAGAAAACAACAAATAATATAATTAGAAACCCATTACCACGAAGGAACCACACATGTATCACGACACCAAAAAGGAAGCAAAATGTAAAAAAATTTGGGGTTAGGGTTCAAACCATGCACATTATTTTGCAAATATAATAAGAGAACGGGCCAAAATATTCAAGTGGTAAAGCGCAGAGAAGAGAAGCAAGCCAGCCCATGCAGGGGATGGATAATATTTCATATTTGAAGTGAGGTTCGTGCGTACGAGTAATGGAAGGAAACCTCAGCATGAGCCTTTATTTTATTTTTTTAGGTCCGAGGTGAAACCTACGGTATTCTCACGACCGGCAGTCATAAGACTAATCTTCCGAGAATAAAATACCAGTTAAGGGATAACTTCTGTACTCATAGATGATGTAATTTTATTTCTATCATCAAATTTGAACTCTGAACATGTGGTTGAAGGATCTGAGCTACTAGTTACTCGGATCACAACTTGTGGGTTGCATGAGCCTTTAATTAGTTTATAGAAGAATCATAATCATAAGCATAATCATATCATATACTTTGCCAAACTCACGACAATACAAATATGGAGCATTGGAAGCTGTTGCCAATTGAAGTTACATAAGTGACTTGCAGTTTGTGACAAGTTGACTTTTATGATTTTATTGTTGGTAGAAGTAAAGGAAAAAGGCTGATGTTGATATTGATGTGAAGCTTTTCACTATGGGGTAGAAAATGTTATGGGTTTTTTCCCCACCTCAAACAGCTCTGGTTATGGTGTTTAGTCCCTTTCCTCATTTTCATTGAACTAGGCAAAAGATATTGTCACTGTTTGTCATTTGGCATGCTATGCTTATATCATTTTCCGAGCTTTTATCACCGTCTTTAATTCCATTATCTTCTTCCTGCATTCCACACCTACGCATGCAACCCCTTTCTTGCAATTTGGACTATCACTGCTAGTTCAAGGTACAATTTAGCAACTGTGTAGACCACATGATTGTTCTTTATCCTATTATTAAATTTCACAAATATGCTCTACTCTTTAACAAGTTATTATAATGATATATTGCGGAGAAAACACACTGAAAAAGACTGGTATGGATATGGCCGGATTTGGAAAGTGACCCTCCAGGTAAAAATAATTCACCCGCCTAAGATTACTAATATAAAGGAATAACTTTTTTTGCTCTCTGTTTCATCCTGCTAGTCAACAGACAAAAGAAAGCACAATCTTGGCATGCGATTTGTAAAGTAGCTCTCAAGCTTATAGCTATCCAATGTGTTCTTCAACTTTCATATTTAACTTGTTTAAGGTTTAAAAAAATGTGTTATTTTGATAAATTGTCCTTGTAAAATTTTCTTACTATTGTGAACACATAATTTTGTCCAGATGCCTTTTTAATTAATGTTTTGAAAAAAAATAAGAAATAAAATAAATAAATAAATAACTTTGCAAGGAAAAATTATATTTGAGCCTAATTTCATTTCTTTGTTGAAGATGCCTTTTAGTCCATCATCCAACCCATTTATCTTGGCCCATTACATAATCACACTGGCCCAAATTCATTTTCATTGTTACAAGTTTTGTTGAGCCCACATACAAGCCCAAGTAAAAAAAAAAAGAAGAAGCAAAATAGAAAATAGAGAAAAGCAAGTTTTCTGCTTTTAAAAATAAAAATAAAAAATCTTCTAAAATTTTTTTCTCCACTAATTCACTCCACCACAGCTCTCACAAGGCTCAAAGCAATTAGGCTCCATTTTTGGGCAATTTTCAGAACTTGGAAAAAAGCATTTGCCTAGATCAGATAAAAGGGGCATAAAATGGAAAATGAAGTAGGACTAGAGCATGGTTTAACCACTGCAACACTCCATTAATCTGGTCCCAAGTACTTCTCTATAATACCAAACTAGGAACAGAACAACAGGGGACGGGGGAGAGCTCCGAAAATCAAAAAAAGAAGAGAATGCTTACTCTCTCCATGTCTTCACTTTTATTTTAGAGCCTTAGCACCATAGCCACCAATATCATCACCTCCAAGACCTCTCCTATACCATCATCCCCACACACAAAAAGTATAATAACAACAAAAAAGAAATCCACAAAACCAGAGTCTCTGCCTATTATTCGCCACCGCCACGCCTCCGCCCGCGTCTACCGCGTGAACCACCACTCATATCTCACAGCATCGTCGCTCCGCTCCACTACCACCGCCATCACCCATGTGACCATCGCATCCCCGCCTCAGAACTGCCCAGCCCAGGTTGTCCTGCTCCGCCTCGAACCCGAAGCCAAGCCGCCACGCAGATCTGCTCACCTCCGCCACGACTCCGCCCAGGCCGTATCCTCCGTCGCGCGTCGCACCTCGGGTCGTCGCTGCAACACAGAACCGGATCCACCACTCGCGAACCACAAGCCCTCCGCCGCGAGTCACGCACGAGCCGCCACCACCCCATTCGCGTCCTCGGCCTCACCTGCGACAGAGCTGCTCACCGTCCGCCGTGTCTCTTCCACCATCTTGTTGACCACTTTGGTTCTTTCCTTTCTCTTGTTCTGCAAACTGATTTGTTCCCATTTCCCCTATTCTAATCCCATTTCATTTTTTTTTGGTTTTGTTTTACCTTTTATTTTATTTTTGCTTTTTGGTCATATTTCAGCTTGGGGATGTTTGGGTTAGGCTGTCCATTTGGTTGTTGGGTCTGTAAAGGGAAGAGGCAGTTAGAATTAGTTAAGGCAGTTAGATTAGTTTGTATTCTGTTGAGAGCAGTTAGAATAAACTGCATCTCTATATAAAGAGAACCTGTATCAACTCACAGATAATTTTTCAATACAATCATACACGTGATCATTTCTATTCTTTGCTCTCTTATTCTATTATCTTCTTCCGCTGTACTCTGATACCTTTATGGTATCAGAGCTCGATCCCTTTCTATGTCGAGCTCAAGGTCTGCCATGGCGTCACAACCACTGATTCAATCTCTATCAAGCCCAGTGTCAATCAAACTCGATGATGCGAATTTCCTCACATGGAAACAACAAGCACTTGGAACAATTAAGGGTTTCAAGCTTTAAAAGTTCATTTCAGAATCACAAAAAGGAGGAATGCCAAGGAAATTTCTCAGTGATGAAGATAAAGCTATCGGAAAAGTCAGTGACGAATTTGAGAACTGGGAGCAGCAAGATCAACTAATTCTCACATGGCTTTTGGCCTCAATGTCACCGAATTTGCACACTAGAATGGTTGGTTGTGATTACGCTTATCAGATCTGGAAGAATTTGGAAATTTTCTTTGCTTCGCAAAGTAGAGCCAAGGTGAGTAAACTGAAAACTCAGCTCAAATGTATCAAGAAAGAGGGAAATCTTAACTTCAATGATTATCTACTTTCAATCAAAAGAATAGCAGACACTTTAGCTGCAGTAGGATCACCAATCACTGATGATGAACACATACAAGTGATTCTTGATGGACTACCCAAGAATATGATTCAATTGTAGCATCAATCTTGTCCAAATCTGATCCATATGAAATTCCTGAAACTGAAGCCTTGTTAATGGCAATTGAAGAAAGAATTGAAAGGCACAAAAGACCAGATTCTTTTGGAATGCAAGATTTGCAAGCAAATCTTATGCAATCTCAGCAATACAGAAGAGGAAGAGGAGGTGGAAATAGTGCTCCATCCTTCAATTCCTATAATTCCTCACGAGGAGGAGGAAGATTCAGAGGCTCAGGTTACAGAGGAAGAGGTAGAAACGCTAATCGAGGTGGTAGATCAGGATCAGGCACCAAACCTCAATGCCAAGTGTGTGATAAGTATGGACACACTGCCCTCAATTGTTGGCATAGGTTTAATGAGGATTATCAGGACACTAGTGTCTCCAATGGTGACAATCACAATGGCAGGGCTATGATAATTGAGAGCACAGTACCTGATAATTCTAACATGTCTGCACTTATGGCATTGCCTGAGACAGTGTATGATTCAGCCTGGTATCCGGACTCTGGGGCAACCAATCACATTACTCCTGATCAAGCAAACTTGCACAACAAATCAGTGTATAGTGGTGACAATCGAATCAGAGTAGCTAATGGTGATCCTACCCATATACATCACATAGGTAGCTCAGCTTTCCTCCCTCCTAACTCTGTAAAACCTTTATTCTTACAAAATCTATTACATGTCCCTGCTATTACCAAAAATTTGATGAGTGTGTCTCAGTTTGCTCAAGATAACAAGGTCTTTTTTGAGTTTCATGCTGATGTATGCTTTGTAAAATCTCAGGTAACCAACCAAGTTCTTCTACAAGGGAATTTTAGAAATGGCTTGTATGCATTTGACAACATTGTCTTGAAGTCCTCTCCCATTCAGTATAACAAACATTTGTCTTGTAATGTAGTTCAATCTTGTAATAAAGAGACTGGTCCCAAATCTGTTTTGTGATGTATATAATTTGTGGCATGCAAGATTAGCTCATGCATCTGCCAAAACAGCTCTCAATGTACTTGAAAACTTGTAACATTCCATTCAATGGCAATAAAACTCCTTTTGTTTGTAAAGCCTGTTGTATGGGAAGGTCTCACAAATTACCATTTCTTGACTCCAACACTATCTATAATCAACCTCTAGAATTAATTTACTCAGATATTTGGGGGCCATCTCCCATTCCCTCTACAAATGGTAGTAGATACTATATTCATTTCATTGATGCTTGTACCAAATTTACTTGGATTTATCTCATTCAATACAAGTCTCAAGCCTTTTCATGTTTCATTCACTTCAAAACAATGGTTTAGAGGCAGTTAGAAACTAGAATTAAATCCTTGCAAACTGATGGAGGAAAGGAATATGTTGCCTTCTCCAAATATCTCAGCACTCATGGTATTGTGCATAGGGTTAGTTGTCCCTACACACATGAGCAGAATGGCTCTGTAGAAAGGAAGCATAGGCATATTACTGAGGTAGGCCTCACACTTCTAGCCAATGCCTCTATGCCCCTAAAATATTGGGGGGAAGCTTTCCTGTCTGCAACTTTTCTTATCAATAGACTTCCTACTCCAACTATAGACAATATCTCCCCTTTAGAAAAATTGTTCCACAGAACTCCTAATTACTTGGACCTGAAAGTGTTTGGTTGTGCTTGCTACCCCTATCTTAGACCCTACAACAAGCACAAGATTCAGTTCAGATCGCAACAATGTGTGTTCACAGGCTATAGCCCTACTCACAAAGGTTACTTGTGCCTATCAGCCAATGGAAAAACTTACATTTCCAGGCATGTGATTTTTGATGAGAATTTGTTTCCTTTTCAGCAAAATCCTAACTTTGTGTTTGACTTTAAAACTGCTTCATACTCCACTACTGATTGCACTCATAACTTGCCTTCTATACCTGTTATACCATGTACTAACAGATTTTTGCCTTTGTCCACTGATGCTGTCTCTGATTCATCATCACCACTTGTCACTGATCATGCTGCACAAGTTGCCCCTCCTAATCAGGAAAATCCAGCATCTCCATCTCTGGTTCCCCATGAGTCCTTGCCACACTCTTCTCAGCTATCCACCACTGTGCCTGCTGCTGCCACCTGTCACAGTGAATTCTTACTCTATGCAAACAAGGGGAAAATCTGGTATTTACAAACCTAAGCCACTTCTAACTACTACAAGTGCTAATCCAGACTTCACTACTGAGCCTAAGTCTGTTAAAGCTGCCCTATCCTCCCCTCATTGGAAAGAATCCATGAATCAGGAATATGATGCACTGATGAATACTAAAACCTGGTCCTTGGTCCCACTACCCTCTAACAGAGAACCAATAGGATGCAAGTGGGTGTTTAGAGTCAAGTACAACCCTGATGGATCTGTTAGCAAACACAAAGCTAGGTTGGTGGCCAAGGGGTTCCACCAACAGGAAGGATTTGATTTTTTTGAGACCTTCAGTCCTGTGGTCAAGCCAACTACTGTTCGAGTTGTACTCTCTTTGGCTCTTTCCAATAACTGGCCTATTAGGAAAATTGACATCAATAATGCATTCCTAAATGGTGACTTATCAGAAGTTGTCTACGTGACACAGCCACCAGGGTTTGTTCAAGGAGATTCCACACTTGTTTGCAAGCTCAACAAGGCCCTATATGGTCTCAAACAGGCTCCAAGAGCCTGGTTCCAAAAACTGCAAACTTATCTACTTGAGCTTGGTTTCCAATCAGCTAGATGTGATGTTTCTCTATTTACCAAATTTGTTGGAACTGAAACTATTTTGGTACTAGTATATGTGGATGATATAATCATCACAGGCAGCTCCTCTCAAGCCATTAATCAGCTGATTCAATCCCTTAATACAAAGTTTCCTCTCAAGGTCCTAGGAGATTTGAATTTCTTCTTAGGCATCCAAGTACAGAAGTCACACAATGGTAGCATCACCCTTGCACAAACTAAATACATACAGGACCTCTTAGCCAAGGCCAATATGAGTAATGCAAAAGCAATGAAGACACCAATGGTGGCTACTGAGAAACTGACTGCAGCAGATTCAGTTGAAGCAGACAACCCAAGTCTGTACAGATCCCTTGTTGGTGGTCTCCAATATGTCACAGTAACCAGGCCGGATATTGCCTATGCAGTGAACCGAGTATGCCAATTCATGCATGCTCCCAAAGACTCTCACTGGAAAGCAGTGAAGAGAATCTTGAGATACCTCCAAGGCACCTCCACTTATGGACTTGTCTTCTCTAAGTCCACCAACCTGAAGCTTACTGCATTTTGTGATGCAGACTGGGCCTCCGATATTGATGATAGACGATCCACAACTGGCTACTGTGTGTTCCTTGGCTCCAATCTAATCTCTTGGTCTTCTAAGAAACAGGCTGTTGTCTCCAGGTCCAGCACAGAGGCAGAATACAGGAGCCTTGCTGCTGTCATAGCAGAGCTAATCTGGCTCAAATCCCTTCTATCTGAGCTTCGGATTTCCCTACCCTCACCACCACATATCTATTGTGACAACTTAAGTGCAATTCTTCTTGCAGCTAACCCCATCCTACATTCTAGAACTAAGCACTTTGAACTTGACTTATACTTTGTCAGAGAACGCATTCAGAACAAAGACATTGTTGTGCACCACATTCCCTCAAGTGAACAAACAGCTGACACACTCACTAAGCCACTGCCTCAAACCATGTTCAATCAATGTAGATACAAACTCAGAGTTCAAGACACTTCACCCATGAGTTTGCCAGGGGGTGTAAAGGGAAGAAGCAATTAGAATTAGTTAAGGCAGTTAGATTAGTTTGTATTCTGTTGAGAGCAGTTAGAATAAACTGCATCTCTATATAAAGAGAACCTGTATCAACTCACAGATAATTTTTCAATATAATCATACACGCGATCATTTCTATTCTTTGCTCTCTTATTCTATTATCTTCTTCCGCTGTACTCTGATACCTTTAGGGTCAAAGCTGATTGGCCCATTTCCAAAATAAAAACAAAGTAAAATAAAAAGCTTTTATGAATTTGGGCTTGAAGTGTTGCATAGCTCATTTTGTTTATAAAAAAAATCTTGAACAAAAAATGCAAAAATAGAAAACCTTAAAAATATTTTCAACCCTTGATTTAAGTAAAAAAGGGTATGCTAAAACAACTTTTGAAATAAAAATCTCTTTTAATTCACGCAACAATCTGTGACGTTAATGTATGAATTTTCATCCTCAAGTGTCGTATGAATTGTAAGGGTTTATCATATAGCTTGACTATCTTTAATCATGTGCAAAAGTGAATTCCTTTTTAAAATAAAATGTTTTCAACTTATTCTGAAGTCTTATAAAAATAAAAAATCTTTTCAAATTCACGCAACAATCTATGACGTTGATGTATGAATTTTCATCCTCAAGTGGTGTATGAATTGTAAGGGTTTATCGTATAGCACTGCTATCTTGGACCCTGTGCATGAGTGAATTATTTGTAAAATAAAAATCCATTTTCAAAATCGAAAAATCCTTTTCAAAAATTAAAATCAATCAACCAATCAAACATTTTCTATAATAACTACGTGGCTTTGAGTTTCCCATCGCACCCGGGAATACGTAGGAGCAGAATCAATCATTCTGTCAAGCCAAAATTTATTTTTTTCCTTTTTTTTTTGTTTATCCTCTTTATTTATTTAAAAAGTGGGGTAAAATAAATATTTTCAAAGGTTATTTAAATTATTTTGCACAATTAACTTGAGGTACCGTTTTTTTTAAACAGGCGATGTAGGGTGCTAACACCTTCCCTAATCATAACTGACTCCTGGACTCAAATCTCTATCTTTTTTTTTTAGACCAGTTTACCTTAAAATAAATGGTTTTTCCAATGTTTTTCCCAAATAAAATATTGGTGGCGACTCCTCTGTTTTTTATCTCTTTTTTCGCGGCGCCCGGACGGGACGGTCGCGACAACTATCTCAATCAATCACAAATCTTCGTATGTGTGATTTTCAAGATAGTTATGATAAGAGTCAAAAAATTTAATTATATAACAATTTATTTTTGATTGACAGTGTAATGTTTTTTTTTATATTAACAATGCATATCAATTAAATCTTTTAAAAAAATAGTCATTTCTATTTTAGTTTGTTTCATTGTTTCAACGTGTGTTTCTCTTTGCTACTAAAGTTATGGAAAATGCTAAAAGTTACAAAAATGGTTCTTGTAAGTATAGAAAGGTTTAAAGAATAATTCTGATGTATATTGTTCAATGAATAGTGTAGTATATATATGTACGAGGGTCCTATAATTCCTCATCTATTAAAGGAATGACAGTTGTACAAATTACCTCACAGCTGTAATCATGCCTAAGTTACAGCTAACATAATATTTGATTGCCTAATATTAGCTAATAGAATATTTGACATATCTTAACACCCTCACTCAAGTTGGTGCATGGATATCACACATTCCTAACTTGAATAGAGACTCATTAAACACTCTGCTTAATGCTCCTTTGGTGAGAACATCAGCCAACTGCAATTCAGATCTTATAAAGGGAAAGGAAATTATTCCAGCTTCAAGCTTCTCTTTGATGAAATGTCTATCAATCTCCACATGTTTTGTTCTATCATGTTGGACAGGATTGTGAGCAATTTCTATAGCCGACGTATTGTCATAGTACAAACTCATAGTTTCATTTGGTTTGAAGCCCAAATCTGATAGCACGTTTTTAACCCACAAAAGTTCACATAGACCGAGTGTCATGCCTCTGAATTCTGCTTCAGCACTAGATCTTGCTACTACGGGCTGTTTTTTACTCCTCCAAGTTACAAGATTCCCTCCTACAAAAGTAAAGTATCCAGAGGTGGATCTTCTATCATCTTTTGAACCTGCCCAATCTGCATCAGTGTACCCTTCTACCTTTAAGTTTCCATGATTTGAGAACAAAAATCCTTTTCCAGGAGTGGACTTCAAATATCTCAAAATCCTCTCAACAGCATCCATATGAAGCTTTCGTGGGTCATGCATATATTGACTAACAACATTCACTGCATAGGTAATATCTGGACGTGTATGGGACAAATAAATTAGTTTTCCTACCAGCCTTTGGTATCTCCCTCTGTCTATGCTTGCTGAATTTGAGCATTGAAAGAGTTTATGATTTTGTTCAATTGATGTATCAACCGGTTTACTCCCAAGCAGCCCAATTTCCGATAGTAAGTCAAGAGTATATTTTCTTTGGCATAGAAAAATACCATGTTTTGATCTAGCTACTTCAATACCCAAGAAATATTTGAGGTTTCCAATTTGTTTCATCTCAAATTCAGATGCAAGGTATTGTTGCAAACTAGAAATCTCATCTTGGCCATTTCCTGTAACAATCATGTCATCTACATATATAATCAAAGCTATAATTTTTCCTTTTCCTCTCTTCAAAAATAAGGTGTGATCAGAGTTACTTGATTTATAACCAAAAGCCTTCATAGACTTGGTAAACCTTCCAAACCATGCCCTTGGGGATTGTTTTAATCCATATAGAGCCTTCTTTAATTTGCAAACCTTCATTCCATTTGAATATGTCATGCTCGATGGGGAATCCATATAAATTTCTTCTAAACTTTCTCCATGTAGGAAAGCATTTTTCACATCAAATTGTAGAAGAGGCCAATCTTGGTTTGCTGCTAGCGCTAGAAGTATTCTCACAGTGTTGAGCTTGGCTACCGGTGCGAACGTCTCTTGGTAATCTACACCATAAGACTGAGTGTAACCTTTAGCCACAAGTCGTGCTTTATACCTCTCAATAGTTCCATCAGCTTTGTGTTTAATTGTAAATACCCATTTGCATCCCACGGTTTTCTTCCCTCTTGGTAAGGACACAACATCCCATGTGTTGTTTTTTTTCTAAAGTTGCCATCTCATCAACCATTTCTTCGGTCCATCTAGGATCTGCCAAAGCCTCCTGTATATTACTAGGAATAGAAATTGAAGATAATTGAGATACAAATGATGCATATGACTGGGATAACTTGTGAGATGACACATATTTACTAATGGGATATTTAACTTTGGCTTGGAGGTCTGGTTCATATTTAGCTGGAGGTTGACCACGGTTAGAATGGGGTGGAAGATTATATTGGACAGTAGTAGACTCAGTGTTTGGTGTGCTGGTGGTCTCGGGCAGACAAGGACCAATTTCATGATCGGTTTCATCTAAATTAGTATTATCAAGGGTAGGATGAAGAGAAACAATTTCATGATCAGTTTCATCTACATTAGTATTATCAGAGATAGGATCAGAAGGTACCTCTGAAGAGTCAAGCCGAACCTATGGAGAAGATTGAGCCAATTGGTTATGATCATAAGACACTGTATTATCCAAAAAAGAAGTGTCTATATTTAGGATTGGCTCACTTCCTGCAGAATGATCCTCACACAATAATTTATCTTCACAATATAATTTCATATCTGAGATACCAAACATACTAACATCATGATTATGCACTTCACTTTCATTTTCTCCCTGAAGTGTAGAATCAACATAAAAAAATTTATGCTCATTAAATGTCACATCCATAGAGATATAAAATTTCTTTGATGGTGGATGGTAAGCACGTTAACCTTTTTGAGTTGATCCATACCCAACAAAAACACATTTGATAGCTCGTTCTTCAAGCTTTGTATGTTGATGTGGGTGTAAGTGAACATATATAACACATCCAAAAACATGAGGTGGTAAATAAACCATGGAAGGAAGGATACAATGATCAGACAACACATCTAGAGGCCTTCTAAAGTTAAGCACACTAGAAGGGGTTCGATTAATCAAATAAACTGCAGAGCTCACAGCCTCACCCCATAAATGAGATGGCACATTACCATCTTTCAAGAGTGATCTTGTCACCTCTAATATATGTCTATTTTTCCTCTCAGCCACTCCATTTTGTTGTGGTGAATAAGGACATGTAGTTTGATGCAAGATGCCATTAGAGGTCATGAACTCTATTAATTCAGTCTTAAAATATTCCCCTCCATTGTCTGATCTAATGACCTTAATATATGTGTTAAATTGTGTAACTATCATCTGATAAAAGGAATGAAACACATCACACACATCACTTTTATGTTTAAGTAAATACACCCAGGTTACCCGAGTACAATCATCAACAAAACTGATAAACCAATTTTCCCATTATGCGTAGATTGTGGGGCAGGGTCCCAAACATGTGTGAATTAATGAAAAAGGAAAATCAGTTTTTTTATTGCTTAAAGGAAACACGGCACAATGGCTTTTTACCATTACACAAGTTTCACAAAGAAAATCAGAAATATTGCATTTATGAAATAGTGATGTAAATAATTTTTTTAGATAACCAAAAGAGGGATGTCCCAATCGTCTATGCCATAGCCAGATTTCCTTTTTGTTTTTATCTAGTATGTGTTCATTCGCAAGACAAGTCAATGCTCCTTTATGTGTTTGTTGTGAGACATTTTCCAAATAATACAGTCCTTCACTCTCTCTACCACTGCCAATCTTCTCCTTGGAATGGATGTTCTGAAAAAGACAATGGGTTGGATAAAACGAGGCAACACAAGAATGTGATTTGGTTAATTTGCTGACAGAGAGAAGATTACAGTTCAGTGTAGGAACAAATAAAACATCGGGAATCGATAAGGAGGGTGAGAGGGATACAGTACCTACACCTTCAATAGGATATGAGACCCCATTGGCATTAATAATAACAGTTTTGGAACAATTAGGGGGAAAATTAGTAAATTTATGTGGATCACAAGTCATATGATCAGTTGCACCTGAATCGATTATCCAATCACTACCCCTAGTAACAACAGAAAGATTAAGAGCAGAGTTAGATATACCTGACTTGGTCACAAATCCGGCAGCAGTAGAAATATGGCTCTTGGAAGTAGCTTCTACCTTGGTATTGGGAGTAGTTTTGCCTTTTGGATGCCAATCCGGATAGCCATGGAGTTTAAAACATGTCTCCATAACATGATTATCCCCATTGGAGTGGGTACACTTGCGGATTCCTTTCTTAGAATACTTCTTAACAACAAAGGCAGTCCCCATAGTAGACTCACTATCAAGCATAGCCTCTTGGCAGTTTGCCTCGGCACAAACAGTTGCATAAACTGATTGCACATTTGGAAGGGGAGTGGTAGCAAGGATACTACCACGAACTGCATCCAAATGTGAATCCAGGCCAGCCAAAAAGACATAAACTCGTTGAGAATTAATCATATTGTTATACTTCTCAACATCTTTAGGGCATTCCATGGTACAATTCGTGATAGTATCATACTCCAGCCATAATCTTTGCAATTTACCAAAGTATGTAATAACAGATCCTCCATTTTGCTAAGTAGAGATTACCTCACGATATAATTGGTATGATCTGGACGCATCCTGGTTGACTGAGTATGTTTGCTGCACAGTGTCCCAGATGCCCTTTGCCGTAGCTAAGCGAATAAAGAGGGATCTGATTTCTTTCGTCATGGAGTCCAGAAGCCAAGACTTGGCTAGGAAGTTTTCATCTTCCCATGCTTCATATTCATCGGATTTCTTGTTTTCTGGTGCAGCCTTTGTTCCAGAGATGTAACCCCAACGTTTTCTGTCTCTGATCTTGTTCTGCGTGTTCAACGACCAGTCGACATAGTTGGTGCCGTCAAGCCGTTCAGGGGTGAATGCTTCGTGCATATGGGTAGCAAGGGAAGTCCCGGAATCATGTTTCTCCGATTGATTTTTATTGGAAGGAGCCATCAGAAATATTCAAAGAAATAAAGAAGCACTGATTCCTATATTGTAAAGGATGTCGGTGTTTAGCTTTGATACCATATAGAAAGGTTTAAAGAATAATTCTGATATATATTATTCAAAGAATAGTGTAGTATATATATGTATAAGGGTCCTATAATTCCTCATCTATTAAAGGAATGACAGCTGCACAAATTACCTCACAGCTGTAATCATGCCTAAGTTACAGCTAACATAATATTTGATTGCCTAATATTAGCTAATAGAATATTTGACATATCTTAACAGTAAGTTGGTACTAAGTACTAACGATTCAATAGAACAAATTTTAGTCATTTCAATTTCTTAGGTTTCTTCTCTCCCGTGATTTTCATTTTCCCTGCCTGTTAACATTTATTTTTGGGATTCGTCTCGTATCGTACCAAATAGTATTGCTCCTATAAAAAAAATAGTATTGCTCCTAAATCCACGTGTTTTAATGTTATACAAAAGTTTTCAATTTAAGTCAATGAGTCATATTATTTATAGGAGAATGCTAATAAGTATCCAAGAAATCAATAATATCAAGATTTCATGGGGAAGATATGTATTTATTAATCTCAAGAGTTAAGTATTTGGTACCAACATGTGGTTGGTCCAAGTGGTAAGAGATTTGGACATCTTAAGCAAGTGGTCAGGGGAGAACTCACCTTATGTGCCCAACAAGTTCCTCGACGGAGATTAGTTACCACTAACGGTGGTGGATACTTCGTACATATATCATGGTTACAAAAAAAGAGTTAAGTATTTAGTTTTCTCATAAACTCTTGCTAATTTTGGATTCTTTGACAGTGGCTTATGGCACTAGTTAACAAGAGCTTATTTATAACTAACTCAATATATATATATATATATATATATATATATATATATATATTAAACTGGGTTGAGACAGTCCATACACAACTTGAACCCAACCTAAAATCCCGGTCAAATTTTAAAAACCCAAACTTGCACCGATTAACTTTGCATAATTAGCAGTACTGACGTTGTCCTCAGCAGTCAGCACCCCTGTTTGTCACTACAATTGTTCAATGGAAGGCCCATTGTTTCAATCGCAAAGACGTTGGGTGCTTTATGAGGTCTTGAGTTATTGCCTCGGTTGAAAAATTCAGCTGTCACCTTTTATGGACCGACAACACTCTTTGGTCTATCACCTTACCATTATCGTTATCTAAGAAATTATTGGGTAACAAATGGTACATTTTCAATTTGTTCATCGAACCAATAAAAAAAGTAACAACTTTGTGATGAAATACTTAAGGTAAGACCAATATTTTAACGGCATCGGTGCATAAATGCTGCAGTTTACTTTTTACGAGCATCAATACTTTTAATTACATTAAGAGCAATCATAGTCTACAATATCTCTTTTTCACCAATATAATAAGAAAGGGAATATTGAGAAAGAATGATCCAACTCTGTCTTCCTCCTTGTCGCACTACAAGTTGTAAATAAGTATCACATCTTGTAAAAGGGGATATTAATATCAAACAAGAGGGCAGGTTATAACGTATCCAACTTGTTCAATGTATCCGATCACCGCTTTGATGACTTGCTGTATGCGGCATTGGCAAGCATCCAATCCATATATCAAGGGACTAATGGAATTTTATCATGTGTAATTGATCACTTGTTCATAGCAATTTTTTTTGGGGGGGACATATTTTCACATATTTTAGGTTCGAGACTGATCGTATTTGAGATGCTAAAGCTGCCCTTACCAACAGTACATTTTTGCAAGCTCGAATCTCTAACATTGCAAAAGCTCATCAACCGCTTAAGCTTGATTATCACTTAAGCCACAACCTGTGGTGAATTCTTTGGTGGAGCCTGTGATTTTTGGGTATACCGGTATACCCAATTATTAAATGTTCAAGAAGTGATGTTGACCGTCGGATTTATTATTAAAATAAGGAACGGATGGGATTTAACGAACCAAATTACCACTTTATCCTTCACCCCTCCAACTCCCACCCTACTGTACCAATCCGGCTTCCAACCATTCTCCGCCGCCACCACCACCACCCCACCTCCAAGGGTAGGGTGAACCGATTCAGTGGAGGCTCTTCGTGCTTTCTCCTCCATGTGCGCAAGATCAATCTGCACTCCAACCGTTCCACCTTCCCTTGCACCATCAAATCATGTTCCGCACTCTTCGATCTACGCACTGGAATTCAAACACACCAACGAGCTTCTTCTTCGGGTTTGACAGATGCACGAGCCCTGTTCGACAAAATTCCTCATCGAAATGTGGTGTCTTTGACCTGTGTTCTTCAACAAGGTGTTGCACAGGGGAGAGCAGTGTTCTTCACTTCTCTGTTTTCTCCATGCGACGACAGTGGCAATGGTGGAGCGACGTCAGCAGGCGACGAGGCAACGAGCTGCTAGCAACGATAGTGTAGAAGTGCAGACTCAAAACGGTGTCGCACGGTAGGGTGGGTGTCATCGACTTTCAACTTGGGTGGAGGACCATCATCTTCTGGTGTTCCTTTTTGGGTGGGGTTGTGGTGGTGGTGGTGGCGGTGGTTGGTTGGTGATGGCGGTGGGTGGTGGTGAAGATTGAAGAATAGAGAGGAGTTGACGAAGAGGGCAAAAGAGAGATTTTACATGTAACTTATTGTCTATATCGGTATACCCAGCAAATAAAAGCTCCACCCTAGAATCCACCCACAACCTGTTGGTACTTGTTCATATCATGTTTGATCAAGCGGCAACCATACTATGTTCTTTTTTTTTTTTGTCCTTCCTCCTAAGAGTGCCAAATAATAATAACTAATAATAAACAAAATACAAAACACTTGCAATAAAGTTCATTTCTTTTGGAGCTAGTTCCCAAATTTTATTGGCTGTCCACCTTATAATTCGCCAACTTTAAAAAAGGAAAAGAAACACATCTTTTCCTCGATCCTCAATAAAATCATTGCAAGCTGCAATTCTCAGTTTGCTAGCTCCAGGGACAAAGTATGTTCCAAGTTGCATGACCAATAATGCATAAGGGATATCTCACCAATTAGCCAAATCATAATTAACAAGGTCTCATTTTCCCATCTCAGCCCAAAGTAGCAACATGATCCAGTGCAGCAGGCAGCCTTCTTGGCACGCAAATTAGATTGGTTTGGTCATTGGCCTCCTTTCTATCACACAGGGCAGTCACTCTGTGGCAAGAGTCACAGGTCGACAGCTGGAGAGTGTCCTGTATATCCCTCTAACAGTAGCTGGGGTTGTTCTGCAACAGCCACCTACAAGGGAAGCCCCTAACTCACACCATTTGTTTACATATGAGACAAAATCCTCATCTGTAACACCTGTATTTTGCTGTAACAATAACAACCTAAAATTAGCATTACATAATTCAAGAAGCATCATTGATAGGAACTGATATTAATAGTAGAAAACAACAGGAAAACCAAGGAGCCAAGCTCCAATTACAGTGATAGAAACAGAAAATGTAGAGATGGAACTTCTAGTAGAAGAAAGAAGAAAATCAGAGAAGCAAGGTGCTATCTCTGCCCAAATGGCCTACACCACCCCAAAATATCTAGGTTCCAGAATATCCCCATCAGTCCCCCCCTCAGTTCCCTATTTATTCTCTCCACTAACTGCCCATTCATTTGCCATAAACCCCTTGATTTTGTCGATATACCCTTATTCGCTCACTTTAAAGGAGCCTTTTCTAGGTTAATGCTAAATTGCTAATTGCTGCTCTCTTAATTCTCTCCACTCCCACTAGCCATAAATGCTTCTTACTGCCCTCTTTACTCACTCCACTTCCACTTCCACTTGATGTAAATGCCCCTTACTGCTCTCTTTACTCACTCCACTTCCATTTCAACTTTCACTTCCACTTACTGCCTTTTAGGTAAATTCCCCTTGCTGCTCCTCTGACTTCTTCTGTTTAAAAAGGAAAAGAGAATGGACATGCACGCTGTATACACCTATGTATTATTTTACTTCAAAATCATTAATTACAGTAACTTTAGAAATGTGCCTTTCTTTTATTTAATAGCATATGAATTGTGCTTTATTTCAAGCAGAACATATCCACAATCCAACTTTCCAATGTATATTAGGTCATATGATAATATAGATGCCACAACTTTACCCGCCCTAGAAGTTCTATGGATTATACTAAACAAAGTTGACCTGCCTATCCTTGAAAAACAATATAAAATGTAACCGTAAAACCAGGTGAAACTACTTACCACCCACTCCTTTCGGTCAGCATCATAAGTTTCCCCACTGTTTGGATATATAACAATTGGTTTTGTAGCCACCTAAAGAAGTTATACGTGAATCACGGATAAGTATTCCACCAAGATAAGTTCCATTTATCAAAAAGAAAACAGCTTAGCAAGGTAGATACTGGCACTTTTCACTGAAATTTCATTAATTAATAAAGACCCAAGAGAAAAAGACAGGTTGATAGAAACAATATATTATGATGAATGAAGAAAAATGACATCCAGCAATTAACCTGCACAGATTATATTCATTTGGAAAAGAGAGAACCCAAGGCTCTACCTTCTTAAGCAATACTATCAGCTCGTGTACAAATCTGGGTGGGGTACAGTTGATTCCAACGGCAACAACTTTGTCACATGATTCAGCAATGGAGCTGCATTCCACTAAAGAATCACCGCTAACAACATTGATCCCATCTTTAGAGTTAAAAGAAAACCATGCTGGAATCTTTATGTCCTCTTCTTCTAAAAGCTCTGCATAAGCCTGCTTAGTCAATTAGTTAGGGAGACTTACAAGTCAAGACCAAAATGAATATTGTAACTTGTAAGTGGATACTTACCAATTTTAAATGTCCAAGCTGATTATTACCCATTAGACAATTGACTGTTTTGTTACCCGTCCTAGAAGTTCTATTGATCATACATGTCTCAGTGTTTTACTCATTATATGAAATTTGTTAACTAGTAATTTTACCCTTTCAGAAAGGCAATGGAAATTCCAGAATACAAAGTTAATGCTTTCTTGGTTTCCTGTGAGGTAACAAAGTAAATGGCAGATTTTGGACCAAATTCAGTTGGGAAGACTATTTTACAAAAATAGAGACTATCACCATAGATTGATTGAAAAGAAAGAAATAAAGCCTTGATACTGAGGAAGATTACAATAAAGACTAGTGTAAATATATATATATATATATATCATATGACATTCAGCTAGGCCTTCTGGTTGCAGTTCAGACTATATAATTAGGCAAGAATGCCATGAAGATGATAGATTCAACTGACACTGGGAAAGAATTGAATGAATTAGGGTAGAATACCCTGTGTATTATTCTCCTCAAGACTACAACAATGAAGGTAAATTCGAGAGTTACCTCTTCTCTCCTACAACAGTTCAGATGAGTTTCTAACTGCCTATAACAGACCCTGCTACCTTCTATTTATAGGGTCAGCTAGGTTGTTATTCAGTTCTAACTAACTATCCTATCTGTTACAACGTTCCCACCCTTTCCTACTAGTTACGAGTGTTTCCCTCTTACATATACATGTTTAACAGTAGGCCTCTTATCAATACTCCCCCCTAGGACTTTCACCTTGTCCTCAAGGGGAAATTCTGGAAATGTGGCTTGGAGTTTGTCAACAAATTCCCACGAATTTTCACACTCGGGCAGTCTGGCCCACTTAACCAATACCTCAGCAGCTCCGTTATTGTTGTATCGCAAGGCCAACACTTCCTCAATCTGTGGTTGGAGTTCCCATTTTGCTGCCAGTACAGCTGCAGGTAATTGTTGCGGCTGATACTCAGCAGGGACAGCCTTCTTCAACTTGCTGATGTGAAATACAAGGTGTATTTTACATTCAGCAGGCAAGTCCAGTTTGTAGGCTACTGATCCAATCTGCTCTAGAACCTGAAAGGGACCATAGTAACGGGGGCTCAACTTCTCATTTCTGCGCTTAGCAAGTGATTTCCATTTATATGGAACAGCTTTAAAGTAAACCCAATCTCCCACCTCAAGGGTAACATCCCTGCGATGCTTATCGGCCTGCTTTTTCATCCGCTGCTGAGCTATAGTCAGGTTTTTCTGTAATTGATCCAGCACAGTATCCCTGTTTTCCAATAGAGCTGAAACAGCTTCTATAGAAGATGGAAATGTGGGACCCTTAACTATTGGAGGGGGGTCCCTGCCATAAAGAGCCTTGAATGGTGTCATCCCGATGGACACGTTAAAATTTGTGTTGAACCATAGTTCTGCCCAGCACAACCATTTAGGCCAAGAACGAGGTCTATCTCCCACAAAACACCTCAAATAGGCCTCCAAACACCTATTGGCCACCTCCGTTTGACCATCGGTTTGGGGGTGGAAAGCGGAACTGTATTTCAGCTGAGTGCCTGCCTGCTTGAATAGTTCCTTCCAAAATTGGCTTAGAAAAATGCTATCCTATCCGACACGATGGTGTTTGGGAATCCATGTAGTCGTACCACCTCCACAATGAACACGCCTGCGACTTCTTGAGCTGTATAAGGGTGTCCCAATAACAGGAAGTGAGCATATTTGGTGAGGCGATCCACCACTACCATGATCGTATCTCTGCCATGAGCCTTGGGTAATCCACCAATAAAATCCATAGATATATCCGACCATACCATGGAGGGAATCGGTAGAGGTTGGAGGAGACCCGCGGGTGACGGTATCATATTTGTTCTGCTGACACGTACTGCACTTAGCGATAAATTGCTTGATATCTGTTTTCATTCCTTCCCAGAAAAATACTCCAGCCAGCCTCTTATATGAGCGGAAGAAACCCGAATGACCCCCTTATTGAGACGAGTGAAACTCAAAGGATCGTAGGAATCTTAGAAAATTGCTTTGGAAGTACTAGGCTGCCTTGGTGGAACAAAACATCGTTCTTCACTGAGAATTTCGGAAAATCAAGTGGCTTGAGAATAACCTGTTGCAGCAGCTGTACTATCTTCTCATCAGCAGCTATCTCTCTCTCCCATACCTCCCATTCAGCCAAGTCGATACCCGAGAGTGAGGCATACATCATTTGCCTAGATAAAGCATCTGCTGCCTTATTTGAAACCCCGGGTTTATACTGTACCCCAAAGTCAAATCCCAACAATTTAGAGGTCCATTTAAATTGTTCTTCCCCTAAGATTCTCTGGTCAGTCAGAAATTTCAAACTTTTCTGGTCCGTTTTGATCACAAAATGCTGTCCCAAGAGGTAATGTCTCCACCTTTGTACTGCCATAACTAGTGCCATCAATTCCCTTTCGTTGGCTGACTTGTGTTGTGCTCAGATTGATAACTGTTGGCTGAAATATGATATTGGCCGACCCTCTTGCAACAGAACTGCTCCTACCCCTTTGCTTGAGGCGTCTGTCTCTATCATAAATTGCTTTTCAAAATTTGGTACAGCCAAGACGAGCACAGTAGACATAGCATGTTTCAATGATTGGAAGGCTTTTTCAGCTTCATCGGACCATAGAAAGTTATCTTTTTTGAGTAACTCAGTAAGAGGTCTAGCTAGCAATCCATAGCCTTTAACAAACCACCTGTAGTAGCCTGTGAGTCCCAAGAACCCTCGCAGACCCTTTACTTCTTTCGGTGTTGGCCATTTCAGCATCGCATCCAGCGTCGCGGGATCAGCTGAAACACCCTCAGCCGATACAATGTGGCCTAAATATTCCACTTTTGCCACTCCAAAGTCACATTTCTTTTTATTAACTACCAGATTATGTTGCCTCAGCAGCTGAAAGACCCTCCTTAAGTGTTCTATATGGCTGTTTTCATCCTTATTGTATATTAGGATGTCATCAAAAAAAACTAAGGCAAATTTCCTCAAAAAAGGCTTGAGCACTTCATTCATTAACGATTGAAAAGTGGAGGGGCATTGGTGAGGCCAAAAGGCATCACCAAGTACTCAGTGCCCCTCATGAGTGCAAAAGGCTATTTTCGGGATATCCTCCTCTTTCATTCGAATCTGATGATAACCGGATTTTAAATCCAATTTAGAAAAAATGACAGCTCCTGCAAGCTCATCCAGCATCTCGTCTATCAAAGGAATGGGAAACTTATTCGGAATTGTCACTTTATTCAGGGCCCTGTAATCAACACAGAACCGCTAGCTCCCATCTTTCTTCTTCACTAATATGATGGGGCTGGAATATGGGCTGTTGCTGGGTCTTATAATACCCGTTTTCAACATATCAGCTACTAATTTCTCAATTTCATTTTTTTGGAAGTGGGGGTACCTGTATGGCCTTAAGTTGGGGATGGCAGCCCCTTCCTTGAGAATGATGGCATGATCATGCCTCCGGGTTGGTGGCAACTGTGAGGACTCCTGAAACACATCATCAAACTCCTTAAGTACTGCTACCACTGCTTCTGGCGTGTCTATAACCATGGTTTCCTCATCTTGGAGTACTCTGCAGCCCACCAAATACCCCTCCTCACGACCCTACAGCTCCTGCATCATGGCTTTTGCTGAAATCTCTCCTTTAGAAAGAGTGGGATCTCCTTTCAAAGTGTGTTTCACCCCATCTTTCTTGATTTGCAGGGTCAATTCTTTAAAGTTGGCCTTCATGCTACCTAACCCTTCCAACCATTCCATTCCCAGCACCAAGTCCTCCCCATCCAATGTAAACACATAGAAATCAATCATGAAAGTCACCCCTTGCAACAATAATTGCAACTTCCTGCATACTCCGCTGGTTTTAATTCTTTTCCCATTTCCTACCTTCACCCAATAAGGAGTAGTAGGCTCAGTTGCTAGCTTCAACTTTCCTGCCAGCTGAGTTGAAATGAAATTGTGGGAAGCTCCATTGTCAACCAACACCAATACTTGTTGCTCTTCAACCTCTCCTCTCATCATGAAAGACTTCTTAAAGGTTAACCCAGCAAGACTGCATAAATTCAGCTCCTTGAACTGACCTTCCCAAACTATTTCTTCCTCCTCATCACTCTCTGTCATCTTTTCTTCTCCTACTAGCATGAGCCTGAGATGCTTGTTTTTACACACGAGAGGGTGAATACTTCTCCTCACAAGTGAAACATAGCCCCTTCCTCCTCTTCTCGTGGTAGTCATCATTAGGAAAAACTTTAAATGAAGCAGTTTTACCTCCTTTTGATTCCCCTGTTACTGCTGTGGCATTACTTGACTTTATGAGTCCTTGGGGTTTAGTTCCACTGTCATTTCTCCACATCTTGTAGTCACTATTCACTCGGTTATTCATTGGTGACTTGCCCTGCACAATACTCACATGCCTTCCATAGACCTTGTTGAAAATAGCTTATAATTAATACTCTTATTGAAATTAGATTAGGATTAATGTTATATTAAGCTTGGATGGTGTGGACGGTGGATTCTCATCCATTGTATTCTCATTTTCATTGCATCTATTCTCCTAAGACTTAGCATAGATAATTAATGCTCTAGGAATCATTTCCCTTATCTATTATATATTGTAGTCCTATTGGAATGTAAAGATACAAGAGACATATTCAGTTTCAGTTTTCAAGTAGAGTCTTCATTCTTTTTCTTATCTTAATTTCTTCTCTATCTAAAATCCATAACTTCAACATGGTATCAGAGCGGTACCATCCTCCGTGACCTGTCCCGTCACTAATCCGCTGAGTCCCCAAAAGTTTGGGACTATTCCAATAATTGTATTCAGAATTCTATTTGTTAAACCCTCCCCCTTCTGTTTTGACCATATTTGGTTTCTGGGTCTCATATTTGACCATATTTTCAGGAGCCTCTGTTTTTTGTTGTTCTCGTTTTGAGCTGCCCTTTGTTGCAGTATTTTTTAGTTGTCTCTTTGGTGCTGTTTAGCACTGTTTGGCTGCACCGAAATTATTTTCAGACCTCAACTACAATTTATCATTCCGATTTGGTTCAAAGTCATGACGCCACCGACACCGCCATCGGTTTCAGTTAGGACTTCAGCTGCTGTTAGCGCTGGTCCATTATTGTTTCAATTTTGTTTAAAGTCGTGACACCTTCAAGTTGGGGCTTCAGCTGTCGTAAGCGTTGGCCCGATATCATTCTGGTTTGGTTTGAAGTTGTGACAACTTCCAGTTCAAGCTTCAGCTGTTGTAAGCGCTGGCTTATTATCAATTATGTTTGGTTGCCTGCTGTTTGTGAAGTCAGTAGTCGTTTCTTTGGTTGGTTGCTCGGTGGTTTGTTCTTGGGCACAAACCTTATTGGCTAGTTGTTATAACTTATAGTGTTTCCCGTTGGTTATCCAAGATATATTTTTGGGGTCTGGTTGTTAAATTTTCTCTTTCAAAAAGGTATATTTGTAACAAGCTTGAAGCTTAGTAAGCTTTAGCTTGAGGGGGAGTGTTGAAAATAGCTTATAATTAATACTCTTATTGAAATTAGATTAGGATTAATGTTATATTAAGCTTGGATGGTGTGGACGGTGGATTCTCATCCATTGTATTCTTATTTTCATTGCATCTATTCTCCTAAGACTTAGCATAGATAATTAATGCTCTAGGAATCATTTCCCTTATCAATTATATATTGTAGTCCTATTGGAATGCAAAGATACAAGGGACATATTCAGTTTCAGTTTTCAAGTAGAGTCTTCATTCTTTTTCTTATCTTAATTTCTTCTCTATCTAAAATCCATAACTTCAACAGACCTCATTCCTTTCATCCACCAATAGAGCAATCTCCATCATCTCCTTTAATGTTTTTGGCCTCTGCAACCTGACTTCAGCCCTCACCTCCTCTCCTTGAGTCCATTTGCGAAGATTCCACACACATATTCGGGTTGTGTGATCTTCAGAGGACCCGATAATACCTCAAATTGCTCCCTATACTCCCTTACTGAACCTTCCTGTTTCAACCCTAAAAGAAGCTCAAAAGAATTTTCAATCAGTGTTGGCTGAAATCTTTTCAATAGTGCTTCTTTGAATTTCTTCCCATTGGGGTTTACTGTGCAAGATTCCCACCATTGCATCCATGACAACGCTTTCCCTTCAACCACCATCAGCACCGCTTCCATCTTGTCGATCTCATTGAGGTTCTTGAATCAGAAGTACCGTTCAATCTTTCCGATCCAACCTGGTGCATCCTCGCCATTGAACAGTGGCAACTCAACCTTGCGGAATCGCTCGTCATCGTCGCAACGAGTATTCTTGCTCTTGTCATGGTTTTCGTTGTCGCTGCCGTGCTCACTACCTCATTCGTCCTTGTGGTGGTTCTCATGGTTGCTACTATCGCCGCCGCCTCCGCCTCCCCGACGACTGGACCTGCGGCAGTTTCCGGTCACCTCCTTCACCACCGCTAACATCCCTTCCTTCAACGATTGGATCGCCGATTGAAGACGAAACTCAGATTCATGCAACCCACGCTCGACAGCTTCCACTCGCGCTTCCATTCCTCCTTTCTTCTTGACCATGAACTCTCGATCGGGATCGTAAAGCTTTGATACCAGTTGATAGATTCAACTGATACTGGGAAAGAATTGAATGAATTAGGGTAGAATACCCTGTGTATTATTCTCCTCAAGACTACAACAATGGAGGTAAATTCGAGAGTGACCTCTTCTCTCCTACAACAGTGCAGATGAGTTTCTAACTGCCTATAACAGACCCTGCTACCTTCTATTTATAGGGTCAGCTAGGTTGTTATTCAGTTCTAGCTAACTATCCTATCTGTTACAACGTTCCCACCCTTTCCTACTAGTTACTAGTGTTTCCCTCTTACATATACATGTTTAACAGTAGGCCTCTTATATATATATATATATCATATGACATCCAGCTAGGTCTTCTGGTTGCAGACTTGCAGTTCAGACTATATAATTAGGCAAGAATGCCATGAAGAGCAACAATATACATAGAATATGAGTGATTAAATAACTGACTGACAAAGTGACAATGAGGGTTTATTTCTAACAAGTATAGCAGAGGCTTTATTTCTTACAAGTATAGCAGATAAAGTAAAACCTGGACAGTAATATGCCTGTAAAGGACATGGATTACTGATGTAAACATCCGAAAGTATGGTGGCCATGTTTATACATTCAAAATGAGGATTTTTCATGTTCTAACTGCTTTTATTGAAAATTTCTTTACTCGAAGAAAACATGCATCAAAAGTTGAGGCAATTCATGGTAACATTGAATAAAAGCACATCAAGCAAACTGAATGAAACTTAGAACAAATAATTTCTTCTAGCTATTGTCAAGAACATTATTAGGCTTTAGCATTTGAATGTCCAGAGCTTTTGGGATACCTGAGCTTCAAGTTTATTTGGGACTGTTTCAAATGCAAGCAGGTCAGCACCTGAATCTGCTAAAATTTGGACTCTTCTCCGATGAAAATCTTTAAGAGTTTCCACTGTGATAGCATCACCATAATCCCCACTGCTTGGAACAAAATATCAAGAAACGTGACCATCCAAAAAAATACGAGACTAGCACCAAAAGTTTATCTAACTTCAACATTTCTAAACCGTTAATCATTCTATGCAGGAAAAAACTCAAAAGTGTACATGGATGCAAGATGGACCTAGAAAATCTTTTTGCAATTCAAACAACCTTCTGAAAATGTTTTTTTTTTTTTGAAGAACTGGAAAGATTTGTGCCAAAATAACAGATGCCAAGCTGAACAAGTGACCTTGGAAACATAACATATCTTGAATATAAATTTGATTGTTAATCAACAAATGGGCTACATAATAGATAAGAAATATGCCACAAGAAAACAAAATCACAAATGATGCTTAAAACACTAGAACTAGATATCAGTCATTTCACCTGTATTCTGATCCATCAGCCAAATAAGCTCCATAGCTCCCCACTGATGCTGCAATTAGAATGGGGCGCTGTTTGAGGATTCTACCATCAGCCCCATCACCCGAAGGGCATGCAGCACATCTTTCATAATAGACATCGCGGGCCTCACGAGCAATCTCAACACTTTTTCTGAGTAAGGCTTCACTTTCTTCATTAGAAAAGCCTTTTGCTTTAAAACCTTGAATGGTGGCCTATGCACAAAAAAACTACCTCAAGTTCAACTTTAGTAAGAAAAAAAGAAATAAAACAAATATCATCCTCAAGAAATGCACTCGCCTGATAAGATGCTGTGATTATAATATCAGCACCATTTTCCATGTAATCGAGGTGTACCTGCTCCATCCATTAAGTCAATCGTGGTTTTAAAGCTAAACCAAACATGCACTAAGTTAAAAAAAACATAACGATTTGCCATAACTGAATAGCAGCAATATAACAATAAGATTCAGATTCATTGAACCCCGAGATCATCATTTGTATAATGCAGGTAAAAAGATAATAAATCATTTGTATAATGCAGGTAAAAAGATAATAAATTTGTCAATTTTACATATATGAAATTATGAATTAATAATATTGTGATGACCTAATTGTAACATGCAAACTCAGAGATCAAAGAAAAATTCCAAAAATAGTGGGGTTAGTATTATTATGGAAACAATCACGAATCGCAACCAGTGAGAAAATGTAAAGGTTGAAAATGAAGGAGAGCACCTCGCGAATGAGGTGAGATGACGAAAGGAGGCATTTGGCGCTCCAAAGAGGATCATTGAGGTCCGCACCGTGACGTTCCAGCTCCGTCGCGAGACCGCCGTCGATGACGGCGGTGCCGCCAGCCTGATGGAGGAAATCCCTTATCAAATACGACATTTTGTCGCCGTAGGCTCAATGAAAGTGAGTTTTTGAGTGAGATTTTTACAGTTTTGAATTCAAATAAACGCTAAGGTTTCAGCTCAAATTTTGTTGGTTCCCAAAGGCATCGTAGTCACGCGTAAGTGGGTGGTAAACCTCCGTTTTAAGGTTGCTGCATTGCATCAATTTAATCAATGAAACTAATGAAATTCAAAAAGTGTTCCTAAAATTATTAAACAATAGTCCATTTAATCCCTACGTAAACCTAATTACCTAATATTAGTGGGGTTGATGCGGCAAGTTAAGTGCCATGTTGGTTGCCACGTCATTATACATGTGGGTTCTATAACAGAGCATCTTCCTCCCTCTCTTCGAAGGTGTAAATAAGGGAGAGGGTCGTTGTATATTTTAACAAGCAAAAGTATCGTTTAGAGGGTCAAGTTACTCTCCTGCTATTGAACAGTGACATGACAGTCAACAAGGTACTTAATGTACCATATTAGTCCCATTAACAGTGTTAGGTAATTGGGATTGACACAGAGACTAGATTGATTAACGTTTTATAATTTCATGATGTTTTTAGAATTTTATTAATTTTAGGGACTAAGTTGATAACAATAATTTCAAGGATCGGATTGAGGTTTTACTCGTCCCTAAACTTTATAAGTGTATAACTGGTTCTTTAAACACATAAAAATTTGTAATTAGATTTATCGAACATTTCTCCGTTAGGATTTTGTTAACATTCTAAAAAGTACGTAGATATATTTGAGTTTTCTTTAAAAAATATATATAAGTACTTTTGTCAATATAAATATATATATATATATAATATATATATATATATATATCAAAGGTACTTATTTGAATTTCTTCAAGAAGTTTAGGACCTACAAATGATGAGTTGATGGATCACTTAACAGATACTTAACAAAATCCTAACGAAAAAGTGTATGATGAACCCAATTATAATTTTTAATATGTTTAAGGACTTCATTACAAATTTTTAAAGTTTTGAAACTTATTTGAAAATTCTTAAATAATTCAAGAACCAATAGACTAATTAAACCTAAAAGAAACAACAATAATTTAAGTTTTTTCTTAATTATACTTTCCTCCCTTATAATTCGGTTTAATTACAATGGCATCTCATGTAATTAATAAATAAATTACATCGATTCCAATCATTGTTTATGTTGTAAGAAAATAAGCATAATGGCATTACAAATTTCATATATTTCTCCTCTTCACATCGATTTCATTTTGAACCACTAGATTATCTTACATCAATGGTCAAGGATAATAGATGCAATACCTAAACTCTCACTTAAAGTAACTTGTTGGACAAATTTATGTGTAATTTCATAGGTGTTTGTGATGTTGTTTTCTAATAGGAGAATACATGTATAAAAGTTCATCAACAAAAATATAATATGTTTATGGATATTATATATATATTTTTCTCATTAGAAAACAACATCACAAATATCAATTGAACAACAAATAAGTTTTGTCCCAGTTTAATCAATTCTACATAAGTACTAATAATCGATGCGAGTAAACCCGCCACCTCTACTGACTACCTAATTATGATCAGGGACGGACCCAGGTTTATCCACAAATCCAACTACTAGTATAAAGCATATGAAATAAGAAGAAAAAGAATGAAAGAAAACTCAAACCTCCTTGACAGGAGTCTAGCGGCGCAGCAAAAGCAAAATGGGGATAGGGCACACCGCACACACCACATCAAAAGAAAGACAAGGTAGTTTTTTTAATGACAAAAAATTAATGTTATCAAATTAATTCCCATAGGCAACAGTGGAGTCGCAACTTCCAAGTATTAATCTTTCAAAATTCTGATCCTAAGTCATTAGACAAGCCGCTCAAGACTCCTTTTTTTTTATTATTATTACTAGGGACCCATCAATCTTATAGTACTGGTATTTAAAAAAAGATAAAAAGCATGGTAGGGGCCAGGCCCTTGTTAGCTTCTAAATAGGTCCGTCCCTGATTATGATGTGTTTGGACCACGTTGATTATGAGCATAATCACGTCCTCCTTTCATAAGCTAGTAAGCTGCTATTGGTAGCATCAAGGGAAACACCACTCTTGTGAGGTACTAATTTACATATAATAATGATATTTGTACATAAATTTTGATACCATATCTAAATCCGTATAGTTAATGAGATATCTTGGGAGTAATGAAATATATGATGAAAAAGGAAAAAAACAATAAATAAGTATTGAAGAGCATTTTATACGGTGTCGGACATATCTTTATACTGAAAAATCAATACTAATTTGCGTATCACTCCATTATATTTTTTTCCTCCTTATTATTGGTGTAGTTATATATATTTAGTATAGTTATAGTTATATGGTTAGTTACAGTTTGTGCAGCGTCTGTATGCAATCTAAGGCTGCTTTTGATGCAAACATGTACACACACTTTGCTTCCAACGGTTCCATTTCCATCAAAGTGGGAGTGGAAAGTAACAATGTTTATTATGCTTTTGTTATTACCGTTAGATGTTAGATGATAACAACGGTTTTTGTCTAAGCCAGCAATCAAGTGTTCTTATTTGACACATCAGCATTCACAGTCATCCATATATAATACTTGTATTTTCCTATATCTGAACTATTGTGTGTGTATTTTAACTAAATGAGATTGAGTATTTATTTGTGTGGTTTATATTTTTTTATAACTAAATATGGTATCCGTATTTGATCCGATACTCCCGCCATCGCCGTCACGAAACCCAATCCCAGTGCCACCTCCTCAATGAGTCCAGATCTGTTTCTTAATTATTTCTTGATTAATTTGTTATTAATTTATTTATTTCATATTCAAGTTCGAAGCTGTGTGTATGATGAGGGGGAGATGAGACGGAGACCAGCTTGCCGCACAGCAGCCCCACCACGCCGGCCACCGCGTTCCCCAGCAACCACCGTGCGTGGCTCACTGGATCTGGTCTCCTAGCGCACAGGCTCACTGGATCTGATCTCCCCGCGCACAGCCCGTCCAAAACCACTACCGCGGCAGCCGCGAACCACGCCTCGCCGTCCAGGTCGACAGGACAGCGCCCGCACCGTCGTGTCCCAGTGCCGAACCACCGTCGTGTTCCAAAGCCTCCAGTGCACTGAACAGCTCGCGAAATAGGGAGGAGATAAGGGTTGAAGCTCGGGCAGATCTGGGTGGTGTTGAAGCAGAACGACGCGGCAGGCACCGCACGCAGAGGAGAGAGAATGGATCTACGAAACGGATTGGGCAGATCTGGGCGGCAATTGATGCAGGTGTTTGCCGGAGAAAACGACCGGCGATGTTGGTACGCGGCGGCGGTCTGACCAAAACGGAGAAGAGTGAGCTCGTTGAGAGGAGATGGGGAGTTGGGGGTCAGGGATTTGGTACTGAAGGAGGAGAGGGATGTATTATTTTTTCCTGTATAAATGTTGTAAACAGAAAAATACAATTTTTATTGCTTCAAAAAAAAAAAATATATATATATATATATATATATATATATAATTTTTACAAATACTCGTATGAATACACCCATTTGATCAGAAAATAAATCATTAGTAAAGTAAAATCCTACGTGACAGATTGATTGATCTAAATTGCAAAGTCAACAAGTATAAGATTGCACCAGTTTAAAGTGTTGGTGCAATATTGAAAGTGTTGGTGCAATATTGAAGGCATCAAAGAATTGCAAAGAGTGCCGGTTGTTGGATCTATATATCTCAACTTTTATAAAGTCAAGAATCTCTTTCCTCTTTTGCCTGGCCACTGAGATTTGAGTATGTCACGTAAATTTCACTGTAAATCCATCCTCGTGTGATATGGTTCCATGCGTCTAATCACTTTAGATTTTAGAATGGTTCCTTTAATTTATAATTTATGTTTATAATTCATTATCTATGCTATACCATATCAATTTTTTTAGTTTAATTAGTATATACTGTCAGTATAAAGTTTTTTACACTGTCAACCAATCATAAATCATAGTATGAATGATTTTTAAGGTGATTTAGATAAGAATCAAATATTTTTAATGATATAACGATTTATTATTGGTTAACAGTGTAAAATTTTTTTACACTAACAATATATACTAATTAAATTCTTTTTTTTTTCATGTTACTTAACTTCACTTTTTATGAATCTTTTTTTTTTTTAAGAAAAGAAGCTCAAGGAATCTCATTAGCGATCAAAGCAACAATACAATGGGGAACATGATAGAAAATACGGGGACCAGCAGTGAAAAGAGTCGTCCTAGCTAACGAATGAGCTACTCTGTTCGTTTGTCTCCTAACAAAACTTATCCCAAAGTTTGGAAAAGAACAAAGAAAGTCATAACATACTCTAATAGTTACTCCATATTCGGAGATGTCAACTTTAGGAGATTTGGCATGATTGACCACTACTTGGCAATCTAGTTCAAAAATAACGTAGTCTAAATTCAACTCTTGGCCCATTGAATAGCTTTGAGAAGACCCATGGTTTCCCCCTCAAGAACTGGGAGACAAGAAGGCACCCAATCAGTCCCAGCTTGAATAAAAGCACCTCGATCATCTCTAATACCCATACCAAAAGTAGTTTTCCCTGCATCTTCAAAGAAACTTGCATCAACATTACATTTATAGTAACTTGGAGGTGGAGCTTCCCATGTTGTAGCACCCAAATTGCGTCCATCACTTTGAAGTTGAGTGCCTGGTGAATTTGCATGCTTCCAATCCAGATAAAAATTGGAGGATCTATGAATAATAGCATCCAATGTTGGTGTCCTTCCCTCCCATAGTTTATCATTTCTTGCGCTCCAAATGGCCCAAAGGACATCGCAAATGCCACCCTCCTATCCACATCCAATGAACTAAGGACAGTGAAGAGTAATTCACGAAAATTCTGGCAACCTGCAGTTGAGGAAAAATAAAATCCCAGATTCGTTGTTTCACCCAACATTCTTTGCTAATATTGCAAGTAATCAAAAGATGCCAAATATTTTCATACTCTTGTTCACAGAAAATACAAGTGTTTGAGCAGCTAACTCCTTTACATTGAAGTTGGACTCTAGTAGGCAGACAATCCCTACAAGCTCTCCATAGAAAAAACTTCACTCTAGGTGGCACTTTGAGCTTCCAAATCAAGGACCAATCTCCATCTATTTTCAAATGACTCGTATCTGCAAGATTATTCGAAGCAGCTTGATATGCAGTTTTAACTGAGTAAAGCCCATTGTCACTAGGTCCCCAAATAATTCTATCCTCACTCACTAGCTCATTAAGAGGGGTGTTTAAAATTTTTTGTGCTAGGTGAGTAGGTAGAAAACTGTCAATAAGGGGTTGGTTCCAACATTTTAGACCATGGATCCATAAATCACTAATTGCTAGATTTTGAAATTCAAAAGGCAAACCCATGGGACAAGAAATCCTCTCCCCATCACGTAACCAGGGGGAATCCCACAAAGGGATTGTGTCACCACTTCCAATGCTCCATCTCACTCCTTGCTTCACCAAAGCCTTGGACATCCATAGACTCCTCCAAGAATAAGAGGGATTATGTCCCAAGTCTGCATCCAAGAAGTCACCATGTGAAAAATATTTGGCTTTAAAGATCTTAGTCACAAGAGCATCAGGTTGCACTACAAATTTCCAAGCTTGTTTGCCTAGCATAGCCAAGTTAAAGGCATACATATTACGGAAACCAAGACCACCCCATATTTTAGGCATAGAAAGTTTATCCCAAGACAACCATTTAATTCCTTTATTTTCTCAATTTTTTGCACCCCACCAGAAGGAATTTAGCATTTTTGGTATTTCATCATCAAAAGAAGGAGGAAGAAGATACATACTCATACGATAAGCAGGAATAGCTTGGGCCACTGATTTAATCAAAACCTCTCTCACTGCCATAGATAATGTCTTCCCCTTCCAAGAGCTCACCTTTTTCCAAATACGGTCCTTAATATATTGGAAAATTTGCCTTTTATTTTTGCCAATAAGGGATGGGATTCCAAGGTAATTACCAACATCAGTTTTCTCTTGCACACCCAAAATTCCAGCAAGCGATCGACGCCTTTGTTGCTGGACATTGTTGCTAAAAATCATGGCAGATTTATCAAAATTAATTTCTTGCCTCGATGCCAGCTCGTATCTATGAAGTAAATCTTTCACAAATTCCACTTCTTGATCCACTGCTCTCATGAATAAAAGACCATCATCCGTAAAAAGAAGGTGAGATACAATAGGAGCTCTCCTACAAATTTTGATACCATTAATGTAACCACTTCTCTCAGCTGATTTAATAAGAGAGGACAAGCCTTCCGTACACAGAATATAGAGATAAGGAGATAACGGATCACCCTGGCGAAGGCCCCGACCTGGAATAACCGAACCTGCTTTCTCATTATTCATAAGGACCGAATATTGAACAGAAGACACACACATCATCATCCAATTCACCCACTGAATGTTAAAACTCATTTTAATCATAACAGCATGCAGATAGTCCCAACTAACACGATCATAAGCTTTACTCACATCAAGCTTTAGAGCAACATCACCTGAGACACCTCTCTTCTTACATTTCATATAATGGAGCGACTAAGTGGCTATCAAGGCATTATCCACTATAGATCCACCTGAGACAAAAGCAGACTGTTCTTCTGACACACACTTTGCAATAACCATAGCAAATCTATTTGCAAGAGTCTTGGATAAAATTTTTTAAATAACATTGCAAAGCGAAATTGGCCTAAGGTCACGCATAGTAGTGGGATGCTCGCATTTAGGAACCAGAGCAATATTAGTATCATTAATATCATGAGGCAAAGAACCATCCTGCAACCATTTCCTACAAGCAGTGATAACATCATCACCACAAATATTCCAAAAATGCTGGTAAAAAACTGCATTAAGACCATCAGGACCTGGGGATTTGTCAGGATGCATATTAAGAGTAGCATATTTGAAATCATCATCAGAAAATGGAGCTAAAAGGAGAGCATTATCCTCTTCATTAAGTTTCCTTTGCAGGTGATTGATAACGTAATCCACATCACTATTACTTCTCTAAAAAAGATTCATAAAATAATTAGCAGCTAGATCACATAAGCCCTCTTGAGAAGTAACAAAATTTCCATGATCATACATCAAAGAATCAATAGAATTTATTTTCTTTCTAGTGAAGTAGATGCATGAAAAAATTTAGTATTAGAATCACATCCTTTGAGCCAATGTGACTTTGCTCTTTGACGCCAATACATTTCTTCCTGGACCACCAATTTTGCTAAGCGATTTTTCAATGCCAAAAAATGGTTGATACCTGTGCGATCGGTTGTGTCTCAGCTCCATCATTTTCTTTTTGCACTGCGCTATATCCATCCTGAATGATGGCTTTAAGTTATGTCCCCATTCATCAAGGTTCCTGGCACACATTTCCAATTTTTGCTCCACATTAATTGAGGTTGCAGTAGGCCAACTATACTTTACATTTCTTCAATGTCCTCCTCTACCAGCCAATGATTCTCAAACTTGAATCTTCTAGGCACAAAGTAACGACTAGGCTGATTTTCAGTGATAAGAAGAATGGGACTATGGTCAGAAATTGAAGCTACAAGATTTGTAAGCTTTGCATTAGGGAAAAAGCTCCACCATGATGGAGTAACCATGGCTCGGTCAAGTCGTTATTCGATCTCATTTGGCCTACCCTTAGCTTTACACCAAGTATAGGGGTACCCATCCAAAGAAATATCAGGTAAATTACAATCCAAGGCGACATTCCGAAAACCATCAATAAGCCATTGAGCACGCTCCACCCTTCCTCTTTTCTCTTCGTGAGCTAGGAGATCATTAAAATCTCCAATAATACACCAAGGAAGGTCAGACATACTGGCCAAAGATCTAATTAAATTCCATGACTCCCTTCTTCTAGTACTTTCAAGGAGACCGTAAAAGCATGTTAACCTCCACTTTTTCTGATCACCTTCATCCACTTCCAGATTAATATAATTACGAGAAAAATTAATAACCTGAATTTTTAAAGGATCCTTCCAAAGGACAGCTAAACCTCCACTTCTACCTTCTCTATCAACACTAAGACAACAAGAAAAACCCAGCTTCATCTTCAACTCTTCAATTTTTCTAGCATGAACTAAAGTCTCACAAAGGAAAATAACATCTGGTTTGTGAGATTGGGTAAGATCTTTAAGTGATGGGATTACACTCAGGCTACCCAATCCTCGGCAATTCCAACTAAGGATGATCATTATTTCTGGCAGGCCTGGAAACCAGGCCCTGCCATTAAAAAATACCCTGTATTTTTACCACCTCCAGTATTGCTATTTGCACCCTCCTGCCCCTCGTCACATTCTGTTGCAAGCGTTGCATGGCTATGAAATTCATCCACCCCTCTCATACGTTTCCGCACCCCTTGGTCCAATCCACCTAATGCCAGCTCAGGTTGTGTAGTGAAATTAAGAGGATTATTCATTCCTCGACAAAAATTATGGGGTAGATTTAAATTAATAACAGCCCTATTATTAGGAGTTATGTTATCATTTAAACCAGATTGATATACCCCTTGATTTTCTCCATAATTTGAAACTGTAATTGATGGATCTTGTTGTTGATTTTGTGGGAAATTATGCTTCCTTTCCCAATCCACATCACCGCCCTCTCTCAGCCACCTACTGCCCCCGCTTCCCCCTGCACCGCCACGACGAGTTTCAGCTTTCAAAAAACTACCCCATCCCCTGTCACCAGAAATCATGCCTGGTTCAAACCTCTGGGGACAAAAATGATCACCATGTCCCAGAAGACCACACAAATAGCAAAAGACTCCAATACGCTCATACTTGAAATGCACCACACTCCAGTCCCCTCCTGCCATCCTAACCTTCCTTTCTTTCCTTAATGACTTTGAAACATCTAAACGAACTCTGATTCGCATGAAAGCTCTCCAAGGACCAGTTTTATTATGCTCATCATACTCCAGGAATTCACCAATACAGTTCCCCATGAGTTTTCCGACCATTTGTCATAAAACCCACGGGTAGATGAAAGACTTGCACCCAAATATCCAAGTGCTGCAGCGGAATAGCATGCATCGATCTCCCTAGTGTAACCTTTTCCACAACTAACATATAATTATCGAAGGACCAGGGACCAGCATTAGTAACCCTCTCAAGATCAAGGTGATGATAGAACTGGAAACAAAAATGACCTTCCTCCAAATCTTTGATCGTTACTCCCTTCCCCGGATGCCAAACATCAACCATTCGGTGCTTCATTATGTGAGCTCTCACTGGCCTATCCGACAAGAATCTCCTCACCAGACATAAACTAATCTCCTCGGGAAAAACTTGGTCCTGAGAAGCATTCATTGTAATACCTTCATCTTCTTCCATCAAAGATAAACTCTCCATACCAGCTTCCATGACTCCACGAAAACACCAAAAGACAAAAAGAAAAGGAACTCTCAGGGACGAGAGAGGAAAGAAACTCTCAAGGACGAGAGAGGATTACAATTTAAATCCATAATATAATTTCATCACTCTTCATTTTATACTCTTTTAATTAATTTTATACTCCAGAACTATTAATTGTATAAGTAGCTAGCATCACTTAATAATTAGAATCAACTAGGAGGTGAGCGTGGAATGACTTTTTTTTCATCAACTACTTATATATTATATTATGGGGCATAGATTTGCGATACGATACGGCTCCCCGGCCCGATCCTTCATTCCTGGATCAGACCCTTCACTAAACAACCCATGAGGTCATCACTATTTTTGACTTTCACTCATTATAGGTGGACCAAACAAGAGTAAGTTAGTTATGTTGCAGTATTTTTTTTATCCCAATCTCTTGATTTTTTGGTGAAAAAAGTCAAATAACTTTTTCTCTATTTATTTCTTATATTACTTTCTTTTATCTTATCTCTCATTTTTCTTTCATATCTTTTTCTCCCGAAATATATTAAAGTCACCTGACTTTTCCCACCAAAAAATCAGAGGATCCGAATCCACTTTTTGACATTGTGACCAGTTCTCGTGGCGATGAATTATGCACTTATTAGTTGTTAGAACCACTCATAACTAAAACCTCATGGGCTCGTCCAATGGAGCATAACAATATTTCGTATTTAACAGGTTACAGGTTACAGGTTTGAGTTCTTAGTAGTTTTATTGGGATGAAATAAATATAAATCCATTTATAAGTATTCTTATAGGCTTAGAGGCCAAAAAATTTTCCTATCTTAAACTGGGGCACCATCCCCTAGCCCTAAATTTTGGAATAAAAAAATATCACTCATAACTAAACCTTATTTTATTATAATACACGAATGAGATCATGTTAGCAAGTGTCTTTAAGACATTCTTTAAAAAAATCAAGAAAATCAAATTTTTATTAAAAAACTAAACACTTCGCTTATTCAAATATTGGATATACTAGTTTTCTATATAAAGTTTTTTTTATTTGTTGACGAGTACCATCGCAGCACTCATTAATCATTTTCCTACACGAATTCATCAAAATAGAACGGTCACGACAACCCAATATTATTATAGTCAACGCGTGCCATTGAACACGACACACATGCACACTTTATAGCATACTCCATATGATAAATATTAAATAGTTGAATTACGACTAAATACTCATATTTGTTTGTTATAAAAAAACTCATATTTGTTCCTCACACAAACAATGACTCTTCATGAGTATTTTTTTTTTTGACATCCTCTTCATGAGTAATTAAAAGTTTAAAATAACAGTTTGATGATATATAATAAAAGAATTATGAAAAGCTTGAGTAAGAGAATTTAAAATTGTTTAATCTTATATCAGGGGATTTGATATATTTTATATTTTGAAAAATGATGAATTCAATTTTTTTAATGAGTTTTTACTATTTTTATTTCCTTAATCGGTGTCTTTAATAAAATAACAGTGTATGTATTGTGTATAAAATCTGCTAAAATTAGTTTTTATGTTTTTTAGGCTTAATTGCACTTTTGGTCCCCCCCAGGTTTGATAATTACGCGATTTTGGTCCCTAAAGTTTCAATTACGCAAATTGGGTCCCTAACGTTTCAATGCCGTTACAATTAAGTCCTTCCGTCCATCTTCCATCCAAAAACTAATGGTTGACCAGTTTGACCACCACTTGGCTATCTGACATGGCAAAATAAAGTCACATGTTCCTCACACGACCTTCATCCCCATTAAATTAGGGGACGAATTGGCCCCCAAATTACCAAAAGCCATCATCTTCTTCTGCTGCTGCTCGATACCACCACTGACCTTCTTCTTCATCTTCTCGAGTTGCTGAAATGGGTGATGCGGGTGAGTTTTCCTCTGCAACAACTGCAAGCGCCTCACAAAGAGTGCGCCACTGCAACAGATTAGACTTTAGATAACGCACCTTTTATAGCATTTTCGTGTGGAAATGTTATTAAAAGTGATGGGGGGACTTTTAATAGCGTTTCATTTAGAAAACTCTATCTTATGTATCACCTAAGATAGCGTTTCCGTGTGGAACCGCTATTAAAAGTGCCACTTAGGAAAAGATAGTGGTTCCACACGGAAACGCTATCTTAGGTGATACCTAAGATAGCGTTTCCTTTTTCCTAAAGGAAACGCTATCTTAGGTTCACCTTTTCATCAAAACAGCAAATTAAACGCGGGACCTTGGTTTTCTTCCCTCTTTTTTCTTGCTCTCTTCATTCCACTCGACACACACAGCCCCAACCCTACTGTAGCTCGTTGCCATCGCGGGAACCCTTATTTGCCATCGTCACCACTGGTGTTGTTGACCATCCCGCCGCCGCCGTTGCTGTTGTTGACCATCCTGCAGCCGTCACCGCCCGTTCAAGCCCTTCCCTCTTCCATCGTCTTTTCCTCTTCGCTGTTTGGTAAGTCCCCTTGTTTCTCTTTTTTCTCCCTTGTTGGAAAGGATGCTTATTATGACATTACTCTTGGTTTTTTTATCTGTCTTACTGAACCTCTGCTTGCATTCTAATCATACGCATCATGTAAGTGTGATACATTATATAAATACTTTGTTTGGTTGCTGAGAAAATGGACGGATACATTATATACATTCTAATCTCTGCAGATTTTCTCGGTCTCTTCACAAACTGAGATAGGGATTGCTGAAGTTTGCATTATGTAACCAGGCATACTTGCCAAAGATGATTGTGCTAATGTAACTCTTCCTGCAAAAGATAGTGAGTTGGCCTTCCAGACTGATAGTTTCTTTTTCATTTTCTCCAGAACATACGCATAGACATTTCTTGAAGATCTCTGATGCAACAGAGGTGCTCCTAAATAAGTACCCAGATCTTGAGTCTTCTCAATCCGTAGAGTCCTACTTAAGTCAGTAGCCAAGTCAGGATTATTGTTACTAGAGAAGAAGACTTTAGACTTGGATAGATTCACTCTATACCCTGAGCTGTTACAAAATTCCTCAAATACATTTAAAATCATTTGAGTCTGGTTCAAATTTGCTTCAGCTACAAAGATTAGGTCATCAGCAAAACTCAGCTACAAATTTGCTTCCTGGTACGAAACTACTTTGAGTATTATTTACAATGTAAGGCATAATAGTTATTAGCCTATGAGCTATCACTTTGGTAATGATCTTATAACTTACATTACACAAAGCTACATGTCTTAATTGATTAACACAAGAGATATCATTCTTTTAAGGAATCAGAGTTAACAGGAATATATATAATTACCAACAACATTCCATTGAGATTTAAAAGAGATGGGATGAAAACCATCAAGGCCAGGGGCTTTAAAGTTTTTCATACTAAAGAGAGCTCTTTTTATCTCATCAAGTGAGACAAGATTTTCAAGGAAATCCCTGTCTCTTTCTTTTATATTAGGAAAGGCAGATAAGGTTGGAAAACTGACATTTCCCATACCAGTACTTTGATATAGATCCTTAAAGAAATCTGAAACTAAGTTCTGTAATTGCAAATCTTCATATATCCAATTGTCATCAGGACCTAGTAGAGCATAAATTCTATTTGTTCTCCTCTTTATGATGGCTTATTGATGAAAAAACTTTCAGTCTCCCATCATGAACCATTTGATTCTAGATTACTGAAACCAATAGTTTTCTTCTTGTTTCACAATCCTCTCCTTGAACATAAAAGATACAACAGGTTCTTCAAGGGACCAAATCGCTACACTGATCCTTTCCTTTACCCAACTGAATACCCCCCCTCTCTCCCATCTTTCCCTTTTGATGCTTCCCCACTAATACACAGCCCCTGTCCACACTCAATTTGCCATGCGGAAAAAGGGTAAAAGTTTTCATTCCTTTCATTCCTTTAATCTGTATACATTGCATGTAGACATCAACCACTCTAAACTCAAAGTAAATATGTTTAATAAATATTTTTGTAGATCGGGAAAGCATGGATCGGAAATGGATGTCTACCAATCGTTTAAAGAAGGAGTATGAGGATGGGGTGAAAGAGTTCATTAGGTTTGCAGTTCGGCATGCGGAAAACCCTAGTACAATCATATGTCCTTGTTTAGATTGTTGTTATGCAAGGCGAGTTAGTGTAGCCGATTTGGAAGAACATTTAGTGTGTAATGGAATCGATCAAAGTTATACATGTTGGACAAAACATGGTGAGACAAGAGCTGAGTCTAGTGAAATGAGGAATCGTGTGAGATATTCATCATACGATACCGACACAAATACTTATGAGGGCGATCGTTTTGAAGACATTGCAAATGCTGTTGAAGAGGATCTTCGGGATTGTCCTCAAATGTTTGAGAGGTTGGTAAGTGATTCAGAGCAACCATTGTAAGATGGTTGTACTAAATTCACAAGATTGTCGGCGATGTTAAAGTTGTATAACTTGAAATCGGGCAACGAATGGACTGATAAGAGCTTTACAGACTTACTCACACTATTGAAAGACATGTTGCCAGAGGATAATGTGCTTCCTAGTCGGACATATGAGGCTAAACAAATGTTACGCTCTATTGGCATGAGCTACGAGAGGATACATGCTTGTCCTAACGATTGCATTTTATTTCGGAATGAATATGCATCGTTAAAGATGTGTCCTAAATGTAATGCCTCACGATATAAGAAGAAAGAATCAGATCCAGAGAAGGTCGTGTGGTATTTTCCCATAATACCCAGATTTAGGCGCATGTACCGTAGTTCAGAAGATTCAAAGCACTTGACATGGCATGAGGATGAAAGGATCAAAGATGGCAAGCTGCGGCACCCGGCAGATTCTCCGCAATAGAAGAAATTTGATCATGATTATCATGATTTTGGGCAAGAATCAAGAAACCTACGACTTGCATTGGCTACTGACGGATTTAACCCGCATGATGTTCAAAGTAGCTCTCACAGTACATGGTCTGTGATTTTGGTGATTTATAACCTATCCCCATGGCTATGCATGAAGCACAAATTTATGATGTTATCTATGTTAATTTCTGGGCCCAAACAACCAGGAAATGATATAGACGTCTATTTGACTCCTTTGATTGAAGACTTGAAACAACTGTGGGAGACAGGTGTGGAGGTGTATGATGGGTATAAGGAAGAAAGTTTCAATTTGAGAGCTATGTTGTTTGGCACAATTAATGATTTTCCAGCCTACGGTAATCTGTCAGGATATAGCATCAAGGGTCAGTGTGCATGTCCTATATGTGAAGAGGGTACGGATTGGATGCGGTTAGAACATTGTAAGAAGAATGTCTTTCTTGGGCATCGTAGATTTTTGCATCCAAGTCATCATTACCGGTGGTGGAGAAAGGCGTTCAATGGGAACTCGGAAGAAGGTAGAGCTCCTTCACCGTTGACGGGTGATCAACTTTTTGAAAAGGTAAAGGATTTGAATATCCAATTCGGTAAACATTTTGCGAGAGATATTGTCACAAGAGGGTGGAAGAAAAGGTCGATTTTCTTTGAGTTGCCATATTGGAAATCATTATATGTAAGACATTTCCTCGATGTGATGCACGTTGAAAAAAATATCTGTGATAGTGTCATTGGTACGTTACTCAATGTGCCAGGGAAGACTAAAGATGGCATCAATGCAAGGTTGGACTTGGTTAGTATGGGAATAAGAAGAGAATTGGGACCGACGAAGAAGGGTAAAAGTACATATCTTCCTCCGGCTGCTTACACTCTATCTAGAAAAGAAAAAACTGTTTGTTGTAAGTTTCTTGAAGGAGTTAAGGTTCCGGAAGGGTACTCTTCAAACATTAGGAACCTCGTATCGATGAAAGATCTCAAGTTAAAAGGTCTAAAGTCCCACGATTGTCATGTTCTCATGGAGCAGTTGATACCCATTGGTATACGGTCTATTTTACCTAACAAAGTGCGGGGGGCCTTGATAAGCCTCTGGCTTATCTAGTTTTAGGACTAGATAAACTAGGGTTTATGTGCCAATTAGTCGAGTTCAATCTCGTTTTCGCCCAAATTTGCCTTGTTTTGTTCCTAAGTTGGACTTTGACTCGTTTTGCGTCTTTTGTGTAGTTTTTAGCTTCTTTTGGATAGAATTACGCTTGTGGTTGCTTGTGTTGTTTTCAGGTCCATAAGTGAAGCTCTAAGAATTAAGGAAAGTCAAGAAATAGTGGAGATTGCCATTCTGGAGGTTCTCGCCCCGCGAAAGGAAGCTCGCCCCGCGAGAGTTTGAAGATCTGGGAAGACAGAGACCATCACGGCCTAGCCGTGATTCTCATCACGGGTCGTGAAAGGAATGTTCGCGTCGCGAGACGTCCTTCACGTCGCGAGTGTGTGAACTCCAGAAAAGTACCAGAGTCAGAGACCATCACGGCCTAGCCGTGATGCTTATCACGGCCGTGACCTAAGAGCCATACAAGTCAGAGACCATCACGGCCTAGCCGTGATATGTATCACGGCCGTGACCCAAGATCCACACAAGGCAGAGAACATCACGGCCTGGCCGTGATTCACATCACGGGCCGTGAAAGGCGGGCTCGCGTCGCGAGATATCATTCGCGTCGCGAGAGTTCGAATTCCAGAAGTGCGCCAGAAACAGAAACCGTCACGGCCTGGCCGTGATGGCCGTCACGGCCGTGACGCGTGGCCTCCTTATAAATAGAGCAGATCAGAACAGAAAAGAGGACTTTTTGGATCAGAATTTTCAGAGACCTTTTGTAATCCTTATTCTGGGGTTTCTTCTCTTCTTCTCCTCTCTTAATTCTTAGGCTTAGGATGAATTCCGATTGTACGTGCGTTGTTGTTACGGACATGAGGAACTAATCCTCTTGTCTAGGGGATCGATGAAGCCACCCATGGCGGCATAGTGTTCATGTAATGTAACTCTCTCTCCTTTAATTCAATTATGGTTTTCCAATTCTGTTTTCATTGTGTCGATTATATGCTAGCGTGATCGACTAGTTAAGCGTGTTGAGGCCTAGCGGCGATTCGCGTTTTAGAACTTGAATTGGGAACATCGGTCGAGTATTGCACGAGAGTGAGTAGGAGATCGATGCAACCTATAGGGAACAAGAATTAATAGAATTCGAGATTAGGGTTAAGAGACCTAGCAAGTAATTAACTCAAATCATCGAATACGTCCTAATGAGCACGGAAGTGGATTTAGGAGAATTTAGGGGTCCCGGTTGACATTAAAATTGAACTTAGGGAGGAGAATATCATCACTTGGGTACTTTGCATGATTGGGTAGGTGGATTCGAAACCTTAGATGCTTTTATTTCTGAATTTAATCACCGTAGCGTTATTTGAATTGATTCTTGAATTCGCGATCTCAATCTCTTTCTCTCAACCACCTTCTATTGCTTAACCAACGTATCGGATTTCTTGACAATTTAGTCGAATTGGTAACCCAATCCTTGTGTTCGACCTCGGTAGAATCTTACTGTGTTTTTATTACTTGCGACGACCCGGTACACTTGCCGGAGTCACAACAGGCCTTAACTAAACTCTGTTTCTTCTTCAAGGCAATTTGCAGCAAAGTGATTGACCCTGGGAAGTTGCCATCATTGCAAAGAGAAATTGTTGTGACTTTATGCGAGCTTGAGATGTACTTTCCACCTTCATTCTTTGACATAATGGTTCATCTAACCATTCACCTTTTTAGAGAGACACAACTGTGTGGGCCAGCTTATATGAGATGGATGTACCCGATTGAGTGTTATATGAAGATATTAAAAGGGTATGTGAAAAACCGATCACGACCAGAAGGTTGTATTGTTGAACGGTATATTGTCGAAGAAGCTGTTGAATTCTGTACCGAATACCTATCCAATGTTGATTCTATAGGGCTGCCAAAGTCTCGTCACACATGGAGAATGATGGGGCAAGGAATTACTGGAACTGAAATAGTGACTATATCAAGGACAGAATGGGAGCAAGCACACTTATATGTTCTGCACAATGCCGATGAGGTTGAGCCATATGTTGAAAAACACAAGGACATGCTTAAGAGTTTGTATCCAAATAAGAATCAAAATTGGCTAACTAGAGAACACAATCGTTGTTTTATAACGTGGCTAAGAGATCACATTTATGCAGAGTTGACTGAAAATGCTACTTCAGTTTCAAATAGATTGAGATGGTTAGCCAAAGGTCCAAGTTTGCATGTCTTCTCTTACCACGGTTATCAAATTAATGGGTACACATTCTATACAAAAGAACAAGATGGTCGGAGTACAATGCAAAACAGTGGTGTGACTCTTGTAGCTCAGTCGATGCATATCTCAAGTGCCAAAGACAGAAACCCGATATATGAAAATATGTCATACTTCGGCGTCATTGAACGCATATGGGAGTTGGATTACACAAAGTTTAAGGTTGGTGTGTTTGGTTGTAAGTGGGTTGACAATAATAACGGTGTTCAGATTGATGAGTCAGGGTTCATGCAGGTGGATCTTAATAGGGTGGAGTATAAAGATGAGCCTTTTATATTAGCATCTCAAGCTCAACAAGTGTTCTATGTCACTGATCCGGCTGATATGAAAAGGTCCATTGTTCTTTTGACTAACAAAATAATTACTAAGATTGATGACCAAGACCATGGAGATGTTGATATTGAAGATGATCCTTTCGTCGGGACATTACAATCACTTGAGATCGATCCAACTAGGGATGATGGTATGTATATGAGAGATGATCATGATGAGGGGCTTTTGGTCAATCCACCATTTCGTACTAATAAAGGACAAACAAATCTCAATCCAATGAAGAAAAGAAAAAGGTTGACTTAAACATGTATGTAGTGTTTGTGTTTAAATGAACTTTCTGATCCTTTTATATTATTGTTAGCATCTTCCGGTAATGCTAGTGTTGATTTTGTTATCAATTGTTGTTTTATATTTTGCATCAATTAATATTATATTAATGTCCATTGATGTTTTACTTGTGTCTAATATTTTTGTAGGTAAATGGCATCTTCAAGTAATTCTAGTGCTGCCAAAGCGACAAGACGTGGGCCAACAGTTATGAAGGCGGTCATCCGCGCTAGGAGTAAAGGACAAAAATTTGATGTAATTTACTTACTAATCTAAGGATTTCATAATGTTGTTTGATATCTAGATTTAATTACTTTATTATTTTTATTAGGTTGAATGGAATTATTTGGACCAACCAATTCGTGCTAATGGTAAAATATTGAAGAGTTACATTGGGGCCGTTGTTCGGCAAACGGTCCCAATTATTTGTTCTAATTGGAAGGATGAAGCTTTGGATGCTTTCAAAGAGAGCATATGGGCTGATGTACAGGTAATTGTTAAAATTTATGAATTATATTGTAAACTATGTAAACATACTTACTTTGACACGTTGTTTATATTGTTTTGCAGATGTCTTTTAATGTTGATGAATCTCGGAAAAAATTTGTATTTCGAGAGCTGGTAACCTACATAGGGCATTCAGAACTAGATTGACCAAAAAATTTCTAAGAGATGCCAACGGGAGTATCATAGAGGAACCTCCATCACAATATCCACACATATCAAGGGATGAGTGGATAGATTTTATAGCAATACGCACAGGAGATGCTCGATTCCTGGTATGTTTAATATCACGTTAGTCCTTATAATTATATGTATACGTACATATGACATTAACCATGTATTAATATTACTTATATGTGTCTGAATAGAAACTAAGCAATGAAAATCGCAACAGAGCGTTAGATCCTGCATGCCCTTACAAAGCATCATGTAAGGGGTATGCTGACATTGAGGATGAATTGGTATGTATATATATATATATATATATATATATATATATATATATATATATAACTGCATGTGTGGTAAATATGACTTTTAAACTGTTTGGTTAATATATATTATCTCAATATACAGATGCAGGAGGCAGGACCAGAAGTTAAGAAAATTAAATGCCATATTGTGTGGAGGAAAGCCCGCGAGAACAAGGTGGGTGTAATTGACAACAAAAATACGCAGACCGTGTGGAATAAATGTGTTAGTAGACTAACATTTACATTTTCATTTGTTATTTTCTTATGATATATAATATATAATAATTTTAACATTTGTATTTCACCAATAACTATGTGTCAGGAGGAACTGTCACAGTCTGTAGTAGAGGGAGATATACAAGATTTTGGTCACCAGGATATTCTTGCTAAAGCCCTAGGTGTGCCAGAGAACCCTGGTCGTGTTAGGGGTGTGGGTTTTGGCGTCTCTCAAAAAGACTACTTCCCACCTGAAGGTCGTGCAAAACATAACTCTGAAACGAAAAGGTGGGAGACATTGGTGTCTCAACTCTCAGAAAGATTGAACATTTTGGAAGAAAAGTTGAAAAAAAAGGAGGATGAGGAGAGGCAGGCTAATTTCACAACTCAAGCAAGCGTCAAAGATAGTTGCACTCTACCATCTGCCATCAGGCTTCCAGAGGTAATGCATGCCTTTTTTTTTACTAGTATTGCATTCGCAGTTAAATACATTCAATTGGATGCCTTAATTCACAGCTTATTCATCTATCATTGGATTAGGGCGTCAACTCATGTCAGCTATATTTATCAACCCCAAAATATCATATGGTTGGTATGGGTAAAGTATACAATGAGCCGGGTGTTACACTACACACTGGACCAGTACCCCTTAACCATGTGAAAGTTGGAGTTGATGTTGCAACTGAGGGGGATGCGCCATTGCCGGTACCTATCGATCGTGCAGATGTAATGACAGTAAGAGATGCAATAGGTACTTATGTGGCATGGCCAATTGATCTCGTGGTTGTAATTAATATGGTATGTAATTACATTTTCCACCTTTTCATATACGGCATATATTCATTACATTAGTTGATCACTAACTGGCGTATTGAAATGCAAAATTTCCAGGCACCTGCAAAATCTAAAGGCAAGGGCAGAGTGTCTGGATATACAAAGGAGTCAATTACAACCCCAGAAAATAAAGGAGGCAACTCTGAGGCCAACCCTCCTACAGCTGGTTCAACTACAATTTCTCTGGAATATTTGAATTTTCTTAAAATACATGAACGAAAGAATATGAAAAATGGTGACCAATTGGACATAGAGATGGAACAAAATATTTTTGGTCAGCATATCATTGAGATGATCAATACTGAAAATATCAGAGAAGTTGTAAATCATGAATGGGTATCTGCCTCCGTTATTTCCGTATATATCAGGTACTAAGTCAGGCTTAAAGTGTACAATATTTTTTTAGTCTTTCCATTTAAATATTGATGTCATTGGTGTAATCCATTTTTATATTTTAATTGAAGGTATTTGTATGAAGAATTGTTGCTTCCAAAGGAAAGAACGAGGAGGTTTCTGTTCTTGTCCCCACACCAAACAAATACATATGGCTACTTCGGGAGGGATTCACAGACAACGTATCTAGCTGACCGGTTTGCAACTAAAGAAAGAGAATATCAGCCCTTGTTTTTAGCACTGTGCAATGTTGGGTGAGTCGCTTATCCTATAGGACTTAATTCACAATAATGAATTACATAAAAGTTGAGGTGCTTAGGATTTGTTATCTCAACATTTTTGTAGGAATTATTGGGTGCTGTGCGCGATAAATATTGTTGAAGAGATTATTTACTATCTGGATCCCTTGAATGTTGATCCTAGGGGTCGCCTAGAATTAAAGAATATGTTCGATAAGTAAGCATGCTTTTATATTTCTGATTTTCTATGATTCTGTCGAATGGCTTTCATGGTAGATACATGTTGCAAGTTGTCATGGTCCTAATGTGCTTTTGATTTTTGACATTAGAACATGTGTTGAATTGACATATACTGGGTTGTGGCTGTTGTGGTTCAAAATAAAAAAAAGCATGCGTGTGTTTGTGATGATTGAAAATATGTTTCTTAATGAAGTCTGTTTGATTTTGTGATTAGTGCTTTGCAAGTTTATCGTGCAAATATCGGAGCTAAGGTGCCGCGTTTAAAGGCAACCAACATTAAATGGATTCAGATAGAGGTACATTTGCAAAAACTTAATGCGCAATTAGATAAAAAAAAACTATATTGATTTACTATTTTATTTTTTATAGTGCCCAAGACAACCCAACAGTACAGATTGTGGGTACTATGTCATGCGTTTCATGAAGGAAACTATCTTGCATGACCAAGTTAAAATACCAATGGCGGTATGTTGTTTACTTAGCTTTTAACTGCGACTGTTCAAATGTTTTAGCAATTGTAACTTAATTTATTTAATTTTTATGTCGCAGTACTTCCCTGACTTCAAATGCTCGACATACTCCACTGCTAAACTATCTGAAGTCAAGGAAGATTGGTGTCGCTATATTGTTGAAAAGTTCGTTTGATTATGTCAAATTGATCACAGTAGTTGCAGCAATACTCATTGGTATGCGAATAATGCTTTAGATTTCTAACTAGAGATCCACATCAACAGTAGTTTCTCTTTATCTATATCCTCAGATTGATAAAAGTTCAAATCTTACTTATTATTTCTGTTATTCTTCTTCATCAACAAAGTAATGCATGTTACAAGTGTATTTCCTAAGGGTATTTGATTATTTCCCCCTGCTGTTTTTTTTTGTGGTTGCAAGTGATGTGAAAAACAATAGCTTGATTGGAAGTATTCCTGAAAACATAGGCAACTGTACTGCCTTCCAGGTCCTGTATGTAATCCAACCGAATGTCGGACTTTTCTATACCTTGTCTTGTATTATTTGTAACCTCTTTAATATCCTCCCTTGATTTCAGGGATTTATCCTACAACCAGCTAACTGGAGAGATACCATACAATATTGGATTTTTGCAAGTAGCAACCTTGTATGTGTTGCATGATCCTTTATAACCTGTTTCAATTTTTAATAAGAAGGATATTTGGTCTTCCACTTCCCTTCTATGGGAATTTCTTGATGGATTTGTTTGATTTTTGTAGGTCATTGCAAGGCAATAAACTCTCTGGGCATATTCCGTCTATGATCGGTCTCATGGAAGCACTTGCTATCTTGTAATTAAGCATTGTTAGTTAGCAGTTTCTGAAACAAATTTAATGAAGTTTCATTGTTGACTTGAGGTTTTGGATGATGTTAAAACTGGGAAGCTTTAATATTATGAATCAGTTGCTTCTATAATCTGTATATGATCAGTGTGCATGGCTGAAATATATGAAGTTTACGGATTCCCTTATATACTTGGTTCCTTAATTTTTTCTCCCTAATTTTATGCATCTTTTTGCATATACATATTTACTTCAGAAGTACAGTGGAAGCAAGGGAACATTTGTATTGACTGCAACAATTGTGGTTTTTTTGGTGTAGTTCAATATGCAGGAATGAATGTAAAAGTTAAGAAATATGTAAAATTAAAAAAAAAAAGGGGAATAGATAGCGTTTGTTATTAACAAACGCTATCTAAAGTCTGACTTTAGATAGCGTTTGTACACGGAAACGCTATCTAAAGTCTGACTTTAGATATCGTTTCCGTGTACAAACGCTATCTAAAGTCACCTATTAATAGCACTTCCTAAATGCTATCTTTGCTAACGAGTTTTAATAGCGGTAGCATAGATAGCGATTACAAACGCTATTAAAAGGCATACGGAAACGCTATCTAAAGTCTAATCTGTTGTAGTGCGCCTTTTGTGCTACAGTGGTCAGGAAGCCCCATTGGTAACCGCTTGGACAGACAGGAATCTAGGTCAAAGGTTTTATGGTTGTTTTCGTTACAAGGTAAGTATAAGGTTTTCATAAATAGTCAATGTATGTTTGACATTCATACATTGCACCTTTGTCTAACCTAATCTTCTGATTTTCTTAGGGTCCAGGCGATATAGGATGTGGGTTCTTCAAGTGGTATGACCCATAGATGAACGGATGTGTTAAGAAGCTCATTAAGGCTCTACGCAACAATAATGATGCAATGAAGATTAGGGAGAAAAAATTAGTGGCAGGGCTCGTGATCCTTGGGTGTGTGATTGTTGTCCTTGTTGGTGTGATTATAACAAAGTAGGATCAGGATGGGGCAGGGTAGGGGTGGGAGTGATTGTAAAACTGGTTGTATTTTGATGTTAGTGTTAAGTTATTGCTCCTAATGTATTTTGAAGCTAATGTAATGCTCAGTTATTTTGTGCTTATGAAATGAAATGAAGATAGTTTTCAATGAATTGGCTCTGTTATTGCACCTTTGTCTATCATGCATTCATACATTGCATAACCACAAACATTCAAATACATAACATTACCACTCAGCTAATTCAAACACGAACCAAATGTCATAACTAGCATAACCATTCAACTACATATAGCCTTAACTTGGTTTGTACAACCCAAAACAAAGCAAAATGGCAGGAATCACCTGTTGCAGCAAGTATCAAAATAACCACCAAACTACAAATTGTCTGAAATGAAAATTACTTAACAGGGTGAACATAGTAATGCAGCTTTGATAGAGACATTTTAGCTGCCAATACATCAAAAAAAAAAAAAAACTACAACCCCTAGTTTCTAGGCTCTCGTGTGTCCATTGACTCTATTGTTTTCCTTTTCACCCTCAACTAGTCTGGTCTGGTTCCTCCCACTTGTCCTCCACCTTGTTGCATCTCAGCTTGGCCTGCATTGGATTGACTTGCATTGTCAACCTCTGCTTGACTGGCCTGATGAACCTCTGGCTGTGCTTGACTTGTCCCTTGCTCTGGATATTGTAAGTTTGTGTGTGACTGTAAACCAAAATGCACATTTTATTGTTCAGTTATATTTGAAAAGTCACTAAAATTGTGCAATGTAATATACCTTATTCCCTCCTGGTGACCCTGTCAGCTGCTGTCTTCCCTCCACATGGCCTGGAATTGTGTCCCAAATTGCCACACCTCCTGCACCTAACAGTAACTTGACTCCTCCTAAATATGTGAAGGTTTCTGGGTTCATCATTAGCCTTTCTTCTCTGTTTTTTTGGTCTACCTGGTGCCCTCCTCATGTATGGTGGGTTGATTGGTTCAGCATCAACAATGAGTCATAGCTTCGGTCCATTACTAGGCAGGATTATGTGGTCATATGTAGCAAGGAAAGTTGATTTCCTGCAAATGAACAGAGGGACATTTGTACATGTTAGACCAAAAACAACAACAAAATAGACATAAGAAATGATGAATTGCACCTGTAACAAGAGTTAACAAAATCTTCAAGATTCTGATTGTTAGACCACATACAAGCAACTGCATGTGCACAAAGGATTCCAGATAAATCCCATCTCCTGCATGAACATGATTTTTCAACTAAATTGACAACATACTTGTCGATGTTGTTCTCTACCTCAAACAAAGCATACCCTGCATCCCCAGACCAATGTGGAGCCCATCCCTCAGATTCCCTCTTAATCTTTTCTAACTTTTGTTGTATCATTGGACAAATGTTCCCCATATACCTCAACATCAAATCTCTCAGCTTAATTATTCTCTCAGTCATGTAAAATTTCAGTCCCTCAACAAGTGAAATGATAGGCTTATCCCTGTACTCTAGTATAGCCCTATTGAATGCTTCACACATGTTGTTAACTTGCAAATCACAAAATGTGTGGGTGCTGTATGTTGACCTTGTCCACATAGAAGGAGGCACTTCACACATGTCTCTCCAAGCATCTTCATTCATGGTTTTATGTGTTCCATAGCCCTGCTAAACTCAGGCATGGTATTTGTTCTAGCAGCAGCCCACAAAGCATCAACAGGTTAACAGACCACCTCCATGACTCCTTAGTTTCAGCTTCCACAATTGCAAAGGCTATTGGGACCATTTGATTATTTACATCCTTGCCAACAGCTATTAACAATTGACCCCCATACTACCCCTTCAAAAAACAACCATCCAGCCCAATTAGGGGTCTACAAGTTGTCACAAATGCAGTTTTGCATGCACTAAGACACACATACATTCTCTCAAAAACAGGACCATCCACACCCATGTTGCTTTTGATGACCACAGTGTTATTGGGGTTTCTCCTCAACAACTTAGCTCCATAACTTCTCAAATGTTTATATTGTTCTTTCTGAGCACCCTGAATCATCTCCAATGCCTTCTTTTATGCCCTATAACACTGATGCCTACTTAATAGCACACCCCACTTAATCCTTACCTATTCTTGTAAAGCCTTCACCTTCATGTTTGATGTGTGCCTCAAAGTAGGAACAAACTTTTTTGCAATCCATTTAGTCTTGGCTTGTCTGTTCTTTGCCGTCCTAAAGCATGTATGAATAGATTCCAAGCTAACAACCTGAAAATAAGTCTCAAGGCTTGACTTGCTCACCCTAAGGTAGAATGTGCAACCTTCCACACACTTCACCACTATCCTTTTCTTGTCATTTTTTACAAACTTAACATTTTTTTTTGTTCTGCAGAGCATACTCCTTCACAGCTGCTCTCACAAGATTTGCAGATGTAAATATCTGCCCTACTTGAAAAACAACTGGTGTGTCTTCAGAGAGTCTGAACTTGGGATACTTCTTTGCTCATGTCCCTTCCTATTCACTTGATGTTGGGCTGTCTAGATCATCTGAATCACCATCTTCATCCTCAAAATCAGCAACTGTAGTTGGATCTGGGTTCCTTGATGATGTGGCAGCCCCTCCAGCAAAAAAACCCTCAACACCTTCCTCAACTTGTGGACCTTTTGGTTGATGTGAACCACATGCATTCACTGTTTCCTCGGGAAGAGCACTAGTCCAAGCCCACTCTTCATCATAGTCATTGTCATCTAAAGAAATTTCACTGTCTGCATCCTCCTCATCCTCTACAGCCTGCCCATTATAGTCCTCATCCTGACTATCAGCTCCATCTCCTTGCTCCCCATGAACTTCATGTCCTGCTGCTTCCTCGACTATTTGCACATCAGAGTCTCAACTCTCACTAGATCCAACTACATGAACTGGTGTGTCAATTAGATGCTCCACATAGAAATCAACCTCCTCATGCCCTTTCACATCTTTAATGAATTGAATAACATGTTGGTCGTTGGTGATTTCCCTGAGACCAGTGGCAAAGTCTTTCTTTGGATGCTTGTACCAGAGACACTTATATGATGCATAACCAATATGCTTCAAAATTTTACCCAATTCAATCGATGAAATTTGATCAATATCCAACCTTTCTTCAAACTCATATAGATGTCCCCTTACATATGCAGTTGGGTCACTGACAAACCAATCCACCATGATGGAATCAAAGTAATATTTTGTGTTCCACACTAGGCCTATATGGAAAACAACACTCAATCAAAACCCAATATTTAATACACCTACCTAAACACTAAAGCAATATTCAACACCCAACCAAGCAATCCCTATCAGCATAAAGCAAAAACCCTAATAGTAAAAAACAATAAAGTACAAATAACAACACAAATCAATGGCTTACCTGGATCTATAGTTGTCACGTAGCTTCTCACCACCCCAAAATCGTGGGTCCTATTTGCCATATGAGTTGTCCCCTCTCTGACTCGAGTCCATCGTGACACAAGCGTAAGATTCCCCTGCTACAATGTGGTCCCCTAATGGTTTTGTCCCAAATAAAGCTTCCTCCAAACTTCAACAATGGTAAACAAATCCTCCACCACCAACGACTGAGATTGAGACCTGACCTTTCACCTCTCCTTCTACTCGTTTGATATGTGTACTTTGACCTAGGTTTTTTTTTGTTTTTTATCAAATTATGTTATTGTTAATTTGTTAAAATGTTAAAATATTAATTTAATTTAAATTGTTCATACTTTATATTGCCACGACAGCCATGTCAGATAGCCAAGTGGTGGTCAAACTGGTCAACCATTACTTTTTGGATGGAAGATGGACGGAAAGAATTAATTAAATGGTGTCCTACTTTTACTTTTGACGAATAGGCGGGCGCCACGTGTCATGCGTCTGGCACATGAAATTTTTTCGGTCTTCGAATTTTTTATATTAAAAAATATTTACATAATTATTTTACTTATTGTATTATTATTTATTATATGGGCTTCTCTTTTTCAGTTTTTTTTAAAAAAATTTCAACCTTTTGGTTTGATGAATTTAACAATTTAAATATTAAATTTTTAAATATTTATGTGGACGAATAAACGAGTGACATGTGTAACTGGCAGGGCCCACATATATTTTGTCCTCTGCCAATTTTTAATAATAATTATTTAATTAATTATTTTAATTATTGTATAATTTATTCTAGGGTCCTTTCTCACACATTTGTACCATGTTTTTACTGTGGACAAATAAACGAGCGACACGTGTCACAGGAGGGGTGCATACATAATTTCGACCTCTGGCATTTCTTTAATAATAAATATTTAATCAATTGTTTTAATTATTGTAAAATACATTCATGGGCCTTATCTTATTTTTAACTGTGTCATTCTTTTACTGAGGACTAAAAGGTCGTCGTCAAATGTCACGGGTCGTGCCCACGTAGATTTTTGGCCTCTTGATTTTTTATAATAGAAAACATTTATATTATTATTTTACTTATTGTATTATTATTTATTATATTACCTTCTTTTTTTCAATTTTTTTATTATTTCCACCTTCGTGTTTGATGAATTTAACAATTTAAATATAAAATTGTTAAATATTAGATAATTTGTTTAGAACAAATGATAGCTTGATAGGCCTTTTCTTATTTAATTGTTTTAATTATTGTAAAATCCATTCATGGGCCTTCTCTTATTTTCAACTGTGTCATTCTTTTACGGTGGACGAAAAGGCCGACGCCAGATGTCACGGGCCGTGCCCACGTAGATTTTTGGCCTCTGGATTTTTTATAATAAAAAATATTTAGATTATTATTTTACTTATTGTATTATTATTTATTATATTACCTTTTTTTTCAATTTTTTTTTGTTTCCACCTTCGTGGTTGATGAATTTAACAATTAAATATAAAATTATTAAATATTAGATAATTTGTTTAAAACAAATGGTAGCTTGATGAGCCTTCTCTTATTTTAACTGTGTCATTCTTTTACTGTAGACGAAAATGTCGGCACCAAATATCACGGGTCGTGCCCACGTAGATTTTTGGCCTTTGTATTTTTTAAAACAAAAATTATTTAGATTATTATTTTATTTATTATATTATTATTTATTATATTGCCTTATTTTTTTTTATTTTTTTCCACCTTCGTGTTTGATGAATTCAACAATTTAAATATAAAATTTTAAATATTAGATAATTTGTTTAAAACAAATGGTAGCTTGATTTTTCATAAACGAATAAACGAGCGACACGTGTCATCGACGACATTTGACATTTTCTTAAAAATTTTTTTTTAATTAATTCTTTTAATTATTGTGTTATTCATACTATGGCATTTTCTTAAATTTAAATTATAGCATGATTTTATTGTGGACGAATAAACGGGCGACACGTGTCACTTTCTTATGAAAAAATAAAATCAATGTCTCAGATTAATAAAAACTTACGAAAAACAAAATAAAAATTTACGGAAAATAAAAACTTACAGAAAACGAAAAATTAATAAAATTAAAGAAGAAATAATAACATAACAATCCAATATTATAACTTACCCTATATAACATGATCATACATATTTAAAATAGCATTGAATATCAAAGTATAATTGCTTTCTTTTCATCAAAGTATCTTCTATTGTTGTTGTTATATAAATGTTTAATACAATAACATATAATATCATGGAAATGTGTATTCTTTTCATAAACATAAATGATTAACATATTGCATATCATGAACTCATATCCGTAATGAAAAACCAACCTTTTATAAAACCTACTAAAATTTTTATCATACAAATTTGTCATGTAGCCTGTTATTCATTAACTATTGAATATACGAATTCAACTGTTGCACACAATAGTATTATTTTATATTCAAAAAAATAAATTTAATGTTGTTCATATTGAAATTATTTACAATAAACTATTACAACATAATCATCTAACGGATGTCCGTGCGTCTCGCAAGGACAACTACACTAGTTATGACCATCCCTTATACTCCCTCCTGTCCATATTATATGCAAAAAAAATCTCAAATCTTTTGGTCAAATATATAAGTAAATTTTATTTTCCAATGACTCATATAATGATACTATTCCTAAAATATCTTTCATTTAATACAAATTTTGTTTTTCAATGACTCATTCTTATTCTCAACAACACAAACAACTTCTCATTACCATAAAGGCTAATTTAGGTAAAAATCTAATTTTTTAACCAAATTAAATGAGATTAATTAACCACCTTAATATATATGTTGTATTAATTTTTTGCTTATAATATAAATCGGAGGGAGTATTTTATAATGATACGTGTCACATCATGGCTGACATGTTCTTCAATTCCCTAATTCATTTGATCAACAATAAATTAGGTTGGGACTCGGGAGTGTGAGGCCGTGTGAATAAGTTATTTAGCGGACAGTGGAAAAACAAATAAATATATAATTTTATAAACATAAAATTAGCAATTAAATTAGATAATAAATATAAAGACACAAAAGTCAAAAGGACATATGTATATATCTTTTATAGAAATTATATATATATATATATATATTTTGTTAATTAGATATTCGATATTTTTATATGAAAATTTATTTATAAAGACACATTAATAGTTTTTTTTATAAGACACATTAATAGATTTTAAGTATAATTTTTATAATTCAAAGACTAGGATATCTTATTTTATTTAAGAGAGGAGAATGAAATAGTTTAACTAAAATAGTAAGGATAAAAATGAGAAAAAAAAAATTATAAGATATAAACTCAAGTGTTATTTTAAGTAGCATCTAAAAAAGAAAAAAAAAAGTGTTTATCAAATAGACTTACAAATTGACTTGATATTACATCTTGACCCAAAACTTTAAGATATTATATTCAACACTCATGGTTCTCACAATTTTTGTTTTCTTCTCACGAGACTTATTTCAGTCACATTTAAAATTCTAACTAAAATTTTGATGGGAAAATAACAAAGATGATATACATGAAGATTCATTGGCTAAGCTGAGAAATATTGTGTTGACCTAAAGGCTATAATGGTTTAGGATTTCAAATATCTCCATCTAATTTCAACCTTACAATATTGTTGACAAAACAAGGATGGATGGTAATGCCAATCTTGTAAATGCCAATCCTGGAAGAGCATTTTAGAATGTCGAAATATCATGCAACTAGGGATACTATGGCGCATTGGAGATGGCTCAAATACAAGAGTGTTGGACGATCCAAGCACCCTGCCACAGTTCATCCATGCATGGCTGAATAAAATCTATGGTTTCCTGAATGGCCTATCAACAGCAATGTGGTAAATTTGGTTTCCATGGTTTAGTACAAAGCATGCTATGAGAGGAATTGTATTTGGCAACACAAAAATGCGACTTGGATGCTGACTACCTAGCAAACTTATAGTGTTGACACTTGACCATTGTATTTGATTGTATTTCATCTTTGTTACATTCTGATCCGCTCAATCAATAATAAAATTAGTATTTCGGATAAAAAAATAGTTTAAGCATAACTTGTGTCTCATTAGTGAATGGTATTTTGTTATTTTTCAAAAGTAAAATAAAATTACACTGTTAAATATGTTTGATTGTATTCCTTTTTTTTTTCCTTCATAAATACATATTGGAACTGGGCTAAACTTTTTGATAAATGAATTAACTCAATAATGTACTTTAAAATATATATAAATATATTAAAATATATCAATTGGTTAGGTTCCAAAATAATCGAAATAATGACTATTTGGTTTGCTTCAATTCAGAGCCGAACAAAAAAAAAAACCAATTTAATTGGGTTGTTGGATTTTCAAATTCATCGAATTACTGATTCGAGTCTTACGACACTAAACTCTTTCGAAGAACAAGGTAACTAAAACCAACAAAATTTATGTTTAAAAAATAAATTAATTAATTAAAATAATCCAAAATATTCCACCAGTTTACAACTGCTTCTACTGTTACAGAAACAGTAGAAGAAAAGTTGTCAATTGATAAAGTGATATACATATTGAATATTAAAATATATATAAATATTAAAATATAGTAATTGGTTCGGTTCCAAAACAACCGAACTAATGACCATTGAGTTTGGTTCAATTCGGAGCCGAACACAAAAAAGAAAAAAACAAACCAATTTAATTGGTTGGTTCGGATTTTCAAATTCATCGAATTATTGGTTCAAGTCTTATGACCCTAAACTTTTTCGAAGAATACAGTAGCTTTGTTACCTTTCCTAACTAAAAATATTTAAAAATTATAAAATTTTAAAAGTCAATAACAATATCCAAACCAATTAAAATTGGTTTGGTTTCATTCGATTCGAATCGGAAAATATTAAAAAAAAAATAATAAATAAAAAAAATAAAAAATAAAAAAATAATTAAATTTTAAACTATTAAATCATATATACATTAAAATATAAATATATAAAAATTAAATCATCAAGAACATGAAAACTCTAATTTTACTGTCTGTCAATTTATGATTGGTTGACAATGTAAACAAACTTTACACTGTCAGTGTATACAGATTAAATTTTAAAAAAAGAGTATTAAAAAAAATATTAGGAAAAAAATTTATAAAAAAATGTTATTAAAACAAAGTAAGGAAAAAGTAAAAAAATTTATAAAAACAATTTATTTTAAAAAAGGAAAACGGAAAAAGGTTTATAAAAAAAATGTTAAAAAAAATTTAAATTTTCTTTATTAAAAAAATTATTAAAAAAAGGAAAATGTAAAAAAATTAATAAAAAAATGTATTGAAAAAATTATAAAAAAAAGTAAAACTTAATTTTTTTTATAAAAAAATATTATTAATTCCTTTTATAATAAAGTAAAAAGAAGTAAAAATTAAAAAAGGTGACACGTGTCCGGTTAATATTACATGAACGTAACGGGAAACTTCCCAATTGTATACATGTATTGATGATATTGATATTGATGATATAGAAACTCCCTCTTGTCCATATTATAAGCAAAAATATTCTAACTTTTTTGGTCTAATATATAAACAATTTTTGTTTTCCAATGACTCATTTAATAACATTATTCCCAAACTACTCTTTATTTAATACAAATTTTGTTTTTCAATTATTCCTTCTATTCCCAACAACACAAGCAACTTCTCATTACCATAAAGGGTAATTTAGGTAAAAACCTACTCCCTCTGGTCCATAATATAAACAAAAATTTCCCAATTTTTTGGGTCCAAAATATAAACAAATTTCAACTACTTTCATCCTATTTAATGAAATTACTCTCAAAATACCCTTCATTTAATGCAAATTTTGTTTTCCAATGAATCCTTTTATTCTCAACAACACAGGCCTAATAAATAAGATGAAGAGTAACTTACTCATTTTTTTTTAATTCCCAATGACCATTTTAAGTGAGATTAATTAACTTCGTTAATAAGTGTGAAATTAATTACTTTTACTTATAATATGGACTGGAAGGAGTAATTTTTTAACTAAATTAAATGAAATAATTAATCATCGTAATACGTGTGTTGTATTAATTTTTTTTTTGCTTATAATATGGAATGGAGTAAGTAATAATATAGTAGAGCATCTAGTTTTAGTAGTAGGAAAAAAAACACATGCTTTTATTTACATATATAGCCACGAGAGAGAAAATAGGAATCGAGAATAGTAATTAGTTGAGTACCGACGGAAGCAACAATAAATACTATTGAAATAATTGGTATCAATCAAAATCAAAACACTCAAAATGGTACAACAATACAGTTTTTTTAAAATAAAAAATAAAAAAAAGCCCCTAAAAAGTAGTTTATTTTTTAAAATGAAAATGACCCAAAATAGTTAAGGGACCAACACATGTTATTTTTATTTTTATATTTTGATAAAAGGGACCAACACATGCTAATGAAAAGCGAAAATGGATTCACGGTTATTCAATGTACTCTACATGAAAATAATCCAAATTACATATTGATTTGACTTGTGAAGGCAACTAAATCATGTGAATATATCGTTTAAAAAGTGAAATGAAATAAAATTAAGGATTGGGCTAAGGTATACCATCTATATTTTACATCACCCACTATATCATCTATGTGTGACAAATTTTGGACCAATCAAATTGTCACACAGGTTGGTCAAAATTTCAAACTTTCTAGTTGTATTTCTACTGTAGTTAAATATATGAATACAATATATTGTAGTATAGTATATGTACTCTTTATATTCACAAATTTAACCCATATTAAAATAATATTTTTTTATTAAAAAAACTAATTATATTACAAAATAATATTTTAACATGAATTAAAATAATATTTGTTGTCAATAATATTTTACAATATAATCATTTTTTTAATCAAAAAAAATTATTTTAATATGAGTTAAATTTACAAATACAAAAAGCATATATATTATACTATAATATACTGTATTCATATAGTTTGATTACAAAATTTAAAATTTTGACCAACTTATATAACAATTTAATTGACCAAAAATTTATCATATAAATGATGTAATCGGTGGTATAAAATATGGGTGATGCACCATAACCCGACCCATGGATTGGACCGTAGGAGCGTGAGACTTTTATTTGGTACAAGCATTACTTTGGCATGGCACAATAATATTGTCGCCTTTTCACTTTTCAGTATTCACTCTTCACCCAATGAAGCACTGTATTGCAGCAACGGCAACAAAATTATTATTAATAGCAGATCTTTACAAAAAATATAATATTATTACATATCAAATAAAATTAATGAATAATAAATCCATTATATTTTTTAATACAACTTTAATTTAGTGTATAATTATCCAATTGCTTAATATTTGAAGTAAAATAGATTTAAAACATTTTTCATTAAAAAATATTGTAAACAACAAAAGTCATTAAGAAAATAATAAACATATAAACAAAAGTCAAAACAAAATTGTAAACGATAAAACCAATTTTCACGTGACAAAAATGAATGACTGGTTTTACATATAATTTAGATTATTAGGAATATATCGACTGAAAATTCGGCGACGTATTTGATCAACCACCTTGTACCAAAATATAAAAACTAAAACCTCACCTCGTAAAATACACACAAACAACAAAGAAAGTTTGGTCGGTACTTTAAAATTTGATGAATCTGATTATTGTTATTATCATCATTTTATTTGACGAAAAATTTCCAGTAACCGAAGATTGAACAAAAAAACACATCCTTGAGAATCCAAATGCTGATATTTCTTTCCATTCTAGTTACTTCTGCCACATTCTGCCGTTTCCAATTTGGACTTTCCAAATTAAGGCAGTGACTGTGAGGATCAAATTCTAAATTATTTACTAAATTAATTTGATTTTAATTACCAAATTTTTTTATTTATATTTTATAGTTTCATTTCTTTTTCTCCGCCAACTTTTCTTGTTTTTGTTTTCTTTTCCACTTTAACAGTTCCGAGATGCTCAGGACAGTACCACCAACCTAGACTGCATTAAAAAGCAAAAGCAAAGAGAGAGAGAGAAAGAAAAACACAAAAACAGAAACAGCATTGTCCACACAACACAGAGATCTCATCTAACAAACATGGGGTGACTCAAGAAGTGGGGTGTATCACATTTTTATTTTGTGAGTAACCTGTTATATGAATTATGATCATAGCTTTATGTTGCACTTCTTAAGGATTGATCTCATGTTTTGAATTATGAGCTTTGGAGTTTTTAATTTCATTCTTCTTTTGCACTGATCTCAGTATTTCACGTGGTTTATGAAATACATGATTGCTCATCAATATAACAAAAATTTTGAGAACAAATTCTTTTCCCATTTTCTAACGCATACAAACTTTATGTTCTAGTTTCTGGCCAAATTCTGATTTTTTTTTTGTTGGGTTTTGCAGTTGTTTTAATTCTAATTTTGTGTTTGATCAGTACTAATTCCAGCAAATCAGATGTTTGTTTATTCAGTTTTGGAACTTGAGTCCAACTGATCAGGTAAATTTTTTGTTTTTGGTGCTGTTTCTGATCATTAATTTTCCTTTGATGAGGAAAAAAAAAAGTGTTTATTCCAATGTTTATATGGCAGCAGCAAGAGAAACTTGGTTGTCAAACACATTAAGTGTTCCTTCAACATCAGAAGACACATTGCTGGTGTTATTGGCTGGAGTGATGGCAGCTCTGTCCCATGCTGATTCTAAAAGAAAGTATTCGTGGTGGTGGGACAGCCACATAAGCCCCAAGAACTCGAAATGGCTCCAAGAAAATCTGACAGGTAATGCTTTCTGTCTTTCTGGCTTTGGTAGCAATTCTGTTTAAGATGTTAACACAGTTATCATTCATAACCTGATATTTCTTATGTACAAAGGAACGAAGTGTGTCTGTTTAACTGAAAACAGTATCTAATTGAGCATTTTTTTTAAAATATAAGTTTCTTATTTCTTTGCTATCATACATAATTATTGATATTTCTATGTGGCTTTATAAATTATACTCCAAATATATTTGTAGCTATTAGGTTATTATTGTGCATTTGGGAATGTCTGCCACAATGGTATATTCTGGTTTAAACCAGTTCCAAGTTTTGCTTCCAAATTTACTTACATGATGATGCACCTAAGGTGAGACTTCATTAAACAGATATAAGGAAGTATTTAATCAAAACTATAAGTGCATATTGGTATATCTTCATTAAAATTATTTTCTTTCTATAACTACATAATATCAGTTCTGTCCTGTATGGACATGTTACATGCATTTTGTATGGTAGTCTGTGAATGATAATAAACCATATCTACTTCAGCATCCCATAATCACTCAAAAGTGATGTGGCAAAAATTCTTCTTGAAAATTTGCTGTTAAACCATTTGGTGCCCTCAGATGCATTTGAATTTACGACAATGATATGTCCTCATGAACAGATATGGATTCCAAGGTGAAGCAAATGATTAAGCTTATTGAAGAAGATGCAGATTCCTTTGCAAGGAGGGCAGAAATGTATTATAAGAAACGGCCAGAGCTTATGAAATTGGTTGAAGAGTTTTACCGGGCATACCGGGCATTGGCCGAGAGATATGATCATGCAACTGGAGTGATACACCAGGCTCATCGTACCATGGCTGAAGCATTTCCTAATCAAGTCCCTCTGGTACTGACAGATGATTTACCTGCAGTTTCTTCCATAGAGACCGAGCTGCATACACCAGAGGCACCCAGCCATTTACCTGCCTTTATTGACGCAGATGAATCGCGAAAGGACGCTTCTACTCATTTCCATGCTATCAAAAGAAATGGATCCTATACTGATGAACCTGATTCTGCTATAAGCAGAAAGGGTTTAAAACAGCTCAATGATCTCTTCATGTCAGGAGAACCTGTAAGTCATACAAAGTTGGTAGAAGGGCGTGCTAGAAGGGGTCTCAATTTTCTTGACACAGAGGAGACTAATCTAAACAATGGAAGCTATGGTAATAAGGCTCAAGCCTCATCTGACTCTGAACGGTTGACTAAAGCTGAGACAGAAATTTTGGCCTTAAAGAAAGCCCTTGAAAAATTAGAATGTGAAAAGGAAGCTGGCTTGCTTCAGTATCAGCAGACTTTGGAGAGATTGTCTAATCTGGAATCAGAAGTGTCTCGTGCAAGAGAGAATTCTCAAGGACTTGATGAACGCGCAAGCAAAGCTGAAGCTGAAGTTCAAACCTTGAAGGAAGCACTTACTAAGCTACAGGCTGAAAAGGAAGCTAGTCTTCTTCAGTATCAGCAGTGCTTGGAGAAAATGTCTAATATGGAGAAATATATTTCTTCTGCTCAAAAAGATGTAGGAGACCTTAATGAACGAGCTGGTAAAGCTGAAACTGAAGCTGAATCGTTAAAGCAGGACCTTGCTAGAGTAGAAGGTGAAAAGGAAGATGCCCTTGTTCAATATAACCAGTCCTTGGAGAAACTGTCAAAACTGGAGGAGAGATTAGTACAAGCTGCGGAGAACGCAAGGAGAACTAATGAGCAAGCTAATGTAGCTAAAAATGAAATTGAGGCAATGAAGTTAGAAATTGCTAAACTTACCGAAGAGAAGGAAGATGCAGCTCTTCGTTATCAGCAATGCTTGGAGATAATTTCCGGTTTGGAGCATAAACTCTATTGCGCCGAAGAGGAGGTGCGTAAGCTAAATTGTAAGATAGCTGATGGGGTTGAAAAGTTACAAAGTTCTGAACAGAAATATCTTCTCTTGGAAACAACAAATCAAACTCTGCAATCTGAATTGCAATCTTTGACACAGAAGATGGGGTCTCAAAGTGAAGAACTCAGCGAGAAGCAGAAGGAATTGGGCAGACTTTGGGCATGCATACAAGAGGAGCGGTTGCGATTCATTGAAGCTGAAACTGCTTTCCAAACTCTTCAGAATTTACATTCTCGATCTCAGGAAGAGCTTAGATCTCTTGCTGCTGAGCTTCATAATAAGGCTGAATTTCTGGAGAATGTGGAATCCTGCAAGCAGGCTCTAGAGGAAGAAATACACAAAGTCAAGGAGGAAAATGAAATTTTGAATCAGCTTAAATTATCTTCATCTTTGTCTATAAAATGTTTGCAGGATGAGATCTCAAGTCTTAGGGAGACAATAGAGAAACTTGAACAGGACATTGGACTGCGAGTAGATGAAAGAAACGCTCTTCAGCAAGAAATTTACTGTCTTAAAGAGGAGCTTAATGATGTTAATAAAAGACATGAATCCATGGTGGCGGAGGTCGTATCAACTGGCTTAGATCAACAGTGCTTTGCCTCATCTGTGAAGAAATTGCATGATGAGAACTCAAAGCTGAAGGAGACATGCGAGGCTGACCAAGGTGAGAAAGCAGCTCTTCTGGAAAAATTGGAGATCTTGGAGAGGCTTTTGGAGAAAAATGCTGTTTTGGAGAAATCTCTTTCAGATTTGAATACTGAGCTAGTGTGTGTCAGAGGAAAGGTAAAGGTATTGGAGGAAACTTGCCAATCTTTGCTTGGTGAGAAATCCACTCTGGCTGCTGAGAAGGCCACTTTGTTTTCTCAGTTGCAAACTACAGCCAAAAAGCTTGAGAAGCTGTCAGAGAAAAACAGCCTTTTGGAAAATTCACTACTTGATGTGAATGCTGAGCTCGAAGGATTAAGGGTAAAGTCAAATATATTAGAAGATTCTTGCCAGTCACTTGACCATGAGAAGTCTATTCTCACCTCTGAGAAAGAAACCTTGGTTTCACAAATGAACATCACCAATCAAACACTGAAAGATCTTGAGAAACAACATAGTGAATTGGAACAGAAGCATTCGGAACTAAAAGCAGAAAAGGAGTCTGCACTTCAAAAGGTGGAAGAGCTACTGGTTTCCTTATATGCTGAGAGGGAAGAGCACTCCAGAGTTTTTCAATTGAATGAAGATCGCTTGGCTGAGAAGGAATTAGAAATTCATATTCTACAGGAAGATGCAAATTACCAGAAAAAGGAATATGAGGAGGAACTGGACAGAGTTGTACATGCTCAAATCGAAATTCTCATCTTACAGAAATGTATCCAAGATTTGGAGCAAAAGAACTTCTCCCTTCTAGTTGAGTGTCAAAGACTCTTGGAGGCATCCAAAATGTCTGATAGATTGATATCTGAGTTGGAGAATGACAATTTACAAAAGCAGGTTGATATAAACTCAATGTCTCAGAAAATTAAAATACTAAGGATTGGGCTGCTTCAGGTGTTAAAGACCCTTGACATTAACAGCGACCATTGGTGTGAAGATATGATTGAAGAAGACCAGGAGCTTCTGAACCACATACATGACAAACTTCAGGAGACACAGAATTCTTCTGTCACAATTTTCAATGAAAGCCAGCAAGCGGGCATTGAGAAATCAGTTCTTGTTACATTCCTCGGGCAGTTGAAATTACAGGCAGAAAATCTTGTGACAGAAAGAGATGCCCTTGATGAGGAGTTGAGGACACAGTCTAAGCAGTTCTTGGCATTGCAAGCAGAGCTCAAAAAATTATTGGAGAGGAATCAGGTATTGAAGTTGACAATAAGCAAAGGAGAAGAGAAAATGCAGGTAATGACAACTGAAATAGATAGTCTGTGCAAACAGCTGTCGGGCGTGAAAGAGGCTCACAAAAACTTACAGGAAGAAAGTTGCAGAACATTTGAAGAGAAAAATTCCTTGATGAGAAGAATTCTGGAACTAGGTGAAGAGAAAAGTAACTTGGAAGAAGAAATCTGCATCTTGATTCATGAGACAATAGTTCAATCAAATAATTCTCTAATCTTCCAGAATATTGTCTTTGAAAAACTCCTAGCACTTAAAAAGCTAAGTGAAGATCTTGATAAACTCTGTTCGGTAAATACCGACCTCGAGGAGAGACTACAAATAATGATGGGCAAATTAGAGGATGTGCAAATGGAAAATTCACATCTTAAAGAGTCATTTGTAGTGTCGAACATTGAACTAAAATTACTTGAATCAGTCGATGATCAATTAAATTGTCAGATTAGGAATGACAAGGAAATGTTGTCTCAAAAGGAAAATCAGATTTTGGAAGCAGCAGAGGTGTTTAGTGCTTTACGTGATGAGAAAACAGAATTGCAAAGATTGGTGGAAGATCTGGAGAGTAAGAATGATGAGGCCAGGGTGATACTTGAAGACCAAGCTAGTCAAATTTTAGAATTATCCTCAGACAAGGATCATCAAAAGGAAGAGCTTGCAAGCTTTTGTGAAGTGAATCAAAAGTTGGAGTCTGAAATGAGGCACCTGCTTCTAGAACTTGGAGAAACTAAACTGAGGGAAGAGAAGCTGAATTATGAACTACAAAAGGGAGCAAATGAGATTAAACAATGGGAAACTCAGACTGCCACACTGTATGCTGGACTGCAGATTTCTGCTGTCAATGAGACATTATTTGAGGTGAAGGTCCGTGAGCTAGCCGATGCATGTGAGAATCTTGAACTCAGAGGCAAATCAAAAGATATGGAAAGTGAAAAGCTGAAAGAAAGAGTTAACAAACTGGAAGGTGAAAACAAAACGCTACGTGGTCAGTTGGCTGCATATGTCCCTGCTGTCAGTGCTTTGGATGATGGTATAACATCACTGGAGATGCAGACTCTTGTACATGGAAAACCCCATGACTACAAAGAATCAAAGGTATTTCTATTTGGTTTGTGCCACTTGCCATTTATATTATTTTTTGGTGGAAGGGGAGGGGGTTATAATAGTTATATGGAGTTCCAAATCTATTGGACTAAAATAAACTAATTGTGATTTCTTTTACCTTAATTTAGTTATTCATGAAAACTCTTTTCTTAGATGACATGCAAGAAACTATTTTTCAATATTTCAATGCTTGAGAACTTGGTAGAAATGAAGCTTGCTGCTTCCTTGTATGTTAATGACAGGTTATTTGTGATTACGTAAATTTAATTCCCTCTTCTTCAACTGTTAACCGGCTACTATTGGATTTTTTATAGATATAATCTAATTGTCATCGTTTCCAGGTTAAAAATATGGCAAATCATCAATACACAGAAGGTGGTCCACAAACAGGTGAAGATCAGAATGCTATGGCACTAGATGCTCTTACAAACTTCCAAGACATGTGGAAAAGGATCAATGCAATCAAAATGGCTGTTAAACATATGAATGAAAGCTTGGAACCTAAGGATGAAATGAGAGAGATTCAAGTGTTAAAATCTGGAACCAGCCAGTGTCAAGGAAATATTCAAGAAAGTAAGCATGTTACTCAAATGGATGAAGCAAAGGTGCATCAAGGTGGACTTGGTGTTGAACTGAAGGCAGGGAAATCAGTGCTTGATATCCCTGTAGCAGAGATTGAACTTTTGCCAAAAGACATCATGCTTGATCAAATGTCTGAATGTTCATCATATGGGATAAGTAGGAGAGGAACTCTTGAGTCTAATGATCAGATGCTCGAGTTGTGGGAAACTGCTGATAAAGATGGCAGTATTGGCCTCAAAGTTGGCAAGACACAGAAAACATCCATTGCACCTGCTGGCTACCATCAAAGGGGAGCAACCAAGGAACCCAAAAACAAATATCCTTCAATAGAGTCCTTGGTTGAAAAGGAGTTGAGTGTGGACAAATTAGAGATCTCAAGAAGATTGACACAGCCACATGAGGAAGGCAACAAGAGAAAGATTTTAGACAGACTTGATTCTGATGCTCAAAAGTTGACAAACCTTGAAATTACTGTACAAGATTTGATGAACAAGGTGGAAACTACAGAAAGCAGCACAATGAGAAAAGATATTGAGTATGATACTGTGAAAGGGCAGCTTGAAGCTGCTCAAGAGACCATCGCAAAATTGTTTGATGCCAACCGCAAGCTGATGAAGAATGTAGAAGAGGGCAACTTGTCCTTTGCTGGGAAGTCTGCAACAGAGTCAGATGAGAGTGGAAACATGAGCAGAAGGAGAGTTTCAGAACAAGCTCGGAGAGGGTCTGAAAAAATAGGACGGCTGCAGTTAGAGGTGCAAAGATTGCAATTTATGCTTCTGAAATGGAATGATGAAAGAGAAGGCAAAGGAAAAGGAAAAGCAGTGATTGATGATCAAAACTCAAGAGTCCTTTTGCGAGATTATCTCTATGGAGGGATAAGAATCAACTACCAGAAGAGGAAGAAGAAGAAAGCACCCTTTTGTGCTTGCGTGCAACCTCCCACTAGGGGAGATTGATTTAGCATAGTTTAAAAAAGTACATGGGACAGTTGAGACATTAGCTTTAGTGTTTGTAAATTTTCTTTTATAGTCTAGAGATGGTTCAAGATCCTACATGTATGTTTTTCCTCTGGCGTTCGTGTAGCTTAGAGAATAATCCCCTACTTCTTATTTCTTTCTTAGTTAGATGGCCGGTTCTTGTTTTGGATTTTACTTTCTTCACCACAATGGTGCCATGCTATTGTCAATCCATTCTCTGTTTTGCTTCAGTCTAAAGAATCGTTTCTTTAGCATAAAATGCAACAAGAATGAAATGAAGAGACCGCGTGATTCATATATATATTGTATTAAGACTGAAAACTGAAAGCTATATAGTCAGCAATTTTTCTTACAACTATAACAAAAAAAAATAGTAACAACATTCCCCAAAACAAGGGGATTAAAGAAGCTATAGTTAATCCCAACTCCAAAAGAAAAACTCAGTCTAAAAGTTCAACAACAGAATGCCGAGACCAAAAGTCAAATTCCAGACTTGTTGATCAGAGGTAACATGAGAGAACCATGAACATCTAATGGGATATCATGCTGAAATACTTGGCCAAAATTTCTCGCATGGTCCTTCCTGAAGGATTAACTTGCTTGCAACACTGTTCTTGGTATCCTGAATCATGATGACCAGACAAGGCAACATCTGGATGTATGGTGTCTCCACAGTCAATGATTATATTATGAAGCAAACAGCACGTCAAGATAATGCTGGGCAATTTCTTCTTATCAGGCCTCCACATAACCTTACTAAGGATTCTCCAACTTCCCTTTAACAGTGAGAATGCCCTCACTGCAAGCAGCCTTGCATCGCCAAGCCTGTGATTAAAATTGTACTGTGGATCGGATATGCCATTAGTTTCATAAGGAGTCATAAGCCATGGAAGAAGAGGATAACTATATCCACCAACTACATATTCTCTTATCACTTCTCCACCTAAATCTCTCACATTTCCATTTAAACGCTCCCCATTCTCGGAGAGTCTGAAAAATGCTGAACACTTCAACAATCTGGGAAATGTCATGCCCCCAGGCAAACCTGTCACAATGTCAATAAATCTCATTTCATGATCAACAATTCCCTGCAACAACATGCTGTAATTCTTTTCTTGATCACACCAATCATCTGAGGTTTGGACCGCCGGAAGAGTCATCATGATGTGTGTTCCATCAATGGCTCCGCAGCAATTAGGCAACCCATATGCCGCTTCAAAACCCAACTTTATTTCTTGCATTCTATTGAAATCAGGCCAATTGAGATGATGCCTTGCGCGTTCCTCCAACGCTTCAATGAATCTCCAAGTCACCTGAGAAACTGTTGACTGACCAACTCCAAAGGCAGCTCCAACTGAGACTTGAGATTCACCAGATGCTAACCTTCTAAGTGCAATAGCAACCTGCTTCTCAACACTAAGAAGCCTACCCTCAATGTTGATGAGCCCTGATGGAGGCCTTGATATGAGATCCTCCCTTACAAGAGAACATATGTACTCAAATGTAGTCTTGGACATCCTAAAGAAATACTTAAACCCTTGTTCCTCATCATCAGGTACAGAGTATCCTGCAGGTTTGTATCAATCATAATTCATATCCATAAGACCATCAAATCACACACATTTTAAAAAACAAAAATTGCCCTTCGAAGATGGGGTGTTGTAACAAAATCCCTAATTGGAAAGTTCCTGTTTTTATTTACCAGCTAGACACAATCAATAATTCGGTAGGATTGTTGACAACTGATTGGGTGATAAGAGTGCAGAAACACTTGCATGAAAGAGTTTCCTTCCAGAACAAGAACACAACACAAAATAATGGATAAAAGATTAAAAATTTGAGGGTGAGAAGGATGAAGGAGAAGGAAAAGATACCTGGGGCAGTAGAATTTTTGTGCCAGAAAGAGTCCCACCAATCGGTTTCGCTGGTTCTGGGCTCAACAGGAACCAGGGTCACTTGTTTCCGTTTCTTGAACTTCTTATTCTTCTTTTTGGTCTTCTTCTTCGATTTCTTCTGGGAAGGTGCCATTCAGCATAACATGAAATTGATGGAAACCTTGCCTAGCAGAAGAGAAGTGAAGTTCACTCTGAGAAAACGAGGAAGACAGGATCTGTGTCTTTGATGCCCATTTTGAGGACTTTAGAATGTCCGGTTCTGATTCTAAGGAGTCACTAGTCAGTCCATAATGTGCACTTGTTGCCTTATTGGGCTGCTCTGCTGGCTCATTGTGTCCTTGCAAAGCCCTTTTCATGTTTGGAGAAAACAAGCACAAGCTTGAGTGAATTATTTCTTCTATTTTTATTCTTAAAATTTCCTTTCATGTAAGACTTACTACTATTAAAGAAAGAGCAAACACATTACACACAATAGATTTTAACCAAAAAAATCATTTTATACTACAAGTGTATTCTTAGTTTGTTTGAGATAGATCTCAATGTCAATAGGTATTTAAGAGAAAAACTTTATTATTTCTTTTGTTGAACGTGTTTTAGAAAGTCCGTGAGTGTTTAGTTTATGGTAAATAAAATTTAAACAAGCACATTATTACTTTAAATAATAGATCAATGTTTTTGAACTTGTGCGACACCCACGCCATGAATGCAATTCATCTGGTTTCGCCTGAGATGGCTTGTGGATTTTATATACATGTCGACATTGTAAATTAAACTATCCTCAAAAAAAGCGACTCATGTCTTATCGACAATTAGTAGCAATTTTGACTTCGTGGAGGCAAATTGTAACCTATAATCTAAAACGGGGACATGTTTTTGGAGGTAACTCATCATTGCAAAATCACGATCCTATGTTGTAACATCTAGTTTTTCATATAAGTGCTTTTGTGTGTGTCTTGTTTGTTAAGAAGGTTTAGAATGGGCCAAGTGGGGTTTTAGCCTTAAAATCCCTTTCTGGTACATGAGCACGACCATGCTCATGTCCAGCACGCCCGTGCTTAAGGCTGCATGCATCTCGTTGATGTTGATGTGAGCACACCCGTGCTCATTAGGGAGCACGACTGTGCTCAGCAGTCAGACGCGTCACGTTGACGCTAAGTTGAGCATGCCTGTGCTCAACAGTAAGCACGATCGTGCTCGGGTCTGAGTCTTTATATAGACATCAGATTGCGAGGGTTACGATTTACAACCCTCAAATTGACACTTTAGGCAATTCTAAGTGTGACGGCAGCCTCTCCCTCTCTTCCTCTTTGAACCCAAACTGTTCTTGGTGTTCTTGCTCTTTGGGAGAGACAATCACGCGTCAGTGCCAATTAACGCAAGGTAAACGTTCTTTCCTCTTGTGTTCCTTTTCATTTTGTTGAATTGGGAACTAATTGGTTAACCCTTTTATGTTGACCAAGGCTTGAGACGATTCATCGAGCCAAACCGAGGGAACCGGTAGAGCTTTCGTTGGTTAAAGGAGGAACCTTCATACCAGGTATGAGGAGAAGGAATAGTATAAGTATGTAGGCTTGGGGGTAGCATAAGACGAATGGTTCCCATAACCCTTTATGTTTGATAACATGTTGTATGCCTATATGCCTATTAGTTATTGATGTTAACTGTTGTACTGGTATGATTATTACTTGTTGATGTTGGTATGAATGCCTTGTTATAAATCATTAACTGTTATGAACATGATGGTGTAAGTTGCCATGATTGGATGTTTATCATAATTGTGATGTTATGATGTACTGGCTATTGACTGTTGTTGCGACACGTTAACGTAAAAGACTAAGCCTGATAAACAATGTTAAGGGAGGTTGTTCCCCTTGTTCATAAGACTGAAAGTTAGTAATGAGTGAGGATTATGTCAATGGCTTCGTCAAGGACCCTAGGGAATGATCTTGAGTGATTAGGGACAATTAATGGAATGGAACTAAAGGACTAATTCCCCTTTAATTTGTAAGACATGAACATTAATTCAATATTAACGAAACTGATGAGTTATGGATTAGAAGAGCCTTAGGATTGAATCTGAGGATGTCCCAAACAAGCGACAATAGGGTATGTGACCCTTCTGCCCAGAACAGCAGGACGCACATTCGAGCACGCCCATGCTCAACAGGGAGCACGCCCATGCTCCCATTCAAACCCAGAATTGGGCATGCTACCTAAGCACACCCGTGCTCAATAGTTAGCACGATCGTGCTTGACTGTGAGCTCAGCACGACCGTGATGAGGGGTGAGCACGCCCGTTCTCACCTATGCAGAACAGTGCTGAAGCAGGGGTTACACCCCAAATGCTCTAAAAAACTTAATAAAATACCAACGGAACATCAAGACTAAATATATGTGATAAATTGTTGTACCTTGGTATCCAAGTGGCTAAGGGGGCCTTGATGTGTGACATCCTTCTACCCCGCATGTTATAAGCACTTTAAGATAAGCAATTAATAAAATTTAGTCATGAACATACTGGATAAAATAAAAGCGTCCGTCCATGGGTAGAAAAGTCCACATGAACTAGTTCTCAAAATCGCGGAAAATAAAATGAGTTTAAAACAATTTAACATAGCAAATAACTAAACCTATCCCAACCCCGATGTCACATATAGAGCTGGTATAACCGTTCCGGAATAAATACACGGAATACAACTGAAAGGTGCCAATTAGGCCAAACAAAAAACAAATAACGGGGAGTAAGAATCATGTAAACATAATAGCAAGGAGGTAGGAAGTAAAGTAAAACATACAAGCATGTCACCAACGTAGCATACATCATTCAACATATATAACATACATCAACATCATTAACGTCGAGCATGCTATGCAGTGCAATGCATTCCTACTCCGCTAAACCAACTATGCATGTGGATCCACTAAACTCGGGATGGACGACTTCGGAGTTACATATCCACATTGAGAATCTACTCAACGCCGGAGAATCTACTTCTTGGATAGTCAACCACCACCTCCATAACTCCAACGGAATCGACCGAAGACCGTAGCGAAATCTACCGCAACATCTTTAACCAGTAGAATCTACCGCAGCAGAATCAGCTGCAACACCTTAGACCCAAACCGTAGAGTCAAGCCCCCCCCGGACAAACTCTCGGTCCCTCTTAGCCATAAGGCACCAAGGTACAGTTCAAACAACTTGCGGTAACCCAACGGTTGTAGCGAACAAAAAAAGGGCTAGCTTTTCTTTTTAGAGAGAAAACATGGAGTCGCCACCAACTTTATTTAATTTCAGGGAAGTTGGAAAACCTTTGGGTTCGGGAGTTGATTATGTCTAGGGAAGGCATGGAGACTTAACCCCACGGCACCCTAGAACATCCATAAAATGGTTACCCAAAATTAGTTGTATAAATTATTAATAACTTTGAAAATATTTGTTTTACCCGTTGTGAATTTTTTTGGAGCTAAGTGAGGTTGAACATGGCACGTAAGTCCACAGAGCAACCTCAAAATCTAAAAGGTTGAACATGACACTTGTCATAGAGCAACCCGAAAAAACATTGTTTTAATTGAGTATTTAGAAGCAGTTGAAGGGGATTTAAGTGATCATCTTTTATTTTTATGTAAAAGTAGCTTTACCTTATGAAAATAGAACAACAATGAAATATTTTACTAAATCATTCAGTAAACAGAGACACAAACATCATAGTAAACAGAGAAAAATGAAACATTTTACTAACTTATTCAGTTTCAATATCCATGGGTTTTTCTTTTGTCATAAACAGAGACACTGAAAAATAAAATGTCAAGGGAAACTTATGAATAATATCAAAAAAGAGAACAAGGATTACCAAATGAGAGCAGAATAACAATGATTTTGTTTTCTCCCAGTGGTAAGATTTCAAGATCAAAACCTTTACATCTCAATCTCACTGACTCTTTTAACTCTTCCTATTTCTGAGAATTTGGAACTACTCTAATGACAGAGAAGAGAAAGAAAAATCAAATCCCTAATCTCTTTTCTTCGCAAAGAAAATATCAGTTAAAAATCTCTCTCCCTCCGTCTCCCCCCCTTTTCTTCATTATTTTATTTTCCTTTTTATAGATGAAAGAGAGGGCTTCATGCTTCTTCTTACCCAGCGGCTTCAAGGTTGGTCTTCACGAAATCCGGGGCTTGGGTGGTTCTGAGCAGAAATAGCGTGTGTCTGAATGGGGGCGACGTGAGCAGTGGAAAGGAGGTGATTTGATGTGAAGGTTGCGTGTTTGAAGAGAGAAGGAGATGGGGGGTTTTGTATGATATGTAAGATGGGTTTTTTAGGATTAGGAGTGGGGCTGCTAGGTTAAAATGAGGGAGGAGATGAGGAAGAAGAAGAACCAATGGGTAGAGGAGGCGCAGGAGCGGTTGGAGAGTGGGAGGAGGAAAAAAGGTCTTGTCTGATATGTAAAATAGGGTTTTTAGGGTTAGGAGAAGTAACTCAATCTCCTTTCTTCTTTTCGCTGATTGTCCTTTTCTCCTTCTTTTCTTTGTCCTTTCTTCATTATCTTCTTCTTCTTCTTTCTTTATTCTTTAGCCTCTAGCCTAAAAATAAAATTGTAGTGGACGGAACTTCCCTGTCCAACAGAAAGTTAGATATGCAAAATTAGATATGCATTGGACGGACCCCCTCGTCCAACAGAAGTTTACACATGTAATGGACGGAACCTCCTCGTCCAACAGAAAATTAAATATGCAATGGAAGACTTACTCGTCCAACAGAAACTTAAACATGCCATGGAAGACCTACTCGTCCAGCAGAAAGTTAAAATGCAATGGAAGACCTACTCGTCCAACAGAAAGTTAAAATGCAATGGAATGGACGGGACCTCCCCATCCAACAGAAACTTAAACATGCAATGGAAGACCTACTTGTCCGGCAGAAAGTTAAAATGCAATGGAAGACCTACTCGTCCAACAGAAAGTTAAAATGCAATGGAATGGACGGGACCTCCCCGTCCAACAGAAACTTAAACATGCAATGGAATGGACGGGACCTCCTCGTCCAACAGAAACTTAAACATGCAATGGAAGAGCTACTCGTCCAATAGAAAGTTAAAATGCAATGGAAGACCTACTCGTCCAACAGAAAGTTAAAATGCAATGGAATGGACGGGACCTCCCGTCCAACAGCAAATTCAATGCAATGGACGGGACCTCGCCGTCCAATCACCAAATACAATGCAAAGGACGGGACCTCGCCGTCCAATAGCAACTACAATGGACGGGACCTCCCGTCCAATAGCAAATGCAATGTAATGGATTGGACCTCGCCGTCCAACAGAAACTTAAACAATGGACGGGGCCTCCCGTCCAACAGCAAATGCAACATAATGGACTGGACCTCGCCGTCCAATGGCAAATGCAACGCAATGGACTGGACCTCGCCGTCCAATCAGCAAATACAATGGACGGGACCTCCCGTCCAATAGCGAATGCAATGTAATGGATTGGACCTCGCTGTCCAATAGCAAATGCAATGCAATGGACAGGAACTTGCCGTCCAACAGAAAATACAATGGACGGGACCTCCCGTCCAACAGCAAATGCAATGTAATGGACTGGACCTCACCGTCCAACAGCAAATGCAATGCAATGGACTGGACCTCGCCGTCCAACAGCAAATGCAATGCAATGGACTGGACCTCGCCGTCCAATAAGCAAATACAATGCAAAGGATGGGACCTCGCCATCCAACAGCAAATACAATGGACGGGACCTCCCGTCCAATAGCAAATGCAATGTAATGGACTGGACCTCGCCGTCCAACAGCAAATGCAATGCAATGGACTGGGCCTCGCCGTCCAATAAGCAAATACAATGGACGGGACCTCCCGTCCAACAGCAAATGCAATGTAATGGACTGGACCTTGCCGTCCAACATCAAATGCAATGCAATGGACTGGACCACGCCGTCCAACAGAAAATTAGTTATGAGCCCCCTCCTTTCTTCATTATTTTCTTTTCATTCTTTCTCTCTTCACTATTATTTTTAGTCTCCCTGAAACATAATAATATAAAAAATTAGAATAAAATGAAGATGGACAAAAATGGGTGTTCACAGTTGCCCCTCTTTACTTGTTGCATACTAGAAGACATGATTAGTCGTGACTTTTCATGTATTGTAGTAATGAACAAGTAAAGAAAATGAACCCATATTTTGTCCAAAAAAACGCGAGGAGCTTATAAGAAAACCTTACAGTTTGAAAATAAAATTGCAGTGGACGGAACCTCCTCGTCCAACAAGAAAGTAAATATGCAGCGTGCCTCGAAGCTCGAAAATAAACTTGCAATGAGCCCCAGAGCTCGAAAATCAACTTGCAGTGAGCCTCAGAGCTAGAAAATAAAATGCAGTGAGCCTTAGAGCTCAAAAATAAAATTGTAGTGAGCCTCGGAGCTCGAAAATAAAATTGCAGTGGACGAAACCCCCTCGTCCAACAGGAAAGTAAATATGCAGCGAGTCCTAGAGCTCGAAAATAAAATTGCAGTGAGCCTCGAAGCTCGAAAATAAAAATGCAGTGAACCTCGGAGCTCGAAAATAAAAGTGCAGTGAGCCTCAGAGCTCGAAAATAAAAATGCAGTGAGCCTCAGAGCTCGAAAATAAAATTGCAGTGGACGGGTCCCCCTCGTCCAACAGGAAAGTAAATATGCAGCGAGCCTTAGAGCTCGAAAATAAAATTGCAGTGAGCCTCAGAACTCGAAAATAAAAATTGCAGTGAACCTAGGAGCTCGAAAATAAAATGCAGTGAGCCTCAGAGCTCGAAAATAAAATTACAGTGAGCCTCGGAGCTCGAAAATAAAATTGCAGTGGACGGATCCCCCTCGTCCAACAGGAAAGTCAATATGCAGCGAGTCTTAGAGCTCGAAAATAAAATTGCAGTGAGCCTCAGAACTCGAAAATAAAAATTGCAGTGAGCCTCAGAGCTCGATCAGTAATTTGAAACTAATGGGAATCCTTTCCTTTTGAAGACAGCGGAACCAAATGCTCCATGGAAAAACTTCCACCAACCAAACCCTTGTTCACCGACCATTCTAGGATGAGGCATCATTCATTCTTTTAACATGATGGGCCTCCCAAGCATCTGATAACATATGAGGTGGATGTTATATTTATTCTCCCAAGCTTATTTGCATCATTTTTTGTTGTCCAGTGGATGCTATCTCTTCCATCGAATTTGAAATATTGAGTCCTTTTGGTTCAAACCATTCATTGGTGCTACCATTAAGATTATCAAATCATACCATTAAACTTATATTTACTCTTATTGAGACATGACCATAGTGATTAAACATGAGAGTGAACACGATAGGAGAGTGTGAAAGAAAAACCTCTTGCCTAACTACGAGAATTTAGTTTGTTAAGAGAAAATAACAATATGAGAACAAAATTACAAAAGGGATCATGAAGATTAGAAGCAAAGATAAGGAAAGAAAATTATGAGAATCACATAAAATTTGCCCCAGCGTTGGTCCTTTGATTTTCATTTAATTGATTCCCCACAACCTTTTGATGACACAGATCTTGGCTTGTTTCTGATTCTTCAAATACACCTTCTTCAATCATTCCTTAACAATTTTTCCCCAGTATACTCAGTCGGATAAAATTGCCCCAGTGTGGTGAGTGCTTGCAGAAATGTTGGACCATATCCTCCTCCTAGGCTGCCTTTGCAGGTTTTCATCCTAAGGTTTATTTGCCCTAACTTTTGCCTAGGTTGCCCTTTCGGGTTTTCAACCTAGCGGGCCTTTGCTTTTATTTTGTTTTCATTGTGTTTTGCCCTAAATTTTGCCTAGACTGCCCTTTCGGGTTTTCAACCTAGCGAGCCTTTTCTTTTCTTTTGTTTTCATTGTTCTTTGCCCTAACTTTTGCCTAAGTTGTCCTTTCGGATTTTCAACCTAGCGGGCCTTTCTTTTCTTTTGTTTTCATTGTTCTTTGCCCTAAATTTTGCCTAAGTTGCCCTTTCGGGTTTTCAACCTAGCGGGCCTTCAAGCATTGAACTTTTTCACAGCATCAGAGTTTACTGGCCTTGGTAACTCTTCCCCATCCATGTTTTGTAGAATCAAAGCTCCTCCTGAGAATGCTTGTTTGACAATATAAGGGCCTTCATAATTTGGTGCCCATTTTCCTCGGGCATACTCCTGACTAGGGAGGATTTTCTTTAAAACCAGGTCTCCCGCGCAAAATTCTCTAGGACGAACCTTTTTATTGAATGCTCTTGCCATTCTGCTTTGATACAATTGCCCGTGACAAATAGCTGCCAGTCTTTTCTCTTCTATCATGTTCAACTGCTCATATCGAGTTTCCACCCACTCAGATTCTTCTAAATCTGCTTCCATCAAGACTCTTAGCGAAGGGAGTTCTACTTCGATAGGTGAGACAACCTCCATCCCGTACACCATAGAGAAAGGGGTTGCCCCAGTGCTTGATCGTATATTAGTCCGATAAGCATGTAGAGCATATGGCAGCATTTCGTGCCAATCTTTATAGTTTACAACCATCTTGGCAACAATCTTCTTGACATTTTTGTTTTCCGCTTCAATTGCACCATTCATTTGAGGCCTATAAGGAGTTGAATTGTGGTGTTTGATTTTGTAATCATCGCAAAACTTTTGAATCTTGACACCATTAAGGTTAGCAGCATTATCTGTGATTATCCTTTCTGGGATCCCGTATCTACAGACGACGTCCTTCTTGAGGAATTTGAGAAACACCTTTTGAGTTATGCTGGCATATGAAGCAGCTTCTACCCATTTAGTGAAATAGTCTATCGCCACCAAAATGAAACGATGACCATTGGAAGGTGCATTAACCCGGTCTGCATACATTTGACATTTTTGGCATTTACGAACATGCTCCTGGTATGATTTCGGCAAGTATACCTAGTCGCAAACAAGTAATACGGTGGTGAGACCAGATATCGTTCTCAGGGATCGCGAACAAGTACCACTTCGCAAATCGGACTACTATCTAGGCGATCGTTTGGATGGAAGGGAGTTCTAACATGTAACAAAACAAACAAGAATACAATGTTTATGGTCTTTTAGGAATTTTATCAAACACTTAACAAGCGAAAATAGATGTGGATAACAAATGGATGAAATTGTTAGGGTTAGACTACACTAATCCTCCCTTGATTGCAATGAAATGGTTAATAACACAATTCCTAATTCATTTATGACAATCAAATCTTCTGAAATACTCAAACCCTAATGTCTTAGGTGGAATGAGTCTAAAACCCCAAATTAAACCCTAATGTCTTAGGTGGATTAACATGAGATTTTGCATGAAGAGTCAAGATTTATAAGATTGCAAGCACCCCAAGACCTATGTCTAGGTTCATGAACTACTTGGCATTTGATTCATGAGCATGCCTTAACATCAATCTTTCAATTGTCTACCAAAGCAACAAATCATTCCAAGAATGATCAAACCTAGGAAAGCATTAAGCATGGAATCAAATACTCATAAAGAAATAGGAATTTGTATTACAATCAAATCATGAAACAACCAAGTTCAGGAAAGTCATCATCTAACCCCAACAAGAGGGGGTTTAGCTACACATAATCAAAGAGAAAAACAAAAGAAAAGAAATAGGAATAAGGGAAGGAAAGAACTCCATGGAAGGATCCACAGCAGCCACAACAGCCAGAGAGTATGTTTTTTTTAGGGTTCAGGTCCCCTTTCTGTTCTGGCCAGAGGCCTTTTTATAACTTAGGCGCGCGTCATGACCGTGATGGCCATCACGGCCAGCCCGTGACGGGCGCGCTTTCAAAAACTTGGGCGCGCTTTCAAAAAATTGTTTGTCACGACCGTGACACTCATCACGGATAGGTCGTGATCGCTTCTGCCTTCACCAATTGGTCTGTCACGGCCGTGACAGATTCTGCCTAGAAAGGGTCTGGCTCAATTAACGGGTCACGGCCGTGATGCTCATCACGGCTAGGCCGTGACCAATTCTGACTTCTGCCTTTAGCTCTGCTTGATCATGGCCGTGATGGGCTCTGCTTGGCTCATTATCTTCACTTTTCAAGCTCTATCCCCATCCAAGCTCCATCAAGGCTAATTCTGAGCATTTAATCATTAGTCCTGCAAAACAACACCACAACACTGCCTTATCTGTTCCAAAGGAAAAACCATCAAAAAATCAAACTAAAATGGCCTACTATATGAAAATGCATGCAGAAATGTACATGAAAAATAAGGTGAAATCACACTCATCAGCTCCATACAATCTGACTCCATAGTAGACCAATAATAACCACTTCTCAAGATTTTCCTAGCCATCATGTGACCATTGGCATGAGTCCCACAGATTCCTTCATGAACTTCAATCATGATCAATTTAGCTTCGCGAGCATCCACACATCTAAGTAGGGTACCATCATATCCTCTTTTATACAGGACTTCCTTGCTTAAGTAAAAGGTCATAGTCAGTCTTCTGATGGTCTTTCTATTTACTTTGCTAGCCTCTACCGGGTATTCCTTGTTCTGAATATATTGCTTGATATCATGATACCAAGGCTTACCATCAGGTTCTCCTTTCACATGAGCACAATATACCAGTTCATCTTGCATTCTAACTTGGATGGGTTGGACATTGGTATGGATATCCAGTTTGGTCATGGCAGCTAGTGTGGCTAAAGAATCAGCAAACTGATTCTTGTCTCGACTTAAATGTGAGAAAGTAATCTCGTCGAACTTTGCAATCAACTGAGTCAAGTATTTTTGATACGGAATCAACTTGGAGTCTTTGGTTTGCCATTCACCATTGACTTGGTAAATGATTAAAGCTGAATCCCCGAAGACTTTCAACTGCTTTATATCAAGTTCAAACACCATTTGTAATCCGCCAGCACATGCCTCGTATTCTGCAATATTATTCGTACATTCAAATTTCAGTTTTACTGCCACCAGGTACTGCTTGCCGTTTGGTGAGATAACCACTGCTCCTATACCACTGCCATGCATATTGACCGCTCCATCAAAATACATTTTCCACACACCTTCCTGTTCTTCATCTTCCTCGAGGGACATTATCTCTCCATCTGGGAACTCATAATTGACAGGCCATCCATCCTCAAGAGGATTCTCTGCTAAATGGTCAGCAATCGCACTTCTTTTGATGGACTTTTGAGTCACATATTTGATGTCAAATTCTGACAATATCACTTGCCACTTCGAAACTCTTAAGGAGATACGAGGACTTTCGAAGATATACTTCAAAGGATCCATTCGAGAAATTAGCCAAGTGGTGTGATATAACATGTACTGTTTGAGTCTTCTGGAGGTCCATACTAGTGCATAACAAGTCTTCTCGATTTCCATATAACGAGCCTCACAGGCGTTAAACTTGTTACTCAGATAGTAAATTACCTGCTCCTTCCTGCCAGATTCATCTTGTTGTCCCAGCATTGCCCCCATTGAGGTTGGCAATATAGTGAGATAGAGCAACAATGGACGACCTTGGGTAGGTGGTACCAACACTGGGGGATTCAGTAGATATGCCTTTATCTTATCAAAGGCTTCTTGACAGTCATCATCCCATCTTCCTGGATTATTTTTCTTGAGGAGATTGAAGATTGGCTCGCATGTGCTAGTCAGATTTGCAATGAAGCGCGCAATATAGTTCAATCTTCCAAGAAAGCCCCTTACTTCTCGCTCGCTCTTAGGTGCTGGCATGTCACGTATTGCTTCTACCTTGTTAGGGTCCACCTTTATTCCTTCTCTACTGACAACAAAGCCAAGTAAATTCCCTGCGGATGCACCGAAAGTACGTTTTGCAGGGTTGAGGCACAACTTGTACTTTCTTAGCCGCTCGAACAACTTTCTCAAAGCTGCCACATGGCTTTCTCATTCCTTGGACTTAGCCATTATATCATCAACATATACCTCTACCTCCTTATGCATCATATCACGAAACAATGCTACCATAGCACGTTGGTAAGTGGACCCAACATTCTTTAATCCAAAAGGCATCACTTTGTAACAAAAATTTCCCCAAGGAGTGATAAAAGTTGTCTTTTCTTTATCGTCATCGTCCATGAGGATCTGATTGTACCCAGAATACCCGTCCATGAAAGAAAACCTATGACTTCTGGCTGTACTGTCTACAAGGACATCAATATGAGGTAGGGGAAATCATCCTTTGGACTGGCTTTATTCAGGTCTCGGTAGTCCACACACATTATGACCCTTCCATCCTTCTTTGGTACCGGAACGATATTAGCTACCCACTCCGGGTGTCTAGCTACTTCCAGAAAGCCAGCCTCTAATTGCTTGGTCACTTCTTCTTTGATCTTCAGCGACATCTCAGGATGCATTCTCCTTAATTTTTGCTTCTTTGGAGCCATATCTGAGTATAAGGGAATTTTATGCAACGCTATCTCAAGTTATAAACCTGGCATATCTCTGTAGGACCATGCAAAAACATCCAGATACTCTTTGAATAGTGAAACCATTTCTTCACGCCCTGGGTTATCCACTATTTTCACCTCCTTCTTGTCTTCCTTGGTTCCCATATTGATCACTTCTGCAACCTCATCATTTGTGCTAATCCCTTCTTCTAACCATTTCACCGTCTTTAAAAATTCTTCAATGTCTTCTTCTTCCTCATCGGATTCAAGGTTGTATTCATCAGCGACCGCGAGGGAATCAATAAATGAGTTTTCAAAGTCCCTCTCCTAAGGTAGATCTTTAGTGGAAGAATTATCCCTGGAAGAAAAAGTCGGGAATAGGAGAAGTATAGGCAAGAGTCTTATTTATGACAGAAAAGCTTAAACAAAATAAATGAAAGAGAGAGAAAAGAAACAATGGAATCAAAAGGAAAACACCAGACAAAGTGCTACATTCTCATTCATGTCTCAAAGAAAGCAAACATCAGTTCATAATTAGTACAATAAGATAATTACTTCATGGAAATAACATCAACAAACGGTTCAGATCGCCAATTGTTGAGAATTTCATTGCTAGCAGGGAGATAGATGACATGGTTCTCGTCCAGCTCCTCTTCAAGTGTGCTGATAGTGAAGTGAGGGGAAAATGACTTTTCAGGACTGATACCTTCAGCAGCTACTGGGAAAGTCTCTATCAGGAGGGGAAGATACTTTCTCTCACCATCTTCTCCTTCTTTGTTCTCAAGAGTCATGAATTTCATCTTTTCTGTCAAGTATGGTTGATACCCCAATCCATGCCTTCCTTCTTTCATAGCTGCTTCAATTGGTTGAGAGATCCCTTGCAGCTGAGGTCCTAGGCCTTTTCCTCTTTGATACCCATTCTTTTCTATGATGCATATTGCTACTTCATTCACATTCTTCATTGGGGGCTCCCTCTTCTTGTTCTCTGGCTTCAATACCTCAAAACTACGTAGCGAATCATCTTCCATTTGCTCTATACTTTCTAAAAAAGGTATCGTGGCGGGCTTTGTCAGCATAATTTCTTCTTCACCACGGACAATAATCACGGACCTATCTTGGATATACTTCAAAAACTGATACAGAGTCGATGGAACAACCCCTGCTTCATGAATCCAAGGCCTCCCCAGAAGCATGGTGTAAGCTGGTTGGATTTCCATGACCTGAAAGAGGACAGAAAACAACTAGGCCCTATTTCAAGGGACAGAGTTATCTCTACTAAGATTCCTCTTTCCGTCCCATCAAAGGCTCGTACAATCATTTCTTGTGGTGTCAAATCCGCCATGCTTATATTTAGCTGCTCGAGGGTGGTCATTGGAACCACATTCAACACCGACCCACCATCTATAAGCACCTTTGCAATCACAAACCCTTTACACTTTAGGGTAATGTGTAAGGCTTTGGTGCTACTGCGGGATTTCGAGGCCACTTCACCTTCCGAGAAGGTAATCATGTTGACATGCCTGATTGGGTCCACCATATTTACCACATTTTTCGGAGTGACGTCAGGTTTGACATACGCTGCATTCAACACCTTCAATAATGCTTTACGATGCGACTCTGATGTCAAGACAAGCGATAAAAGAGATATCCTTTCCAGAGTTTTCTTTAACTGTTCTACCACATCATATTCACTTTGCTTCATGATCTTCAGAAACTCTTCTTCTTCTTTCCCTTTTCCCTCATCCATAGTTTCCTCTTCTTTGGATTCCTTCATCATTTTTTATTCAATAGGGGTGTAGCATCGCCCGCTCCTTGTAATGCCTCCAATTCTCACAATATTAGTAACTTGGGCCTTCGAGGTCTCTCCCACAGCTCCAGCTAGTTCAACCTTCTGTTCATAATTCCATGGTACAACATGTGTATCAACATAAGCAAAAGGGGTTGGCTTCTTCACCCTTACAATGACTCTTTCTGGGGATGAAGGTTTGTTCATGGGTGGTACTCGGAGTACAACTTTTTCAACTACATTGATTTCCTCGATAGCACCTCGTCTGGCTTGAATCACCCCCAAGGTGAGTAATCTCTGAACCCGGACTTTGAAATCCCAACAAGTTTCGATGTCGTGCCCCACTTGCCCATGATGATAGTCACACCCTAGATCCTTGGCTTACCTCCTTTCTTCTCTTGGGATTCTTACTGGTGCAACAATGTTGTATCCCGCCTTCTTTAGTTCTTCGAAAATATTTTGCATTGGTACTCGTAGTTCCAGTACCTTCCTGATTGGGGACCCTCTTACCTCCAATTGTTCACTCGATTTCCATCATTATGATTCGGGATTGGATTCTTAACGATATTAGGACCGACCTCTTCTTCGAACCTTAGCTTCCCACAAGCAATCAACTTTCTCACTACTGTCTTAAAAGCTTTGCAATCCTCAATAGAATGTCCTGTGACATCCATGTGATACTTGCAAGTTTGATTTGGATTGTACCAAGCAGGAAATGGTGGTTCTAGGGGACATACAGGGTTTCCCGCAATCAAGTGGCGGTCAAACAATTGTTGGAATAAATCCGCATTAGAGATGGACAATTTCGGGAAGGGTGGCAGATTTGGATTTTGGAAACGTCCTTGGTTTTGGAAATTTGGGCGAGGCGGAGGATAGTTTGGGCGGTTTTGTGGGGGTGCAGACGGGTAATGGGTGTATGATGGGCGGGCAATGTTATATGGTTGAGGGGTAGGAATATTGCTGATTGGGTAAGTGTTGGTTTGTGAGGGTGATTGTAACGGGTAAAACGGGGTTTGTGTCTGGTATGGGATATGTGGGTTAGGGTTATATGGTGCTTGGTACCAAGGATTAAAGTTCTATTGGCGTTGTACATAATTCGCCTCAACTTCCTTCTTTTTTGGTTGAAATCCTTTCCGGGATGCACTTCCTTCACCATCATTCATGGGGAGCTTTCCAACTCTTGCCAAAAATTCAATCCTTTCACCAGCGGCGATCAAGTCGGAGAAATCTTTATAGGCTGCCCCAGCCATGGCCCCTATAAAGGGTGCTCTGAGGGTTCCTAAAAAGTATGAGCACATTTCAGATAAAGTCAACGGGGGCTGAACTTGTGCATCCAAACTCCTCCATAAATAAGTCAGCCAATTCCATCCATCGCGAGATCTTGGAATAGTCCAATTGGAGGTACATTCTAAGGCGAGGCCAGTCAAACTTTCGTGAAAAAAAGCTTATAAGGAATTTGTCATCCTTGGACCAAATTACCATCTTGGTGGCATAACTAATGAGGTGAAATTGTGGGTTCCCACTTCCATCATATTTGGAAAAATCAGGAATCTTGAAGTCCTTGGGGATCACGACATCTATGGCGGGACATAGTTCTTCTATCTGGAGAGGGCCGTAGGTACTCGGACCTTTTATTGGTTTTATCTGTTCTCCATCCATTCATCTCTCATCTTATCCTTACCAGCCTGAACTCCCGCTGACTGACTGTGAGTAGATACATGTGGTTGCTCCTATGTCGGTGCGGTATAGCCCGAGACTTCATGATAGGCATTTTCAAAAGGGGGATATCCTTCTCCAATGGGAAGTGTTATTGGTGCTGTGTGATGTGTCTGGTCGGGGCCAGATATTCCCTGAATGAGACCCGTGCTAATGTTTGAAAACATCGGTGTTGTTACCACAGAAGAAATCCGTTGCCTACTAGGTTCAATTGTATCTCTGTTCGCACTAAGCATGCTGAGAGATTCCCTCATATCCTGTAGTATGGCTTCTAATCTTGCTTGGGTTTTAGTCATTTCACTTATTCTTCCCCTCACTTCATCTATCTCAGAGCTTAAGTTTCTTCCTTCCTCGGACACGTTGGCAGCCATCCTGGTCCGAGATCTGGTATTGTGAACTCGGGTTTGATTGGTGTTACCTTTCCTAGGTCGCGCAATGGTTCCCGGATTCTCATAAGTATGTGACTCTGTAAAGCATTTAAGAATCTCATTAGTGAATCCAATTTGTTTTTGTGTGTGTGTATGTATGCATATGCAAGATAACATCCTTTGTTCGATCGTGAGGGTACTCTTAGGAAGACTGTCGTATACACCTATAGCAAGAAAACTCATCCTACAATCAAATCTAGTGGTATGGTTCCCTCTAGATTGAATATAGTTGGTGTCAAGTCCAAGGGAGAATCTACTCCTCGATAGACCACACCCGTACTAGCAACGTCCTCATTTTTATGCAGAAAACACGTCATTTTTAGGGTAAAAATATAGTTGAAGACGTATATAAGGGAGAATGCACTCCTCGATAGATATCATCTAAAAAACGCTCGATAGACATGGATGAAAACTTCCATTTCATTATAAATATTTTGATACAAATCATGAGTCTTTGATCAAAATAAAAGAAGTACATTGATGGTTTCCATCCTTTTCCGACGTCTACAAAGTTCTATGTTAAGAGCCTTATTTTCTTTTTCCTGAACCCTCTGGCGACTTTCCCAAAATGATTGAAGAACTCGATCACCTTTGGTGGTAGCTAAAGGAAGTGGTTCATACGAATGTGTATGGATGCCTCTTCAAATAGCTCCACCAGCCGGGAAGTATGATATTGGAGCTTATCCATCATGTCCTCGTATTTTCTTTTCCATGCTTCCTTTTCATTCATTACATCCTTCACTACCAATTTCCATCCCTTTACCCATTCTGCGTGACGTTGAGCTTCAACTCTTTCAGAGTCTTTTATCTTGGTTCTGAGCCAATTTTCTCTCATGTTGGCTTCCGCTAGTAGCTCGCGATACTTGGCTGCTTCGTTCCATCCTCGATCAGAGTACACTTCTGTTTGGACCAAGGATTCTTGCAGGGATTCAACTCTCTCTTCTAGTATATGTATTGTTTCAACATGAACTCCTACATTTGTCTCGAGCTCTTTTTTCTTCCTTTGAATTTTGACAAGCAACTTATCTTGATATCCTATCTTTGCTAGCAGCTCTTGAATTTCTGCTTCTTTGTCTTTTCTTGCCCTTTTTGCATGACTCGGGGCTTTGTGGGCATCGGCGCATTCATCTTTCAAATTCTCAATCTGTAAACTCAGATTCTGCACTTGGCTTCAGAGCATGACAATAGTTACTTCGGCAGCTTGGTTCTTCTCATCCAAAACCCTCATCCGAGCTTTTAAAATTTCGATTTCTTTCAACATTTGATCTTCGGCAAGAGGATTATTTTCCCCATGGATAAGGGATGCGGGTCTTGGAGGGAAACCTCTTCTTGCTTCTCTCCATACTTCATATCTTTTTGTGTGAGCTATGATTCGCCTTCCTAATTCCTCCGATCCTTTTATATGAACATCATTCCATGCTGACCCTACTGCTATCATTTGACTCTTGATGCCTTCACTTTCTTGGTATAGGAAGAATATCCCATCGAGCAGCTCTTCGGGGGGTTCATCCTATGTCCACTTGAGCTGATGCATCACCAAAGCTGATGAGTATGATACACAACCTCTGGGACCCATCAATGGAACATTTGAAAAACTTCCACAGCTGAATACAATTGAATCTCCATTATACAATGGACACATCCAACTAAATGACTGCGGGTCGATCTGATCAAACTCTTGTTTCCATTCATATAGCTTACGTGGCTTTAGTTGCATGCGAGTGAATCCTTTCAGCGGGTCATCTGTTCTATCAATTTTATCACGAGCATACAAGTGAGTCATGATCCAAACATACAATATTGATGCACAACATCGCAGTTTCCCTTGTTGATTCTGATGATAAACCTGTAGAGATAGGAAAGTTTCAACTAAGATAGCAGGGACCGGGTTCACACCATATTCTTCGACCCTATAGAAAACATCCATGGCTGACTGATCAATCATATCTGGTACAAAAGGAAAGAGCACCAACCCATATATCATGAGGGCTAGTACTTTGTTGAAAGTATCCCATCGTTGTTGCTGGCCCAGCTTGTTGAGATACACTTCCAAAAATCGCCTCTTCAACCCTTTGGTGGTTCCCTTTTCTGCTTTCTCTATCTGTTCCGGTTGAAGCTCCAATAGACTTGCTATCTTCCAATCTGTTACATATTGGCCATAATACCTGTAGACGCGGGTCTTCTTTTGAATTGGCAGTCTTAGCATATAAGCATACTCTTCTATGGCCGGAGTGATGTCTAAGTTAGGCAATTCAAAACACCTCAAAGTTGAATTCCAATATTGTGCCAACACGCTCAAAGCGGGGGCTTCCACTGGAACATGCAATCGGTCCAATATTCTACCATATTTGCTGACAAAGTCTGAGCGTGCTTTTTCTGACATTTGCTGGCTGAGTTCACGTAATCTCTTCACGTCATTGAGTGTCACATCGATCTTGATACTTTTCTTGGAACAGCTCGCATTGCTAGTACTCTTCTCTAAACCAAACTTTTCCATTTTCTTGCTATAAGGTGAATACCAAAATCTTCCAACAAAGAGACACAAAAAATGAGTATAGTGAAGCAAATGTATCTTGCATGATTCATGTTGTAGGGGACCCAATGGGGTTGAAAACCCTAATGGTTATGCATCACCTTTATTATGACATAGCGCCTATTAGGTGTGCAATAATATTCGAATATGTCATTCAGGTTTGGGGCAACAATGTGACGCCCCTAGTTTTGTGAATATTCATAATGAACACGCATGACAATTTATGCTTATAATGATAGAGAGAGGAAAGAAAAGTACGCCCCCTTTTGTCCTAAGCCAGGTAAAACCTAAGGATGGGCACACCCTAAGGTTAGGACTCTAAACAGCTTAGCCACTAGGTCTGCTCTATTAGTGAAAATCGGGACGGGTCTAGACCTCTAAAAGTCACGGTCCCCAGATTGCCCTCATAAGGATATGATTCATGAATCTAGCCATAAGTAGGGACAAACCCTCTCAATATGACTATCCCATGATCTCATGTACAATCTGAGTGGTGAACCGACAAGTATCAGGGAGGTACAAGACCTCTTCAATGACAATGTCGGGGCACCGCCTAATCCTTGGGTTTTTGAGCAAGCTCGGGTATAGAGCTAAGTGTGTGTGCATTATGTGATAGTGATGTGTGTGAAGGGGGCATACAAACCTGTAACACTTAAAAAATAAAAATGAAAAGAAAAGACAAGAAAAACCTGCAAAACAAGAACATAGGTATGTATAAAAATGGTTATAAGTCCTCTACCCTATTGTTAAAACATGGGAAAAAAGAAAAGATACGAGGAAACAAAAACATTGTTAGTGAAACATATATAACAATAATATGAGTTAAAATGTATGTACAACTAATCTTTCTCATTTAAATAAAAGGAAAACCCAACCAAAAGGACAATCCAAACAAACATCACTAAAAATAAAAAAACAATTTTTAGTTTTGTCATTAAATTATTGTAAGGAAAAAAAACAGCAAGATATAGCCATAAAAGGTAAAACAAATAAGCTACAAGTTACTAAAAATTTGCAAAACCAATTTTTACGGGCTTGACTCTCTTAAAAGGTCCCCAGTGGAGTCGCCATCTGTAGTGAACAAAAAAAGGGCTAGCTTTTCTTTTAGAGAGAAAACATGGAGTCGCCGCCAACTTTATTTAATTTCAGGGAATTTGGAAAACCCTTTAAGAAAAAGTTTTGGGTTCGGGAGTCGATTATGTCCAGGGAAGGCATAGAGACTTAACCCCATGACACCCTAGAACATCCATAAAATGGTTACCCAAAATTAGTTGTATAAATTATTAATAACTTTGAAAATATTCGTTTTACCCGTTGTGAATTTTTTTGGAGCTAAGTGAGGTTGAACATGACATGTAAGTCCACAGAGCAACCTAAAAATCTAAAGGGTTGAATATGACATTTGTCATAGAGCAACCCGAAAAAACATTGTTTTAATTGAGTATTTGGAACCGGTTGAAGGGGATTTAAGTGATCATCTTTTATTTTTTTATGTAAAAGTAGCTTTACCTTATGAAAATAGAACAACAATGAAATATTTTACTAAATCATTCAGTAAACAGAGACACAAACATCATAGTAAACAGAGAAAAATGAAACATTTTACTAACTTATTCAGTTTCAATATCCATGGGTTTTTATTTTGTCATAAACAGAGACACTGAAAAATAAAATGTCAAGGGAAACTTATGAATAATATCAAAAAAGAGAACAAGGATTACCAAATGAGAGAAGAATAACAATGATTTTGTTTTCTCCCAGTGGTAAGATTTCAAGATCAAAACCTTTACATTTCAATCTCACTGACTCTTTTAACTTTTCCTACTTCTGAGAATTTGGAACCACTCTAATGACAGAGAAGAGAAAGAAAACTCAATTTGGAGGAGAGGGCTTCATGCTTCTTCTTACCCAGCGGCTTCAAGGTTGGTCTTCACGAAATCCGGGACTTGGGTGGTTCTGAGCAGAAATAGCGTGTGTCCAGATGGGGGCGGCGTGAGCAGTGGAAAGGAGGTGATTTGATGTGAAGGTTGCGTGTTTGAAGAGAGAAGGAGATGGTGGGGTTTTGTCTAATATGTAAGATGGGTTTTTTAGGATTAGGAGTGGGGCTACTAGGTTAAAATGAGGGAGGAGATGAGGAAGAAGAAGAACCAATGGGTAGAGAAGGCACAGGAGCGGTTGGAGAGTGGGAGGAGGAAAAAAGGTCTTGTCTGATATGTAAAATAGGGTTTTTAGGGTTAGGAGAAGTAACTCAATCTCCTTTCTTCTTTTATTTGTTTGTCCTTTTCTCCTTCTTTTCTTCGTCCTTTCTTCATTATCTTCTTCTTCTTCTTTCTTTATTCTTTAGCCTCCAGCCTCAAAATAAAATTGTAGTGGACGAAACCTCCCTGTCCAACGGAAAGTTAGATATGCAAAATTAGATATGCATTGGACGGACCCCCTCGTCCAACAGAAATTTACACATGCAATGGACGGAACCTCCTCGTCCAACAGAAAACTAAATATGCAATGGAAGACCTACTCCTCCAACAGAAACTTAAACATGCCATGGAAGACCTACTCGTCCAACAGAAAGTTAAAATGCAATGGAAGACCTACTCGTCTAACAGAAAGTTAAAATTCAATGGAATGGACGAGACCTCCCCATCCAACGGAAACTTAAACATGCAATGGAAGACCTACTCGTCTAGCAGAAAGTTAAGATGCAATGGAAGACCTACTCGTCCAACAGAAAGTTAAAATGCAATGGAAGACCTACTCGTCCAACAGAAAGTTAAAATGCAATGGAATGGACGGGACCTCCCTGAACAACAGAAACTTAAACATGCAATGGAATGGATGGGACCTCCCCGTCCAATAGAAACTTAAACATGTAATGGAAGACCTACTGGTCCAACAGAAAGTTAAAATGCAATGCAAGACCTACTCGTCCAACAGAAAGTTAAAATGCAATGGAATGGACGGGACCTCCCCGTCCAACAGCAAATGCAATGCAATGGACGGGACCTTGCCGTCCAATCACCAAATACAATGCAAAGGACGGGACCTCGCCATCCAGTAGCAAATACAATGGACGGGACCTCCCGTCCAATAGCAAAGGCAATGTAATGGACTGGACCTCTTCGTCCAACAGAAACTTAAACAATGGATGGGACCTCCCATCCAACAGCAAATGCAACATAATGGATTGGACCTCTGGACCTCGCCATCCAACAGCAAATGCAATGCAATGGACTAGACCTCACCGTCCAATCAGCAAATACAATGGACGGGACCTCCCGTCCAACAGCAAATGCAATGTAATGGACTGGACCTCGTCATCCAACAGTAAATGCAATGCAATGGACGGGAACTCGCCGTCCAACAGAAAATACAATGGATGGGACCTCCCGTCCAACAGCAAATGCAACGTAATGGACTGGACCTCGCCGTCCAACATCAAATAAAATGCAATGGACTGGACCTTGCCGTCCAACAACAAATGCAATGCAATGGACTGGACCTCGCCGTCCAATCAGCAAATACAATGCAAAGGACGGGACCTCGCCGTCCAACAACAAATACAATGGACGGGACCTCCCGTCCAACAGCAAATGCAATGTAATGGACTGGACCTCGCCGTCCAACAGAAAATGCAATGCAATGGACTGGACCTCGCTGTCCAATCAGCAAATACAATGGACGGGACCTCCCGTCCAACAGCAAATGCAATGTAATGGACTGGACCTCGCCGTCCAACAGCAAATACAATGCAATGGACTGGACCTCGCCGTCCAACAGAAAATTAGTTATGAGCCCCCTCCTTTCTTCATTATTTTTTTTCCTTCTTTCTCTCTTCACTATTATTTTTAGTCTCCCTGAAACATAATAACATAAAAAATTAGAATAAAATGAAGACGAACAAAAATGGATGTTCACAACAGTTACCAGCTTAACCATATTAATTAATCTTTAATTAAGTTATCTAGTCTTCATCATTAATTAACTAAGTCATCGTTTGTCGTTGGGGAAGATTGGGGTTAAAACCCCTGTTTAAGTCTTTAATCTCAGATTCTGTCCAGAGGGGTTAATAGGGTCGTGCTTAACCCCAGCACGGGCGTGCTGCCATTTAAGTAGAGCATGGTCGAGCTTCCTTTTTTAGCACGGGCGTGCTCCTCTGCTGCACGACCGTGCTTACCGTGCGACCATTTTCCAGAATTCAAACTGGGAGCACCGGCGTGCTCCCTGTTCAGCACGGTCCTGCTTAATGCATGATAGTACTGTTCTGGGCAGAGTCTCAACACAGTTCCTTAGCCAAATTTTAGGGTGTTTAAACCTATTAATCTCTAACTCATTTTAGAACCTAATTTAACCAATTAAGGTTTTTAACATTTTAACCATCAACTCAATAGTCATAGCATCAACTATACAACCAATATAACATCAACAACCAACATCGTAATAACAACGACAATTATCATACTATCACGTTCATATCAAGGCAACCAAGATAAATATTAACAACATGTCATGAACATGGAACACATACAAATAACATACCAAAATAGCCAAGAACATACCATCACCAAACAATACAATTTAACATGTTATTCATTCATACACATAAAACAATACGAGGTTATGGGAACCCATTTACTTTACACTAACCCCAAGCCTATGAATACACTACCCTTCTCCCCATTCCTGTAATAGAGATCACGATTCAAAATAGAGAAAGAAGAACCACCTAGGTCCTGTCTCATTAGCGCTTGTCTACAACCTCAAGAATAACAAAGAGACACTTTGGTTCAACTCTAAGATCAAGTAATTAAAAGGAAAAGATCAAGAACTTGAAAGAAAGAACACAAGGGATAAGGTGCACGAATTTTACCTTTTCTAAAGTCCCAAACATCAAGCACAACGAACCCCTATTCGTAGCAATGTTCTCCTATCAAGAAGTAGTGAAGAACGGTGCAAGAATGGGTTCCCTAGAGAGAGTTTTGATAATCTTCTAGATTATGTGATTTTTGTGTGCTTATTGGGTGGATTTTTTCTTCCAACTGTGCTAATTGATTGAGTTTTGTCCATAAGTTTAGTTAATTGAGTATTTAATAGTGTTTTACATATTTTAGTTTAACTTCATATTTTTATAGTTAATCTAATAATATTTCAACTTGTTTATATTTGTAGGAAATAATAAAGATATGCAATTAATTTGGGCAAGAAGTAAGTCCAGTCATATAATTTTGCTAAGCCAAAACCCGTGTAGTGTTTTGTTTGTCTAATTGGAAAGAAATTCAAACCGTGATTTTGGAAAATGCTACATGGAGCCCCCGTGAAGCAAGTTGTTGGAATTAGAAAATGATACCAAATTGAATGAAAAGAGGAAAGAAAGCCCATATGAAACAAGCCTTAATTAAAGAAGGATATCAAAAGGGCTTGGGTTGGACACGGCAAGAATGAGTAACATGGTCTTTTATTTGAGAGAGCACTCCAAGGGGCAGCAACATATAGTAGCGCCGCACTGGAGGAAACAGAGAACGCAGAGGGGATACGCACAGTAGTAGCAGCGTAAAGGGGCAGCTCTTGTTCTCAAAATATCATGGAGTTTGCTTCATTTTTTCTTGTTCATTTTATTTTATTTTATCATGTTTAGCTAAATTCCCTTTTTGTTGGGGTTAGATGTTTATTTTTCTAAACTTAGTTGTATTTTGATTTGGTTCTAATGCAAGTTCCTATTTTATTATGAGTATTTGACTCTATGCTTAATGCTTTTCTTGGCTTGATCACCCTTGAAATGATTTGTTGCTTTGGTAGACAATTGGAAAGTTGATGCTATTGCATGCTCATGAATCAAATACCAAGTAGTTCATGAATCTAGGAATAGGTCTTGAAGTGCTTGCAATTTTTTAAATCTTGGCTCTTTATGCAAAATCTCATGTTAATCCACCTAAGGAATTAGGGTTTAATTTGGGGTTTTAGGCTCATTCCACCTAAGGAATTAGGGTTTAAGTATTTTAAAAGGCTTGATTGTCATAATTGAATTAGGACTTGTGTTAGTAACCATCTCAGTGTAATTGAGGGAAGATTAGTGTAGTCTAACCAATCAAGTTTATTTTTGTCTTCTAAGTGCTTGTTTAATTATCTCAACAAAAATTCCAAAAATATTTTATTTCTCTTTTGTTTTATTTTATTTTTTGAGCTCTCTTCATACCAAAATATTGGTCTAGATAGTTGTTTAACTTGTGAATTGGTATTTGGCAACTAATCCATGTGGACGATATCCGGTTCTCACCGATTTTATTACTTGCAACGAACCCGGTACACTTGCAGTGGTATCATCAAGTTTTTGGCGCCGTTGTTGGGGATTAGATTTGTCAATATCATTAGTAACAAAAGAGACAACTAATTTAGAAATTTGTTTTATTTTTTTTGTATATATTTGATTTTTTCTTTTGAGTTTTGTTTGTGCAAGGTGGATGCAATTCATGGACAACTATTATTATCCATCAGATGAAGAAGCCTCAAGACACACTTTGGAGAACAACTTGTGTTGGGGAGACTACATAAATTTGGGAGATCATGATCTTCAAGCACAAGTTGATTGCTTGATGGGTAAGTTTGTATTTACAGGCTCCAATGAAGAATGGGAAACCTTTTGTTCGTATTTACCACCCCCACCACTATGCCTACAAGTGATTCCCGAAGAGCCACATAAAGCACAATTTGAGAAAAATATTGTTGTGGGGATGTATCAAAGTGTAGATGAAGTGATGGTGGTAGATGAGTCACAAGAAGAGGAACTCTCTTCAACAAATCCTCGGGAAAGAACAATTGAGAGGACAAGTCATTTGGAAAAACACACTCCACCATGCTTGCCAAGAAACCTGAAATTGTTGCATTAGATAAATATGTTGGTTTACACGCATTTGTGGATGTTGCAAAGTTGGCCCCTTCCACTTGTCTGTCATATTCTTTTATGAAAATACCATTTGACCCGGGAGGAAGTGAGTTCATCATTGTACTTAAAGAGATCAATGTAGTCTCCACACACTTGCCAGGAGGATTTGAGGGTATAGTCATATTACTTCTGCAATTGTCACTCCACAAGCCATGAGATCCGGGAGGAGCATCTTACATATTGAGAATCTCTTGACCCTTATGCTACAAGCAACGGGATTCGGGTGGAAGCTTCTCAATGAGATTTTCTTAGCCCTTCTCTTTAGTATTTTCATTTTCTTGTTAGTTTTGTGTTCACATGTTTTAGATTGTTTGTGTTAGAAAAAAAAAATACCAAGCACTTAAAGGTTTAGGATATTGTTTTGAGATGTCACTTTTGACATTGTCATTATTTAGTGCAACTTGTCAAGCTATTTTCATTTCTTTAGAAGTTCTTTTGGTAGTCTAGTCTTCATTTTTCAAATTTGTTCATAGCATTTTTCATAACTTCTTTGCATATTTTTGTTTCTTTTTTATTAAGTTCATGGCAATGAGGTTTGGAATGAAATTTTGGAATCTTGGTTATGACCTTAGTGAGATATTGGGCTTGATGGTTAATTCTTTTTGAGTGTGCACCATTGAGTTGATGTGTTGAGATTTGCTTGATTCTTTTATCTAAGATTCGTGAATTGCATGTTTTGCATAAAAATGATTTGTGAATTTTTTTTCATAAGCCACTTGAGCCAAAAAGCCAACCTTGCATGAAAAATTCCCTTGCTTACCCCATTGAGCTTATTATGTTTAATTTTATTCTCACCCTTGCTTCTTGAATTATAATGATCATATTTATTCTAACTTGAGGATAGGAGAGCATTGGTGAATTGCTTGTGGACAAGCAAAGACTTTGGTTTAGGGGAGAGGATAATGGAATAATGTGAGAAGCTTTGAAAAAAAAAACAAGAAGAAGCCTAAATAGGCATGAAAAAGAAAGAAAGTTGATACCCACAAGAAAAAAATGAAAAAAAAAATGAAAAAAGAAGTTGAAAAGAATTTGTGTGAACAAGGTTGAGGAAAAACTCCAAAAAGAAGGGAAAGGAGAAAAAAAGAAAAAAAAATTCAATTATAGCAATTGGGAATTTTGTGCTTTGTTTTGAATCAATTAAGTTGTTGTAATTGCTCTCCTATTCTCTTGGTCACCTTTGTTTGTTTCTCTCCTCACTTGTTTTCCACTTTAGCAAAGTTACAACCCAAAATAGAGTCCCTTTGATTTGTTCATGCTTATGGTTTGTGATCTTTTGGAATTAGATGAAAGGAAGATCTATGGTTCCATGACTCTAATGTGTGCTCTGAGGGAAACACTTCACCACCATATACTTGAGTGATTATTTGATGAGTATATATCCTGTGAAGACTAAGGTTCTATTTTTTCTTCCCTTGCCAATTTGCCATGATTTTTAATTTTTAAGAATATGGAGATTGCAAAGTTATTATGCTTTTTGCTTCCTGACATTTTTGGATGTGAGCTTGCTACTAGTCGATGCTTCTGTTTTAGGAATCAGTCCTTGTGCAATTTTGCCTTATAGTGATTATGTATAATTGTGTTCTCTTTTAGCTTTCCCAAATCATATAAGAGCTTGGTCTGTTGTCCTTGGTGTTTTGGGTGTTAGTTTTTGTTACTTTTGCTTGGGGACAAGCAAAGTCTTAGGTTTGGGGGAGTGATAATCTTCTAGATTATGTAATTTTTGTGTGCTTATTAGGTGGATTTTTGCTTCCAATTGTGCTAATTGATTGAGTTTTGTCCATAAGTTTAGTTAATTGAGTATTTAATAGTGTTTTACATATTTTAGTTTAATTACATATTTTTATAGTTAATCTAATAGTATTTCTACTTGTTTATATTTGTAGGAAATAATAAAGATATGCAATTAATTTGGGCAAGAAGCAAGTCCAGTCATATAATTTTGCTAAGCCAAAACCCGTGTAGTGTTTTGTTTGTCCAATTGGAAAGCAATTCAAACCATGATTTTGGAAAATGCTGCATGGAGCCCACTTGAAGCAAGTTGTTGGAATTAGAAAATGATACCAAATTGAATGAAAAGAGGAAAGAAAGCCCATGTGAAACAAGCCTTAATTAAAGAAGGATATCAAAAAGTCTTGGGTTGGACACGGCAAGAATGAGTAACATGGTCTTTTATTTGAGAGAGCACTCCAAGGGGCAGCAAGCGGAGGTGGTGGATATGTTTGTGTTGTGTTGAGCATGCATTCACGCATCGGAGATGTTAGTGGAGGATGTTCAACATAGGGGAGGTCGTCCGTGAGTAAGGAGATCTGGCCGTCCGCAACGATTCAAGTGAATCATGTACAACCGTGGTGGCGCATCTGTGAGTAAGGTGCGTTGACTATCCTAAGGGTCCACCCAAGGTTTGGTGGATTGCCCCGGCGTTGGTGCTTATTGGCCAATGTGGAAATGTAACTCCGAAGTTGACTTCCTGAGATAGATGGATCCAAGTGCATAATGGAGTAGTTGAGTAGAGTTTGCATTGCATAGCATACATGTTTGTATGATGGTATTGATATGTTATATTGTTGCCTGCTATAACATGATTGTTTGTTGTATGCTCGTCTTGCTAACTGCTTCTTACTCCCTATCTCTATTTTTCTTGTTGTGGCATGTATCTTTTATGTAGAGGACGACGAGCAGTCAGTTGAGGAATGACTCCGAGGAGCCGCGACTCTTTAGTTAGGATTTCCAGTTTTCAGTAGTTAGCTAGTTTTTCAGTTTGTATCCGAGGATATTTTCTGGATTGGTTATACCAGCTCTGTATGTGACATCAAGGGTTGTGTTTTGTTTAGGTTGTGTTTTGTTTTCTTTTTCCACGTTTTAGGCTGCGGCTAGCGTGCGCGACCAACACATATCTCGCACGGTGCGCGGGTTCATCATATGAATTAGAGCCATCCAATGATGAGGGTGCACGATACGTTGATCCACACCTACTCTTTTTTAATCTCCTCTCTCCCTCTCTCACACTCCTCTTCTTCCATCATGTACTCAGGTTCTCTCTCTCTCTGATTCTTTATCTCCCTGATTCTCTCTACAACTCACACAGCAAGGAATTCATACGAAGCTCAAATCAGAGGCATAGAGCAGTTAAGAACTTAACAGGCATGAAAATTCAAGAAAAAGAAATTACAGATCAAAAGCACAAATATTATCTATACTGGTTTTTCATCAGAGTCTATTACACATTTTAAATAGATGACTTGTTCGAACAAACAAAACTACACACCATAACATTCAATTTCTATTTCATCATCAGACCAAAACAGAGAGACATTGATAATCATAAACACCAAAGTTCTCTTTTGATTTCTTTGAGATTTTTGATTTTTGATATTCTTTGATTCTGGGTTTCATTTATCAAGACCTGGGTTGATTTTTTGATATTCTTTGTTCTCGGCTCATTTCTCGGTTAAATCTTTTATGTTTTTTGTTCAAAGTTATTACTTTTTTTGAGGTCTTTTTATTTTTGATGTTCTGTGTTTCTGGATCATTCTAATATTGTTGGTTGATTCTGTGTGGGAACTGAAAAATTAGAGTAAGGGGAGTGTGTGACAGGGAGATGTATGATGAAGGAGGAGAACGAATATGAGGAGCAGGAGGAAGACAGAGATCAGGTGTTGTCATTAAGGGTGGCAAATGGATGGATCGGATAAATTTTTATTCGGATATTAACGGATGGATTAAAAACAATCCATTAATCCATTATAATCCATTAAAAATTCATTAAAAAAAATCCAATCCATCCATGATCCATTAAATAAAATCCATCTGATCCATCCATTAACAACTTTTCATGGATGGATATCCAATCCATCCACTAAAATTTATTTTAAGAAATTAAATAATTTTATATCTCTTTTATCTATCCATAAAATATTTTTAAAAATAAAATAATTTGTAAGAAAAATAAAAATATTATCTCTATCTCACCCCCTCTCTCCTCTTTCTTCCTTTCTCTACCTATTCTCTCTCTCTCACTTTTTTCCTACTCTCTATCTTTACTCTCTCCACTCTATCTCACGACCATTTTGTATCACGGCCATTTTTCTATTATTATATGGGAGTTATTGATTATATATATCTACAGAGGTTGTTTTGCCACAACGCTCCATGACATTGTTTTACGAAACTTGTTACGACTCTGTACTTTCAATTAGTTAATATTTTTTTTTAAAAAGACAACAAAAAGAAAACGTACGTGATAACGTAGACTACTGCTGGTGCTTGAGAACAATTAATTAGTTAATACTTAATATAACAGAAAAAAAAAGAAAAAAATTATATAAATAAAATAAAAAATTGTAAAGAAAAATAATGGGGAACGGAAGAGAAAATTAGATGGAGTGTTTTTTTTTTGTTACAAATGGAGGTTTTTTTTATTTGGTGACAAATAATATGAAAAAAATAAATTGGTTTTGGAATGGATAAAAGTTGATCCATTATATTTTTTATTGTTGGTCCAATGGATTTTAAGAATATTGGATGGATCATAAACCATCCACTAAAAAAATAATCCATCCAATCCATTTATATTATTTTTTTATAAATGGATGGATTGAATGGATTTTCTCATGGATGGGACTGGATGGTGGATAAATGGATCATTTTACCACCCCTAGGTGTTGATAACATATGGTAAGCATCCATGAAACATCACTATCCAATGGTTAAAATTAGCAGCCAACAGTGAGCGATATGGGTGGCTCGCTCACCCTAGTCTAAGCCCCACCTTTTTGAGACTTGATACGATGTGGTACATTTTACCTTAGTTTTGATTATTTCAATAAATGATGTTTTATTTTAAATTACCCTATCTTTTACTGTTTTATAATATGTATGTGAGGTAGAGAGTGTCACATCTGTCACAACCATTATAACACACGTGTCGCATAAGGCATAAGGAAATGATGACTTGACGCGATCCTCGCGTTACTCTAACTTATCATGGAAAGTCTGCTTTGGGGGCTTTTTGACCAAACTAGGTTCCTTTTAGAAACTATTTACCAATGGGGGGTCGTTTTTGACACGTGCCATGTTTTATATTTTTTCAATCTGACAAGTCAAAGGCGCCACTGCAGATGGCGCCTTTAAAGGCGCCACGCCACTGCAGTTGGCGTCACCCATACTTTTATTACAACAAACAAAGTGGATGCGCCACTTTAGTTGGCGCATCTCACCGCCCCCCTAAAAACACTGCCACGTGCCCTCCCCCCCAACATTCCCTTCTACGTCCCCCCCCCCCCCCCCCCCCACCAAATCCCTAACACGTACCCCCACCCACCCCAATCCCCTTCAGACGTTCCCCCCTCCCCATTCCCTACAAATACAAGACCCCCCCCCATGCCATATGCATCAACAAGGCACCGTTTCAGTAGCAGTCCCTCTAAAAAATACAAAGAGCAGCTCTCTCTTCTTTAGTTCCTTCTATATATATAAATCTTAGTAAGAAATTTTATTTACTACTTGTGATATTATTTGTTACCTGTTATTAAGGTATTTTTTTATTACCTGTTGTTTTAAATAGATACTTTATCATTAATGTAATCTTTATTCCCTATACTTGTAGTATACTTTTTTTTTGTAGCGGTGTTCCTTTAAAATTGCATCTGACTGTGTTTTAATTCTGATAAGATAAGTTTTGTTTTACTACTGTAATAACTGTTGAATATTTATTGGTGTAAATTGTTATTGCTATAATTATTTTTTATGCCTCCTGTGATATTATTTGCTACTCGTTATTACTGGTATTTTTATATTGCATCTTGTTGTTTTAAATAGATACTTTATCATTAATGTCATCGTTACTCCCAATACTTATAGTATATATTTTTTTTGTAGCGGTGTTCCTTTAAAATTAATTGCATGTGACTTTATTTTAATTCTTATAAGATAAATTTTTTTTACTACAGTAATAATTTACTAGTGTAAATTGTTAATGGTAATAATTTTATTATGCCCCCTGTGAAATTATTTGCTACTCGTTATTACTGGTATTTTTTTATTGTCTCTTGTTGTTTTAAATAGATACTTTAATTACATTTATCATCAATGTCAGTATTTATTGGAGCTTAATTGATACTATAATTTTCCTTAATTATACAACTCAATAGATTTTATTATATAATCTATATAACTGTAACATTTTTTTTAATGTTAGCTGATAGATATGGCATCATCTAGCTCACAATCAGGAGCACGATTGATAAACCCCGGCCCAGTGGATGATTCACTATTGAACATGCAAGAAAAGCATGTTTCCCAGCATGTATGGAACGAATCACCTGATCGAGTTCTTAGAGCTCGACGTGGATTGTCATTTAATACTGCTGTTTTGGATCTCCCAGAGTCTGTCAAAAATAATCTTCAAATAGCCGGTTTCTTGGGGGTAGCCCAAGTAAATATAACCCAGCTTGATCATAATTTGATTACTGCACTTGTTGAGCGATGGAGACCCGAGACACATACCTTTCACATGCCGTGGGGAGAATGCACCATCACATTGCAAGATGTTGCTATTATCTGTGGACTACGCATTAACGGTCCCGCTGTTATTGGTGCAACTCATAAACATTGGAAGGAATATGTCGGTGAAATGCTAGGCAGAGTTCCTAACGATTCTGACATGAAAGGATCAAGAATAAAGTTAAAGTGGCTCGAAGATCATTTTGGGCACTTCTCTCAATGGGAGGATAATCAATGGTGGAGGACTGTATATACACGAGCGTACATACTCAGGTTGATAGGGAACCTATTGCTCCCGGATCACTCCGGTTCATTTGTATCACTGAGATATCTTCCACTATTGGAGAATTTTGAAGTAACAGGTCAGTATAGTTGGGGTTCGACTGTATTGGGTTACTTGTATCGAGAATTGTGCAAGTCTACGAATTATGAAAAGAAGGAGATTTGCGGGTTCGTGCCGTTGGTTCAAATATGGGCATGGGAAAGGATGCCTTCAATTGCTCCGCAGCTCGTGATTGACCAACGAGATTTCGATACACCATACGGTACACCGTAAGTAGCATGTAAAATTCGTAATGCCATAATTGTTTGTAGCATATACTTGATCGGATAATCCTTTTTTAAAACAATGATAGGTGGCGTTCAGGGGTTACTTATAACTGGCAGATGCACCACCTGACGTATTATCGTGACCGATTTGACAAAATGAAGCATCGCGATGTAAGTATAAATTTTCAATTTAAATAAAAATTATGAATGTTTTGTATTATTTATGTTGTTTATATCTTATGAATTTAATTACTATAATTTGTTCCATGTTGGTAGATAATCTGGTGTCCCTACGACGACATGATGATGCCAACCCTACCCATGGTCTGTCTAGAAGCCATGTACTTATGGAGGGTTGTTCTTCCTTTGATATGCTTCAACATTGTCGAGTGGGTTCAACCAGATCGTGTGATGCGTCAATTCGGCATGCAGCAACATATACCCAATGAACCTGCCCAACCAAAAAATCGCCATGATTTGTCACTCAGGGGCAAACATTCTGAGAATTGGCCACTCATGTTGGATGATGACATTAGTTTCTGGAATGAGAGACACATGAAGGTGATTTGTCATAATCAACCACAGATTGGTCTCCTAAATAAGCAATCAGAGTATATGCGGTGGTACTTGCGTAGGACACGACGATGGGTTGGCAGGGAAGGTGCACTCAGAGGATTTTCGGTAACGTTATGGTTTACCAGCATATTGTTTTTTTGGTTGAATTATAGTTTGATAAATTATTGTTAATAGTTATTAACCTTGTTGTAGGCTGATGGGATGGAGCGATTGTACTACTTAAGTACTCCCGAGGGTCAACCAGAGTTCAAGTTTGTTGAACTTAATCAAGAACTTGCGGCTATTATGGCGGCATCAGACGAGGCGGATAACATCACTATACCTACTGTCTCAGCTGTACCTCTCACACAAGTCGTGGAACCGCTTCCTCCGTTCGCACGTGTGCCAGCAGCAATAGTGGAGGGTCACTCTCTTGGTAGGAGAAGACAGCGTCTGGAACAACATAATTTCTACACACCGCCTATGCCGGCACGTGGAGAAGGATATTATTATGCGCCCACCCAGGGTCATGACTTTTCACAGGAACCCGCTCCAACGTATTTTCATACTGACACGGCAGGACCATCGTCCATGCCTGCCCATTCCTCATCGTCCATGCATACTCATTCCCCTATTGATCCAAATTCACCCAATTTGTTCTTCACACCACCCGCATATCACCCGACTGCTAACACACCAGGAGCACCCATTCCCATGATTGAGCAAATACAAAACACCCCAATATACTCTCATGGATACGTTGGTGTGGGTATTGACTTGAACGTCGACTTCTCCGCCAGTTTAGACTCTAGCTCAGCAAGTGAACAACATATTCAAGTTGAGCCCAATGTCAGAAGAAATCCACGTCGTGAGGCTCGGGATAAACAACGACAGTGCATCTTGTCTCCCTTTCAGCATGATGGTGATCACGGTCGGTAGTCACCTTATAGCTGCATTGTAATTATGTAGAATATTATCTAATTGATATTTTGTTTCGTAATGTTTTTGTTTCGTCTTGAAATTTCAGCCATTTATTATTATAACAAAACATACTAATTATATGTCGTAACATTTGACTATGGCAAAACAAAGCATTGGAAAGCATACATAAAAGGGTGTAAGCTAAATATTTTCTTCCATACCAACTCCTCCACTTCCTGATCCTCCAGCTCGTTGAGGGCAGTGGCGCCGGTTGTGACCCTGAGACCTACACAATCCACAACGCTGGGTCGGTTGTGACTCTACCCAGTCCATCTCATTACGAATGCGGGTTGACTTGGGTCTCCCTTTCGGGCGTAGCATCGACACATCCGGAACTAAGGTCCAAGGCTGTGGTATCTCGGGTATTTCTTCCTCATTTCTGATTGGAAACCACTGGGCAGCATAAACATTAATGATACTGTGCCATTTGTAAACATCGTTGACATACTGATCATGGTCGAGCATCATGGCCGCACAAGCAGCAATGACATGTGAACATGGCAAATGATATGCTTGAAAGTTTCCACATTGACAATATTTAGTTTGTAAGTTAACCCTCCAACAGCGACCCCCTCTCTGGGTGACCGGATTGAAAGCCTCTTCGACCTCGAATCGTAGATTCTGGGTGTCATATCGGCGGACCTGATGCATAGAAGCATCTTCTTGATGTTTCAGGAGCTTCTTCATTGCCTTGTCAGAATATCGGTGACCAGAACTAAGCTTGCCTCTTGCTTCCGCACCCCGCTGAACAAAATACTCGATGATCCTACCATATGAACACTTAACCAAAGCGGTGATTGGCAGATTCCTAGCACCCTTTAAAATTTTATTCACGCATTCCGACAAATTGGTTGTCATGTGTCCAAATCGACGACCACCATCATCATAAGCCAGTGACCATTTCTCCTTCCTAATGCCATCAATCCACCTTTGTATTTCAGGACTGGTTTCACGGAATTTCTCAAGCTTCCGATCGAAGTTTATCTTGCATGCGATGTACCCTATACAAAAACGTTAACTTCTTTAGGTCGCCATATTATTAAAGAAAACATAAATACAATTAATTATGTAATTTGAAAAAGACATACCTAGAGTCATCAGTTCCTCCTTCAACTTTTTATTCTTGAATCTCTGGTTGAAATTACTGGCAATATGTCGAATACAGTATACATGATAAGCATTTGGAGGCTGCCAGCCTAGGTGAGGATTCGAAACGGCTGATTTAATGCTTTGGTGCCGATCGGAGATCAGACATATACCGGTCTTATTAGTAACATGTTCCCGGATTAATCCCAAAAACCAAGACCATGCATCTAAAGTTTCTCCTTCCACAACAACAAAAGCAAGCGGCAGTAAATGATTGTTTCCATCCTGTGATGTGGCAATCAACAATGTGCCACGATACTTACCATACAGAAATGTGCCATCAACCTGTATTATTGGTTTGCAGTGATTAAATGCATCACAACATTGTCTAAACGTCCAGAAAACACGATGAAACGTGCGATATTGGTTGTTCACACGGTTGCCCACCACATATAGGTTGGTCTCGATCTTGTAAAATGAATCTGGTGAAAACAACTGCATATGTTGTAACCATCTAGGTAGCATGGCATATGATTCATCCCAATCTCCAAATACATTGACTATGGCCTTTTGTTTGGCTTTCCATGCTTTTCTGTAAGATATCTTGTACCCGTAAGTACTTAGAATTCTTTCGCGTATCAAAGCGATAGTCACCGATGGTGCTTCTCGGACCATACCTAGGAAGTTGATTTAAATATAAAGTTAGATTACACTAGGAATTAACAATAAAAACAATTATCATACTAGTAATCATCGTACCTAGTATGCACGAGCATACGAAGTTAGAATCCAGCTTTGTGTGGTCTTGCGACAACATCCGGTTAACACAACTATGTTGACCGCCCCACTTTGTAACCTCCCACTTTAGTGACTTTTTCGACAAGGTAGCCCTCAGCCTCCATGGGCATCCTGTCAAATGATTCGAACACTGGACTTAATACTTGGTTGATTTAGATTCAACAACTATGAAATCCTGATGAACATTCATAGAATAATGTTTAACAACCATTTGAACCGCCTGTTTAGTATCAAATCACAAGCCAACATACAATTCCTGACCCACTTTCCACGATCCCGGAACATCTACGCCTTCAAATTCTATCTCCTGATCAGGATGTTCCCAGTTTATATAATTATAATGGGGGGATGAGTTGAAAAATGCACCATGTGATTGACCTATAAGTGAGTAAAAATGAATAAATTGCCAATTAGAGTAAAATTAATAATATTTATACAAATAAAAATTAATAATAATGATGTCGGAATAAAATTATTAATTGTTGGAGGAAACCAACCAGCTTGATGCTGAACAAAACCACCAGGAGCCATCGATGAAACCGGGGCTGCAACAATTCCAGGTGATGCCAATGCGGACAAAACTATGTTGGAACCCTGTTCAACCTCCTCCTCGGTGTCCGATGAACCTGATGTTGGTATATCATCTTCATTATCATCTTCATCTGACTCATCCTCCATCTCGCTTGCCCAATCATCATCTTCGTCATCTGCATTTGACCCAAGGTTTACCGACACATTTCGCTGCTCGAAATTACTACCCAATGACGGCACGGGGAATGTGGAAGTGCCCGCAACATTAACATCAACGTACAACTCAAGTGTCGACATCCAGGGATTTTGGATTAAACCATTCAGCATCCACTCCACATCTCGATCATCAGCAATTTCAACAAGAATATATTTCATCGGGTTGCCACATATCATATATCTTGTCACAATTTTTGAAACTGTTTGATTTGGTTGCAACCTCAGCTTCGAGTGAATCTTTGCCCTCAAACTCTCGTACCGGATGCAATGTTTTATTTGCACAATTTCTTGGTCCCCTTCAAATGTAATTCCTTCTGGTCCATCGAAGACTCTCCCGTTCAAGTATACAAGTACTGCAACTTGGCTCATGACGTCTGCCCTACAATAATATCAAATATATAAAAATTACTCCATAAATTTACAAGTTCTAATAATAACAATATTAAAAATACACAACAACAAATACAATTAATGGTATTAATAATATTAACATCATATTTAATATTAAATATGTAAACTTAAAAATAACATTAATATAACACAATAATATCACTATTAATAATAATATTAAAAAATAATATTTATTACCAATTACTAATAATAAATACCGATACTAATAAAAGTAATATTACTGTTATATTATAATAAAAAAATAAAGTTAATAATTAAAAGAAAGTATCAAATAATATTACACGGGGCAATAAATTTTAAACAATTTATATCAATAAATATTCATCAATTATTACAGTAGTAAAAAAAGAATTTACCTTATAAGAATTAAAATAAAGTCACATGCAATAACAATTTACACCAATAAATATTCAACAGTTATTACAGTAATAAAACAAAATTATTTTAAAAATTATAATAAAAAGTAATTTATTGTACACCATTTGAGCAAAATTATTTCTTTGAATTCGAAGTTAACTTTTGAAATACCATCTTTAAACTGAATAAGTTCTTGTAAAATAAATTTTAAAATGTTAATTTCACTAGAATCTAGTACAAAGGAGTCTTTTAAGTTAAATATTTTAAATTAGGTATTTAATAATAAGATTGGATAACCCTCTTTTAGGGAATTTTTATCAACTCTTCACTCCTTACTCCTTTCCTTTGTGACCATCATGAGAAAGTCCTTTATGAAGAAGACACATAGCTACAATTATTTTTTTTTTGTTAAGACCCAAGACTCGTACCTTGTGAGCCAAGAGGAGATACCTTAGTGAGACCCCTAGATAATCCCCTAACGAGACGCAGGGGAGATAGAGGGATGAGGAACTGACTCTAACCGCTGTTAGTTTAGTGGTCTAACCAATCTAACTCCCTAATCTATTCGGTAACATTTATTGGAGTTAGAAGTTGATTATCTCTGTGCTTCATAAAAGGACATTGCATTTCGTTTTGACTTTTATTTCTCCTAACTGAAGTGAATGCAACTAGTTCCCTCTCAAAGGTGATAGATAATACATGCGCATTTTACCTAGTAAGCTTGAGACCTTGTGATCAGTTTCAGCAGTCCACTTTAATATTTGCACTAGGACATTTCTGACATAACCCTTTTCAATTTTATTGCAGCTACTTTCCATTCGAGTAGATTATCAAGCATGATACATAAAAATTCAACAGCCTATGTTGGAAACTTTCTTCCAACTCATGATGCAAACTTGAGAAATTAAAATATCCATGCATCTTTCACTTTCCTAAGCCTCTAAATCTTCTGCAGCATGATTCACAAACTCTCATGCCACATACTGTAATCTTAACTCCTAATGCTTTATTACATGGCTCAGACACTGTTCCAACCTTCTGATTCATCTTTTATGGGGTTCGGTTTGTATGTATGGAGCATAAAGTTGCATGCTCCAACAGCCTCTTCAATTGTCAGAAAGATCCATTTATGCCCTATTTCATCAAGGAACTTGGATTTGTTGAGTTTCTTCGTCACCTCGCTTCCAGTATTGACCAAAATGAGCTAAACATACAGGAATGGAAGATTGCAGAAAACCAATTAAGCATTCTAAAAGTGAAATCAGCTATGAAAAATGTTGCTACATAAATAGCAGATAACAAGAGAGAGAGAGAGAATTACTTGTAGCCCTCTTCTGTCAACAATCTTCTTGACCTCTTCAAGCATGCTTATTCCACTAGTATCAATGTTCCCAACAGCTGCCAACAAAATTACACTGCAAGTTAGACTGGAAAAATCTTATTAACCAAATTGTTAGTTACTTCATTTATTAACCAAATTGTTGGAGACAAGTTATAGGTTCAACCATGTAGTAATTTTGCGCTTGGTTGAACGTCTATCTTGTATATCCTTTTTGCACTTTCAGTTTCATCCTTATAATATTTGGGTTGAGTACCCTCAAATGCTTTATTCAATACATTTTTTGCTTATAAAAAAAACTTCATTTCTAAGCTCCAAAACTTACCAGTCATATCCATTATAACATACTGCAAATTGGTCTGCCCTGTAGCTTTAATTCTGTCTTCCTCATCATCAATCCACCTTGTGATCCTATGAACAAAGTTTTCTAGTAAGCATCCAATTTTGTGGTTGTTTTCATGTAATAGCAAAACTGAAAATCCACAAGCGGCTTACCTCTCTCTTAAATAGCTTGCATTGGCAAAATAAATTGGTCCATCAATTTCAAGAATTAGGATTCCAGGAATATGGTTTGCATTTGGATACTGATGTACGTTTCTGTATATTGTAGAATTTGGAATGTTGCCTACAACATGTGTCCTTGGCCTAGCAACAAATAAAAGTACTCTAAGTACAGATATTGCAACCTGCATATTCACATAAAAGCACACATTAATTAATTTCATTAACCTTAATATCATAACCAAAACGTGACTAAGATAAAAGTCTGCAGAATGGGAAAGTTGATAGAAACACAGTGATACATACTGCTATGACTAAGCCAATTTCAACACTGCCAAAGACTACCCCCACATATGCACTGATGCACACTAGGAAATCAAATTTGTCGATTTTCCACAAATGGATGGCTGCTTGATAATCTATAAGTCCAAGCATTGCAGATACAATTATGGCTGATAGCACCACCAGGGGAGTGTAATGGAACAAGGGTGTCAGTAATAACAATGTCAGCATGACTGCAATTGCCATTACTATGTTTGATGCTGCAGTCTTGCACCCAGCATTGTAGTTCACAGCCGAACGCGAAAATGGTCCTGTAACAACATTCCAAGTTTATTTTTTTTGCCAAGTGTGTAAGCAATTGATGCAGAAAATTGGTTGATTTGTTTATTTTTTTTCAGGGTGGAGACTGAAAACTAACTTGTAGAGACAAGATACAAGGCAGAATAAGAAAAAGATATTTTAGCTAACAATTGATGATTTGGTTGAGCTAAAGCATCAAGCATGTAAGTACAGCATACACTATCTAGGCATTTGGCACTAACAATTATTAATGAAACAAGGATCGTAGAAATTTTGTATTAAGAACAATAACTTCTACATTTTCAACGTATTGAATACAGCACTTCCCGATACAACAATATTATCTTGATTCCTTAACCAGTTAGCATTTGCCATGAAACAATTACCTGTTGCAAGGTAGCAAGAGGTGAAGGAACCAACTATATTCATGGTCCCAATAGCTATCATTTCTTTGTTGCCATCAATATGGTAATTTTTAAATATTGCAAAGCTTCTTCCTACTGCTATTCCTTCCTGCACATGATCGTCAATTCAGTACTCAAGATGATGATGATGATGATAATAATAATAATAATAATAATAATAATAGACATGCCTAATAGTGTTAAAAACACAGACCAAATACAATTTCATCAAATTAAACCATCCAAAGTTCCAGCTTTGGAAAGTGGGACCATACAATTTCATCAATTTCTTAATTTTTAATTGTAAATTTCTTCTTTGACTAAGGTTGTGATTGATTGAATAGAGTTAGGAATTGTGTCTGTTGTAGCACGTGGACCTTGTAACACGGTTGCCGTGTAGCAAAGGAAATGAGATTGAGATGTACATACCGCAAGCGCTATTATGCCAGTGACAAGGCCAGTCTTGATGGCTGTCCTTATATAAGGAGACACAAACACCAAATCTGTGATCGAAGGTGGATTTAGCCCCTTCTTCAATTCTCCTATCTGAAACCAACATTTTCAAATGTCATTCATACTAGGTATCACTTCACTTCACAAAACATAACATAACATTAATTAATGAATTCAATTCAATCTGGCCTAGTATTTTCTTTTACACCATTAAATCAAAAATCATAACGAAAAAAACACTATCCACTAAAAAGAGTCGTTGATATTGATATAAAAAGTGGATGGAGCCCATGGCAACCACCAAAGTGTTCCACAAAGTGCTGTTGTTGTTGTAGGACAGGCCAATTATTTCAGATTGGGCCCATCAGAAGCACCCAATAATAGGCCCTAGGACATGCAAGCAGCACTAGTACCGTGTTTGGCGGTGTGTATGTAATGTAACAGTCAATAATATACTCAATAAGTGGCGTGTTTGGAACTTGGAAATACTGACCACTTGAACGCCGTGCTTCTCGGCGTGAGTGAGATAAACCAGCAGGCTTCCCAAGATAACGGACGTCAACGGCGCCATTGCGGACACCCAGAAGAACTTCGGTTGCCGTTTGCTCTGCCATCACAATTCCATAATCAAATCATAACCACAACAAATTCAAGTATAAAGTTGGGCCCCGCTAGTTTACAAGCTAAATTTTCTATCTTTCATTTTTCATAAAGATATTAATTACCATTTGTCTAGAAGTTTTGTCATATTAGTTGTAAACAAAACATTTTTATACTTTTTTCTAATACCATCACGTCAAAATAGCACCCTGAAGACAATGTCTTTTTTCATCAGGTTCATGGAATACTTATTCTCAAGAGCGAGTTGAATCTAAACGAAGTTTAATTAATTTAATTATGGCTCTATAATATCTCTTATTTTTTAGCAAATCAAGCAGACTCATTCACGCCTCTTGGTATGAATTAATACACCATTTAGTTATGTTTCTTTTTCTTTGTTTAGTCAGTGTTACAATTGTTACAATCATGCTTCCGAAAAACAATAAAAAAGAAAGAAAGAAAGAAAATGATTAAATGATACAAATGGAAAGGTGGAACTCGAATGTGCTATGTGTGCAATAATTAATTAATTAGCGAATTTTGCTATTTGTATTATCATATTTGATATTTAAATAACACTTTACTTACATTTGCGTATAAATATGAAGTTTAATTCGCATACATTGTCAATATAAAGTTTTTTATACCATCAACCAATAAAAAGTAAAGCTATAGATGACTTTTAAGGTAGTTGGGATAAGAATCAAACAATCTTAATGAGGTGTCAATTTCTGATTGGTTGACAGTATAAAAAATCTTTAGTGTATATCAATTATATCCATAAATATGATAGTATCCAATTTCATATAAAATATAAATGTTCACTGACCACTAAGTATAACATCAAAATTGTAAAACAATAATAATAATATTGTTAATTAAGGTATGGGTTTGGTGGCACTAACGAAGTATCTTGTGACGAGGAGGAAGAAAATAAAGCAGCATCCTAACACAGCGCTTTCCCACCTCCACTGCAATAGATAAATAAGAAAACAAAATTATGCTAAAGTCTAATAAAAGTAAATTTACCTCATATTCAACCAATCAACTGGGGACAGAGGAAGAAGAAGAATATTCAAATAGTTTTAGAGCTATATATGGTGGAGGTGATATTGTGTGATGAATGTTAGGTGTGCTCAATTATGTACCGGACGATAGAGTGCCATAATTACTTAGTATATAACAATTTTTGTTTAGGATATTTTTCACGTGCAACTGCAGAGAGAACAACTTCTCAAAATAATAGACTATATCGAAAGATTTATCTCTTTAAACCAAATTTTCTTTGTCGGCAATAGTCAGTGGTCGAAATCCTAACCACTTACTTAAGGAGTCCATACTCGTTACTACTCGGATCAACTATATGATCATACTCGTATAACAATTTTACCCACTACAAATAGAGAATCTTTTTAATATTAAAATGGGGACCCTGAATGATGTTTTTTTAAATGTGTTTTTAAAATGAGTATATAAAAAAGATTTTAAAAAAGTAAGAAATAAAAATAAATTTATACAACATTGAATAAATATTCAAAATTTAATCTTCAAATATCACCATGGCACAAATATATTATTACATTTAGCCTATGCTTTGGATTACATTTTGCAATGGGCTCAACGTATATTTACAAAGTTACCCCAAACACACCGTTAGTTTTATCAGAAATGATATTTTGACATGTATTGAAAAAAAATAATGATTGTTTGAGAATCACATTTCACAACAATACATGATACCTTAGTTTTAAATAATGTTTTGAACTGATAAATTAGAGGGGGGGAGAGGGTACAATAGTAAACAAAAAGTGCACCGTATAAATATACGGTGCTTGCTGGACAACAATTTGTTGTTAAAATATCAACACTCTAGTTTTAATTTTGTCTCTTTTCTTCACTTAATTTTTCAGGCAAAAAGTGAAATGTAGCGTTTCATCTTCATATGCTCACATGTTATCCTCGATGAAAATACACAGCATATGGAGGAAGTGGACAACATTTGCTAGCTGTAGAGTGGTGTTTTCAAATTGTACCTGACGAGTTTGAGTAAAAACAGAGCGCATCACTGACACGAGATCGGCCTCGTGAGTGAAATGTTCAAGTCCTAGAATCGATTTCAGCTGTTGCAGGCAAACCACTGTGGCTGCTCCTCCCATGAACCCTACTATGGCTGCATGTGACAGAAAATCCACGATAAACCCTAACCTGCAACATGTTCCACGTCATTAGTTATTCTTTATTAATATTCTAAACGGAAAAAAATACATACATTTTTTTTTTATAAACGAAGAACTAATATATAAAAGAGTATTTGGGATACTCCAACCTATATAAAAAAGAGAACAATATCACATGAAAACATTACCTAATATGAATGATGAATGAAAGACTACCCAAAAAGGATGGATAGTATTATTATCTTTACAAAAGCTAAAACCCAAAACCAAAAGTACCGGTACTTACAAGGAAACCAATACCAAAATAACTGATCCCAACAAAACACCCAAAGCAAATCTACAAGTGCAGGACCCAGAACCAAAACTAGAGACCAATGTGAATATGATAAATATAGATAGTGAAGGACAATTTCTGACACCATTCAAAATTAATTTGTGGCATATCAATATAAAGTAAGTGGAAGCAATAGGCCAATCGCACCGCAAAAGTGGATTCCTGAATTTAATTTTAATACTATATAGTTATATTTATTTGCGTTACGAGAGGGGGTGTGAATCCCGTTGCAAAATACCAATGGTTTGTACGAGACAAAATGGCAAAAGCCAAAAAACTCCAGCTCATATAGCAAGCTGCACAACTGCATAAAACATTGTCCTACCTTTTTTCCTTCAGGGAAATGAGATTTTAAAGAAAATTACTAGCAATAAGATGCTGTTCATTTTCTTTATCATGCTCACCCAAAAAAAAAAAAAAAGTTCATTTTCTTTGTCGTTTGCACTTGAATAAAATTCTTTTACGAATTATACCCAGTCATGTATTATTGTATTATTATTAGTTATTAATTTGTTGTTATATACTAACTTAGTATTACAAGGCTATTCATGGGAATATCAATTTTATCACCCTGCTAACTATACTACTAGGTAGGATTATTAGGTGTAAAAATGTGGTGCCATAAACAATTGGTGACGCCAAGTTTTCCATGAACAATTACCTAAACAGACCGAGTGATGCCTGCAAGACTCCAGCAAAGAATGTAGCAGTGAAAGCAAGGTGGAGATAAAGATTGGGGTTCTCGTTGGGATTAACCTCACTTCCCAACATGGAAGCCATGAGAAGCGATCCAACCGCCACAGTTCCCACTGCCAGATCCCTGGAGCTACCCATCATCGCATAGATTAATGGCGGTATAAAGCTCGAATCTGCAATATTCATTCACCCACTTTCCACATTATTATATATCAAAATCGACAACATATTTTTTTTTCACCTAAAAAGAGAACCTATTAAAAATATAAAATGATATAGTACAGATTGAAAATATATATATATTGGTTTTCTTTTAAGAATAAGAGCAAAAAAAAAAAAAAAAGAATTTAAGTTAAAGATTATAATGAGTATTGAGTAGCTAGCTAACTAGCAGTTACTAATGTAAAAAATGCCCACGTTTTATATCGTCTAATCCTACGACGAATCGACCATCGATGTAAAATGTCATTTTTAACCGACGGAGGTAAAAAGTGTTTACTTTATTAACTAGTGTTACTTACAAAGTCCAAGAATTGGAGGGAGATTAGCAAGCTTGGCATAACTAATGCCTTGAGGAATAGCCAAGCTAGCTATGGTGATGCCAGCTATGAGGTCTGATTTCAAGAACTGGAGTGTGTAACGCGGTCCCCACTGGAAGATAGGGAAGAAGTACTGAAGGGCAAGCACCAACCTCTTAGAGGCTGGCTGGTTGTTGAACTGCCTCAACGGGTCATCTGGGAAGAAGGTCTCTTTCAGAGAGTACTTTAGTGACTTCAAGAATGGTTGAGGCGGCGGTATGGCTACCCGCTGCGGGCACTCAACGTTCATGGCAGAAGGGTAACCATAGTCTGTGTTGCCCATGTCTAAGACAACGAAAGATATTTTGTGCTACTATATGATGATGCCTTTGGTCACTGTTCTATATATATATATATATATAGTGTGTGTGTGTGTGTGCGCCTTGATTAACTAGGAGCTTGCTAGCTGCTAACTTGTGTGACTTAATGGGAATGCTTAATTTGGTGCCAAGCTAGGACCATATATTAATTATAAATATGTGTATTTGGAAACGGTGTGGTTGTATTCTTAATTGAAAAGTGTTTAACTATAGTATATATGAAAAGGGTAGAGGCGGTGATTATAGCTAGCTAGAGAATTGGGAACAGTGAGAAGAAGAAGAAGGGGATAAGGATTGAAGGAAGAAAAGGAGGCTAACTTAGAGAGGAAGGGGAAGGGGAAGGGGAAGGGAAGTGTGTGCTACTAGAATTGACGAGAGTGTTGTGAGTGTTATGGCCTTATATAAAGGGAGTATTGAACCTCTTAAGTTGTGTCGTGACTCGTGTGCGGTCGGAGGATGGAATCATGTGGCATGGGATGATTGATCTTCTTTTCAAGTTGAGTGTGCTTGGGGGGACCCATCCCATCACCCCGTGTGAATGGAAATTTTTATATACACTAAAAGTTTCGTAACTACCGTTTTTAATAATACATTTCCAAATTCAATAATTTATATAATTATGCAGTATTAAGATTTTGTTAAGTAGTGTAGACCACTAGTACTCTCCTCTTGACAAAATTTCTACTATTGAAGACCTGGATGATGCCCAAGCTTAGTGGGGGCGACGGAGGGTGACATGCTAAACAAACAGGCCTCAACCTCAAGATATTATCCCCTTATCTTATTTTTTATCTTTTTTTTTATTCTTTTTTTAAGTTTAGGTGAGTTAGGTCTCGGGTGATGGAACACACTCAGACAATTGAAAAATAGAGAAAGAATGATAGAATATATTACTAAATATCAAGATTGTATATTCATCAACTGAGTGAACTCAACAGTATATATGTATTTATAGTGCCTAATTGCACCTTACTATGATTAGCAATTAACAACTAACTGAACTAACTGTATTAACTAACTAACTACTAAAACAGAAACAATGTATTTGAATTAGTTAAAACATCCCCCTTAATTCAAGTACTCCAAAGTTACAACTCCTAACTCTTTCCTTAGCAATTCAAACCTATCAACCTTTAAGGCTTTAGTAAGCACATCTGCTACTTGCTTCTCTGTTGCACAGTAGACCACCTCAAGCACACCATTGTTCACTTGCTCCCTGAGAAAGTGAAATCGAGTCTCTGTGTGCTTGCTCCGACCATGAGAGACCGGATTTGATAGCAGACTTGTTGTCAATCAATAAGCTCATTGGTTTCTTCAATTCAACCTTCATTTTAGTCAGCAGTGAACTCAACCATATAGCCTGACATGCAGCATAGGAACTAGCAATGTATTCTGCCTCACAACTCGATAATGTCACACAGGTTGTTTCTTGGAACACCATGAGATTGGTGCACCTTGAAACTTAAACAGATAGCCTGTAGTGCTCCTTCTGTCAGTCTTGTCCCCACACCAATCAGAATCAGAATAGCCAAGAAGTTCACATGCTTTCTGATCTGAAGTGATAGGAAACAATACACCACACTGCAGTGTTCCTTTAAGATACCTCAAAATCCTCTTTACGGCTAGAAAATGAAGGTTTTCCAGGCTTGGTCATAAACCTAATAATTACACCAACTGCAAAACAAAGGTCAGGCCTACTATTACATAAGTATCTCAATGATCCAACCAATTGCTTGGACATGGTAGGATCCACTGCATCTTCTTCAATGCTGTTTTCCAGCTTCACATTTGTCTCTGCAGGAGTGATGGCAGGATTGCAGTCTGCCATGTTGAACTTCTTCAATATCTCACATGTATATCTCCTTTGATGTAACACAATTCCTGAGGAAATGGTTGCAAATTCCATTCCTAGGAAATATGACAACTTGTCTAAGTCTGTCATCTCAAACTCACTCATCATCAATGCTTTAAAACTTTCAATATAATTTCCTGCACATCACTGCCTGTTACCAGTAGATCATCCACATAGAGGCATATCAGCAGCACACTTGAACTTCTTTTCTGTTTCACATAAACACCATGCTCAGCTGTACATTTGAAAAATTCATGTTGAGCCAGAAAAGAGTCAATTCTTCTATTCCAAGCTCTAGGAGCTTGTTTGAGACCATACAAGGCTTTATGCAATCTGTAAACCAGATGCTCCTTTCCAATGATCTCAAATCCTGGTGGTTGTGTGATATACACAATTTCCTCAAGAGGACCATTCAGGAATGCATACTTTACATCTAGGTGGAACAATGGCCAACCACGTCCACTTGCTAGAGCTACAACCAACCTTATTGTTCCAAACCTAGCAACAGGTGCAAAAACTTCTTTATAATCAACACCATGTTGCTGCAAGAAGCCTCTAGCAACCAACCTAGCTTTATGCTTAACAATGGATCCATCAGGGTTTAGCTTCAGCTTAAAAATCCATTTAACATCAATTAGCCTTTTATCTCTTGGAAGTTCACATAACTCCCAAGTTTGGTTTTGTTCAATAGCACTCAGTTCTTCCGTCATTGCTACTTTCCAGACTTTCTCTTTCATTGCCTCTTTGAAGTCAATTGGCTTTGCATCAGCCATCAAAGCAAAATGGACCAGTTTTCCTTCTGAAGAAACTGCACTGTCACTTAAGAGCTCATAGTCTGCTAACCTCTTTGGCCTCTGTGGTCTCTGACCCTGTGATGCATCAGCTGCTACAACCTCATTATCTAATGATGAATCACTTTCAATCAGTACAGGAACTGATGGATTAAGACTGCTACTTTGATTCTGCCAATTCCAGGATTCAGCTTCACAGATCAGCACATCTCTGCTAACTTCAACCTTTTGTTTTATTGGATTATACAGTCTATATGCCCCAGTAGCATGGTATCGAACTAGATCATTAGCACACTCTTGTCATGTAGCTTCTTTATCTTCTCATCAGGTACATGTGCATAGCATAGAGAGCCAAAAACTCTCAAATGACTCACTATAGAGGTTTTCTGCCACTCCAGCATTCTTCTAGAACCTTTTCTTTGAGCCTTTTGGTGGGACATCTATTCAACAAATACATTGTTGTGGTGATTGCTTCACCCCAAAATGAATGAGGAAGGCCTTTCTGTTTCATCACACTCCTTGCCATGTTAAGTACAGTCCTATTTCTCCTCTCAGCTAAACCATTATGTTGTCGAGTATAAGGAGCCGTCACTTCATGCTGAATGCCTAGCCTTTCACAGAAGTCTTTGAACTCATTGGAAGTATACTCTCCTCCTCCACATGTTCTTAGGATCTTGAGTGCCTTTCCACTTTGCCTTTCAGCCATCAATCTGAATTTTTTAAAGACTTCAAATACATCGTTCTTGGGTTTGATCAAGTACGTACAACCACATAATTCTGCTGTACACATCAATAAAGGATGCAAAATACTTGTTTCCTCCTAAAGAAGGTGTCTAAAATGGACCACGGACATCAGAATGTACAACATGTAAAAGACCAGAAGCTCTCATAGGCAAATAGGATTTAAAAGAGTTTCTTGAATTTTTACCAATTAAACAAAACTTCCCATCAAGGATTGGCAAGTTGGAAACAAAACTTCCATTTCCATTCTAAGAAGCCATGATCAGCACACTCGCAGCAATACACACACAGTCCCTAATCTTCTTGCTACTGATACCACTCTGATGGAACACACTCACAAACAATTGAAAAATAGAAAAAGAATGCGATATTATACAACCTCAAGACTGTATATTCATCAACTAAGTAAAATCAAGAGTATATATGTATTTATAGTGCCTAACTGCACCTTACTATGATTAGCAATTAACAACTAACTGAACTAACTGTATTAATGTTGTGTAATTGACCACAATATTATCGACAAGTCTATAACAAAATCATCCCCTTAACCATTTGAATTATCAATGAAACCAAAATATCCTAATTAATTACCGTTCCCTTTCAGAATACGATAACGTATCCAAAATAATCCAATACCTATTTTCATGGCATTCAAATTATGATGAACCCTTTAAGAACAATGATAATTCAAGAATTGCTTCAAGTAAAGTTAATCTACTTTCGTGATTAACATTTCGTGATTAACAATTCAAGTTCAGTTTTAGAGTTCTAAAATTAAGGTTCACCTTTCAGTTCATCCCTTAAGATCAATAATCATGTAAAACATGTGGCTATATATTCACAAACAGTTGGTGTGTAAAAACTGAATCATAGACATAATTCATAGATTAAGGAGAGAAAATATCAAGACATTGTCAATAACAATTAGGCTAATCCCTCATCCTAGAACAAAGAAACTACTCAAACATATTCAGAATAAAATCCATAGGAATCCAAAGTAACATTCAGAATAAAGAAGAAAATACAAAAGAATGAGAAGAAAAACTCTCAGAGTTGAAGCAATGGAGAAATTCTAGAGACATCCTTTGTAAAAATCCCCCTAATCCATGATGTTCTTTGTGTTCTGTAGTGCCTTATGTGTTGTTCTCCTCTCCATTTTCGAGCTCACTACCCTCCTTTTTACCTCTTCTTTTATTTTGTAACCACTCCCACCTCAATAAAAGGCAATAACTTGGCAGTTACAATTCTGACGCACACGATCCACGGCCATGGAATGTTCCATGACCTGGCCATGGATCGTTCCAGCTCCTTCAAAAATTATGTGCAGCATGGGTTCTTCGAGATCCACGACCTGGCTGTGGATCTTTCAGCTGATTTCTGAAATGCTTGCTATGTGTTCCATGGCCATAGCAGGTTCCATGGTCAGGCCGTGGAACCTTCAGCTACTGAAAGAAATAGTGCAGAACCTTCCGTGAGTATGATACATTCCATGGCTAACCTGTAGAGCTTGCAATCCACCTACTTATGCAACAATACAAACAGAAATCATCCGAACTAAAGGTAAAATACAAAATGCATGCTAAATGCTAAAAATCACTAAAAACTATGCTAGAAAATGCAACAATTAAATGCTAACTAATATAAAAATATATGCATGTTTCACACACATCAAACTCCCCCAAACTTAAGATCTTGCTTGTCCTCAAGCAATAACTATGGCCAAACAAAGATGTGGGATCAAGAGACAATATTAAATAAGGAACCCGAGAAAACACACAACCAAGCAACAGGCAAAGGCTATCCAAGAAATAGAGAGGTAACCAAAATCAAGTCCAATTAGAGGCTAAGGTTCTAAAAAATCGTGCTCCTCACCGAATTAGGATCACTCCACTAACCACATTCAAAGTGTTTAAGGGTAACGACAATGCGCTCAAGATTCCTCAAAGAAGGTGTACTTCCATAAGCTTGATAAGAAACCAAATTTCCACTAATAAATTGCAAGCATACAAGAATCAAAAGGTCTTTCAATGGTTGTAATAGAGCCAATGGAATAATGTTAGGAAGGGTAAAGAAAGGAAGGTATACACAAAGGGCTCACAATTTTTTTTCCAATAAACACGAGTAACCCAATAGAACAAAAATGGAGCAAATGCATTTTTCAATATCAAGAACAACACTTCACATTTCCAATCACCCCCCCCCCCCCCCCCCCCCTTTTTTTCTTTCTCCTTTTTCAAGCCTTCTTCCCATAACTTTTTTTTTAAGATTTATTTTCTAACTCCCCTTATATTTTTTTTCTTTCCGTTTTTTTTTGTTTAACTAAGGCGAGAGATTTCATCAACATTTCTTCATTTGAGAAGAAGAAGGCTCAAAAACATAGTATTCCCAACACAACTTTCAAACACAATTTGCTCCATTTAATATTCTACTTGATTACCAACAATGAATCATCATAGGCATCAAGAAAAATAATTATGCAATAGGCTCAAGATGGGCAACTAATGGATGAAAATGTGGCAATTATTTCAGAAGGCCTATAAAAATACCTAAGATGCCTTTATCACATTCAAGCATGCAAAGAAAAATTTCGCCTCAAAATGGTTTCAAATCAAGTTCTAGAGCACAAAATCAATGAGGAATTATCACTCAACACAAAGAATGGGAGCAAAGAAAATCATGTAGTGCATACATCCCATGAAGGCTCCAATCTCACATTTAGTTGTTCCAAAGTCAACCAAAAGCACAAATTCAGAGCACCACAAGCTAATTATCAACCATCAAAAGATTACCTCAACTATCAATAAAATCATGCCAGTTGCCTACCACAAAGATCAACAAGTTGGGTTCCAAATCAATACCATCTCACAATCCCCAAAAGAAATGGGCATAAAGTTCAACTAAAAAAAGCAAACAGGGATGATGTGTGTGAAAATGCAATGCAAATTTTGATTGATTTTTTTTTTTAGAAATGCAATGCAATATACAACATGCAACATGAGAATGCAAACCATGAAAACAAAACAAAAGAAAAAAAAATTCATGAAAATGCAACACTCCCCCAAGCTTAAAATCAACAGTGTCCTCAACGTAAGCAAAAGCAAAAAGGCAGTAATCAACACAAAACCTACTACGAAAGTGGCCCTGTGATATATGCCAGTTATAAATAGCTTGCACCATCCTCACCATATTCTGATTAGCCTGGCGCAGTTGCGTCTGTTCTGCCTAAATAGCCTCAATGGAGATTTGGAGCCTAGCATAGGCATCCTCAGATGAAGTACCTGTAGAAAAAGTAGACCGAGGGGGAACTACAAGAAGAACTTCTAAAGAAAGGAACATGGCCCGGCAAAGTACACAAAATAATGAGAATGCCAAAAGTGACATCTCAAAATAGCATCTTAAACCATTTAATGTTTGGCCTGTTTTTATTCTAACACAAACTAAAACAAGTGAAACACACAACTAACAACAAGAAAATGAAAATAAACTAAAGTGAAGGGTTAAGAAAAACTCATTGAGAAGCTTCCACACGAATCCCATTGCTTGTAGCATAAGGGCCAAGGGATGCTCAATATGTACCCTCCTCCTGGATCCCATGGCTTGTGGAGTGGAAATTGCAGCAACAATATGACTCTACCCCCAATTCCTCTTGACAAGTGTGTGGAGACTTCATTGACCTCATTAATTACAATAATGTATTCACTTCCTCCCGATTCAATTGGTATTATCACAAAGAAATTTAACAGGCAAATGGAAGGAGTCAACTTTGTAGTGTTCACACAAGCATCTAAACCAATATATTTATCCAATGCCGAAATTCCCGATTTCTCAGCATGCATGGTGAAACAAATGTTACTTGTTCTTTCCCAAGGATTTGTGAAAGATGATTCCTCTTCTTGTGACTCATCTACCACCACCTCTTCATCTTCACTTTGATCGATCCCCATAACAATATTTTTCTCAAATTGTTTTTCATGTGGCTCTTGTACTAACTGTTTACAAATTTCCTCAACTTGCACTTTGAAATTTTGCATCACAGCTTTGATACAATCAAAATTGGCTCTTGCTTTGGCCTCAGAGTTGGATAGCTCTTTTGAATATTGCGTTAGAGCTATCTCCAAAGGTTTTGGCTCATTCAATCCCCATTCCTCCTTATGCTTCATTATTATACTATAGGCTTGTGCATGAGGGCATTGATTTCCCCAAAGCATGTAGTCTCCCAAGCACAAATTAGGCCCAAAATAATATCATGTAACTCCCTCCAAGGTTGGATAATAATAATTGTCCATAAGTCGCATCCACCTTGCACAAACAAAACTCAAAAGAAAAATCAAATATATACAAAATAATAATAAAAATGTCTAGATTAACCAACATGCAAGTAAACTGATATCAACAAATCGCAGTCCCCGACAACGGCACCAAAAACTTGTTGTGTAAATGGCAAGTGCACGATTATGCCAAGTAGTAAAATATCGTTCCCCTAGGACCGTGTTGTTGAGTACCAATTACACACAATTATGATTATCTAGACGAATCAATTTTTCAAGATATTAAAGTAACGAAGAAAAAGATAATTTCAAAAGAACAAAATTTATAAGGCAAAAGAGTTGAATAAGGAAAACAATTTATAAAAAGCTCTAGGAATCGGGATTGACCACAATGTTATCGACAAGTCTATAACAAAATCATCTCCTTAATCATTTGAATTATCTATGAAAGTGAATTATCCCAATTAATTACCATTCCCTTTCAGAATACGATAACACACTACAAAAAAAAGGTTGTTTAGCGACCGAAAATAGTGACTGAATTTTTCGGTTGCTATTTGCGACCGAAATGGCGACCAATTGTAGGATCTACATGAAAGACTGATTAGAGTTAATACTGCGACCGAAATAGCGGCCGAAATAGAGCGTAGCAGGGTTATCGGTCGCTATTTCAGTCACTAAATAAAGGAACTTAAAAGTCAGAAATTTTATGTCTTCTTAGCGACCGAAATGACTACCGAATTAAATGCAATGGTTAAATTTTATTTACATTGTGACCGATATTAATTCGGTCTCTAAACGACGCGTAAAAAAAATTAAAACCGCGCGTGTTAGCGACCGATTTAAAAATCCGTCGCTAAATTTATGAATTCAAATTTCAAATCAACTCATCCCGCGACCGAATATAGCGACCGATTTTGTATTTAAGTGATTGGCGACCGATTTAGCGACCGATTATTTCGGTCGTCAAATTATAAATCCCTAAAATCGTGAAATCTTTTCCTTCTTCCTCATTTCTGCCATCTCTTCCACCCTCACCCCTTTTCTCTCCCTCGCGTCGTCAGGCCGCCAGTCACCATCGCCACCACCGCAGTGCGCACCACCACCGCCATCTCCGGTAAGCCTCCGTCCTCCTCCTCCTCTTCTTCCATCTCTTCCTCCCCTCTTCCTCTCCTCTCTTCCTTTCCCCTCTTCCTGCTCTCTTTTTAATCCCCCCCCCCCTCCGTTTCAATGCTTCGACCAATACTCCGGCTACCAACACGCAGCCCTCCGGTCACCACGCGCAGAGCTCCTCCTACCCTCTTCTCTCCTCATTTTGTGCATTCCCTGCTCTTCCTTGAGGTAACCATGGACTCTCTATGTATCATTTTTTATTTTGCTTCATTGTTTCATTTCAAAAATTTTGTGGATTGTATGTATTTCATTGCTTTATTGCTTACTACTGAGAAGAGCTACTTGTGTATTTCATGTGAGTTGTGAGTTGTGATGATCATTTGTTTTCATGTGTCATTATTTAATCACTCCAATTAGGATTAGGAAGCTCTCATTGAGAAAGCACGAGAAATCTGTTTTTGTAACTTTTTTTTGAATGCATTGAAATATCAAAAGTCAAGACTGTGAGATTAGAATTGATGTTTACTTGAGACACGGAATGCCATTGCTGCCTGTGAGACTGCGAAACATAAACAGGTTTTGGTTTTTTGTTGATTATTGACGTGTTGTATAATTTAAACTTTAAAACCTCAAAGCACCCACCTGCATTGGCCGTGAAACTTGAATCCATTAGCATATTTAAGTGATGAGATAAAGATAACAGTGAGAACTAGGATTAGTGTAACTGTACCAAGTTAATGTTTCAAATTTAATATGAGAACCCTTCTGGTTTGGTTCTTGTTGATTTAGCTGTGAAATTACCTTCCATTTCAGCATCTTAGTCTTTGATTTAGATTTAGTTCTGCTTTGTGAAATGCATCTAAATTGGTTAGTGTGGATGTGTGCTATGGATTTTCAATTTGTTTTGTGCTAGGTGTCTACAATTTCAAACATGGATAGTTCATGGCTATAGTTCAAACAAATGACCAATACTGAGGCAGTTGTTTGAAGACCATTCTAGTTTAACATGTCCAGTAACAAGATTGTCCCTGTGTTAATGATGTGTTTTCTATTAAATATGGCACTTGTAATTTCTGGCCTGTTTATCTTTCCATATCTTGGCTGAATTTATGTCTTTGAAGGTTGTTCATTGTTCTGTTATATTGCCTCAGGGAATATCTCACAATAGATCTATAGCCTCTGTGATGCAGCTGTTTACTTGCTGTGAATAATTTCATATTGTATTGTACGTGTATGCAATCTGATTGTATTGTATTTTGATTCGTTTGGAATCCATGAATTTGTTGGTTCTTGTCTGAATCTGTTTCAAAAATTTCAAAAGAGGGTTTTTGGGATTTCAAGTTCTTGTTCACTTCTTTGTAAACAAAAAAATATTCTTTGTTGGAGTATGAAATGATCTAAAAACGTTATTGTAGCCTGTAATTCCAAGAGAGCTTTTCACTCATTTTGAATCGGATTCATTTGGTAATTCTACTTATCTCTTTTCTGTTTAATGATGTAAATTTATTGAAGGCTGGTACTTATATCTGAGCATGTTCATACATTTGGATTGCTATGAAGAATAGTTTATTCTCTTTAAAATAAAAATCTTTCAATAACAATGAATCAATGTAATTAGAATAATTTGATATGTATTTATTGATAACTTGTTTGGAAATGATTATGGAATCATATTTGTATATATTTACATTGTAAGCATTGGAATGAATTGATAAAGTGTTATTAGTTCGTAAATGGCATGACTTTGTTGTTGTTAATATTCATTTACTAATTTAAAGTCCATGAGCTTAAGAAAGTCTCTTCTTGAAGCCAACAAAAGCGAGTCTCTTAGATAATGAAGGATTAAGTATAGGGTTAGATAAAATGAAGGGCTAGGCACAGTTTCCCAGGCACATGCATGATGTGCCGTCATCATTAAAACATTATTCATATTAGAAAGCAGCTCTGTACACAATATTATGAAAACAACTCTGGTTTTCTACTCATTTGTTTCACTGGGAAATGGAGCTTTCCAGAAATAGTTGTTGATGACCATCCTTACTAGGTTATCTAGGCACTTCCGGTAGGAAAAGTCCTCTCTATGACCATCCTTCAAAACAACGAAAAAGCATCTGCTTTCCTGAAAACTACTATGTTTGCTAATCTGTAAAGTTGCATGTGAAGTTGCATTTCTTTGTTCTATTTTAACATGCTAGTATGCTACATGGATCTTTCCATCTTTTCTTATTATCACTTGATGAAGTTTAGACATATGACTTGTTTTCCTTATCGTTTTATCAGAAAATGGACCCGACTAAATGTTTTGAGACAGTCATCCATATAGACCAGGTACAGTATCTCATCAACTTAAGAATAACGATCGGATTCACGTAATGATGGTTAAGGCATAAACTAATCATTTACTAAATTGTTCTTGTGTATTTGTAGGATTTGATTTCAATCCCGCGATCATTCTACCGTCGTTGGGGACAAGAAATACCGCGTGTTGTGACTATTGAAGACAAAAGCGGAAATCTGTTCAATGGGAATATAGTAATCCATGAGGATCGCCCATATTTTGCAACAGATACAAATGGTATCAGGGAGTTGTATTTGTTGTCCACTGGTGCATTGGCAAAGTTTAAGTACCTTGGGGGTTCTCGCTTCTACATGTTCATCCCTTTGGAAGATTGATGAGTTTTGATATTTTGATTAGTACTTATTGATTGTGGTGTATTTTTATGTTTTGATCGTTAATTAGTACTTATTAAACTTTTTTTTATAAACAATTATTAAACTTGCGTTAATTAATGTATATGTTTTCTTGATCATGTTGACTGTGGTGTTTTGGATCGTTAGTACATCATATTTATGTTTTCTATTTATTCAAAAAAAATATTGGTCTATTTTGTTTATATCAGAAATTAAAAATCAATGGGGTAATAGTTGAAAAACAAAATTTGGTCGGTAGGATTCAGTTACAGGAAAATTTTTATAAAAAAAATTTTCAAAATTTGCGACCGAAATAGCGACCGAATATTGGTCCCCAAATTAGGTTAGCTGAGCATGCAACCAACTATAAGGCGACCGAAATATATAATTTTGTGACCGAAATATCGGTCGCAAATTTGCAACCGAAATACAAGTTTGGTCGCTAAACATTTAGCCACCAGGGTTTCTGGTACCCCCTTAATTCGGTCGCTATACAGTATAGCAACCGAATTATCATGTTTAGCGACCGAAATCTTCGGTCCTTAAATAGGTTTTTTTTTGTAGTGACATGCCCAAAATAATCCCATACCTATTTTCATGGCATTCAAATTATGATGAACCCTTTAAGAACAATGGTAATTCAAGAATTGCTTCAAGTAAAGTTAATCTACTTTCGTGATTAACAATTCAAGTTTAGTTTTAGAGTTCTAAAATTAAGGTTCGCCTTTCAGTTCATCCCTTAAGATCAATAATCATGTAAAACATGTGGCCACATATTCACAAACAGTTGGTATGTAAAAACTGAATCATAGACATAATTCATAGATTAAGGAGAGAAAATATCAAGACATTGTCAATAACAATTGGGCTAATCCCTCATCCTAGAATAAATAAACTACTCAAACATATTCAGAATAAAATCCATAGGAATCCAAAGTAACATTCAGAATAAAGAAGAAAATATAAAAGAATGAGAAGAAAAACTCTCAGAGTTGAAGCAGTGGAGAAATCATAGAGACCTCCTTTGTAAAAATCCCCCTAATTCTTGATGTTCTTTGTGTTCTGTAGTGCCTTCTGTGTTGTTCTCCTCTCCATTTTCGAGCTCCCTACCCTCCTTTTTACCTCTTCTTTTGTTTTGTAACCATTCCCCCTCAATAAAAGGCAATAACTTGGCAGTTACAATTCTGACGTACACGATCCACGGCCATGGATCGTTCCAGCTCCTTCAAAAATTCTGCACAGCATGGGTTCTTCGAGATCCACGGCCATGGAATGTTCCATGGCCTGGCAGTGGATCTTTCAGCTGATTTCTGAAATGTTTCCTCTGTGTTCCACAGCCATGGCAGGTTCCATGGTCAGGTCGTGGAACCTTCAGCTACTGAAAGAAATAGTACAGAACCTTTCGTGGGTGTGGTATATTCCATGGCTAACCTATAGAGCTTGCAATCCACCTACTTATGCAACAAAGACAAACAAAAATCATCCGAACTAAAGGTAAAATACAAAATGCATGCTAAATGCTAAAAATAACTAAAAACTATGCTAGAAAATACAACAATTAAAAGCTAACAAATATGAAAATATATGCATGCTTCACAGACATCAATTAACTAACTAACTACTAAAATAGAAACAATGCATTTGAATTAGTTACAACATCAGGGGATTACCAGAGTCAGGACCGACCTCATGACTCAAAGAGTACTTATAGAGATACTTACAGATTACCCATCAACGAGGTCCTCGCATCGGTAGTGGGATTCGAACTCACATCCATGAATTGAATCCTTACCAACTGGATCAACCTTCGTTGACTCCCTTATCTTAAATTCTTAAGAACAACAACAACAACAACAACAACAATAATAATAATAATAATAATAACAACATAATTTCTAACTTACTCTAGACTCCCCGCCAGGTGCCTTAAGCTTATAATTTTTGTGCCCAACACACGATGGAAGCAGATTCCAGGAAGCTGGTACATCTTAATCTTATTGAGTATTTTTTTTTTTTTTTGTTACAAGGTAATGTTTTTTAAATACGAATACCAAGTCTCTTTATATGTGATTGTCCTTTCGGTTTTCAGTTTTGTTACTATATACAGGTTAGAATACTCTTGATAATAACTACTTATATTTAAAAATGTAAATTTGAATATTTAAAAGAATAAAGTAGTTATTTTATAAAAAAAAAAACTTCATGAATAACTTGATAATGCAAAGAAACAGAAGTTTGAAAAGGAAATTAAGTAAATAAAGATCTAAATGATACTATTTACGAAAAGTAAAAGAACTTAAAAGAATAACTTGAAATAAATACTGGAAATAATGAAGTACAAGTAAAGAACTTGAAGGACATAACCAATATTGTACTAGGTTTTCATATTGAATTGAAATAAGAAAGATGGAGGGAGTACTTGAATGTTATCCGTCAATCTGCGCGCTGTGTGATCGAGATGTGTAGGATGTGTATTAAGTAACCGACCTAGATAATGGAAATAGTTTCTGAAATACTAAGTAATATAGTATGAATACTTGACAGGAAGTAAAACTTAGATTTGAAATTTAAGAACACTACAAATGAATTAATATAGAAAATTTAGTTATTTATTAAAATTGATGAAGAACAATTTCTGGGAAATTGAATAGAAACGAATGAAAATGTTAATTTAAGTAAAAGATGTCAAAAAACTAGGAATTACTTACAATATTAGAGTAAAGAAAAACTTGATTAAACAAGTATTGTCGCGACCGTCCCGTCCGGGAGCCGCGAAAAAGGGATAAAAAGCACAGAGGAGTCGCCACTAAAATTTTTATTGGGAAAATCTTAGAAAACCCAATTATTTAAAGGAAAACTGGTCTTAAAAAAATGAGAGAGAGATGAGTCCGGGAGTCGGTTACGAGTGGGGAAGGTGTTAGCACCCCACATCGCCCGTTTTAAAAAAACGGTACCTCAAGTTAATTGTGCAGAAACATTTTAATAGCCTTTTAAATATTTATTTTACCCCAAAAATTATTTACAAGAAAGGATTATATATTTTTTAATTTTTAATTTAATTTTTTATTTTATTTTTTTTATTTTTAATTTTTAATAATCCTTATTTTTTGAATTTATTGTTAAAAAGGGGAAAAGTTTAATTTTTTTGATTAATTATTTTAGCATAAAAAGGGACACAAAAAAAGAAAAATTTAGTTTTGGCCCGACAAGATGATTTATCTTGCTCCTACGTATTCCCGGGTGCGATGGGAAACTCAAAGCCACGTAGTTCTCTCGAAAAGATTTGATTGGTTGGTTGATTTTAATTTTTGATAAAAGATTTTATTTTGTTTTGATTTTATTTTTTTAAAAAAGGATTTTATTTCAGAATAAATTCACTTTTGCATAGGGTCTAAGATAACAGTGCTATACGATAAACCCTTACAATTCGTACGACACTTGAGGATGAATAAGTCCATACATCAACGTCGTAGATTGTTGCGTGAATTAAAAAGATTTTTATAAAAATGAAATTGGGTGAAATTGATTAAATGATAAATTAAAAAAAAATATTAATATTTTTTTAAAGGGGATTCACTCTTGCACCGGGTTAAAGATAGCAAAGCTATACGATGAACCCTTACAATTCATACAACACTTGAGGATGAAAAATCATACATCAACGTTGTAGATTATTGCGTGAATTCAAAAGGACATTTCTATTTTATTTTATAAAATTTTGTTTTGAAAGAAATTGTTCTTTAAAAAATTTAATAATTTTTTTTAAAACAAAAAAAGAAAGGAAAGAAAGAAAGGATCTGACCCAAATGAAAGGCACAATGCTCTAATGAAATAAAAAGTAACAAACAAAAAAAAAACAAAAGAACAAGTTGGGCCACCAACTGCCACTAAGCCCAAACCCTTAAAATTTCATAACCTAATAACATAACTTAAAAACAACAGTCCCAAGAGAATAACGAAGGAGGAAGGAGATTATCAGAGTCTCCATGTTACCACTGCAGAGAAGGGACCTGACGGATGCGTGGAGGAGGACGGCGCGATGGCGGCGAAGATGGTAGCCTGGCACGCGGCGGCTTGCAGAGCGGATCGACAACAAAGCAGCAGCGTTCGTGGCGGATGGTTGACGCGGGTGGCGGCTGGACGAGCGCAGATCCAGAGGGGTTGCGACGGCGGGAGATGGTGCTGGGCAGGCGTGGTGGCTCTACGACTGGTCTTGCCCGGCGGTGGAGCGGAAGCAGCGGAGATGGGCAGAGATGGCAGAGAGGGACCAGAACAGGGACTTTCTTCTTCTTCTTTTAGTATTTGCTTGCTGTTTTTTTTATTTTAAATGGTAATGAAGGGTTGTGGTAGATGGGTTTTTGTTTTGTTGGTGATGAATATTGTTTGGGTATGGGAGATGGCTGTGTTTGAGGGGTTAAAGATGATGAGGGAGTGTTTTAAAAAAATGGGTGAAGGAGATGGTTAAAATGGGTTTATAGTTGAAGATAGGATGTGGTTCATGATGGAGGCTATGGTGTTTCTGGTCTGAGATGAAAGGATACTGGTTGTTATGGTGGCTTAAGTGGGAGGAAGGTCATGAAGAAAAATGATGAAGGAGCAAGTGATGATAAAACAAAATGGGAGAGAACCCCCTTCCTTTTTTACGCCCCCCCTGCTTCTTCTACTGTGCGACTTATATTGGCATCAAAGGGGAGAAGATGACAAACATCTCTGTTGGCCAGCTGTGGAGGAAAGGGACCGCACTGTGTGGTGTTGCCACAGATCAGTATTTGGGTGCAGAGGACCAAAGTGTATCAGATGCCATTTTTGTGTAAAAAGGAGTCCAAACCAAAAGATGGTGTAAAACACATTTGACTCTTCCTAAAAAAATCATGGTGATAGGAGAAGACATTTTTTATTATTTTTAAGATTCAGAAAATTTGTCTTCTTCTTTTTTGTCTTTTTTTTTTGGCTTAGAAGTTGGACTCAAAAAGGACTTGCAACCAAAAAGAAATTAGGCCATGAGCATGAACAAAATAATTTTTTTTTGTTTTCTTGCAAATTTGTACTTTTGTTTTTTTTTTCTTTCTTTCTTTTCAAGTATATTAATTAAAATGATAAAATCCCCGGACAAAATTAGGTGTTCACAGCTGCCCCTCTTTACTTGTTTCTTATTAGATAGTAGGTGTAACCGCAGTTAACCTATTATCGTTATAAGAAACGGGTAAAGACATGAACTCCAATTTTGGCCGGAGTTCACTGACAAGTAAACAGATGCATAATTAAAAGCTGACGGGACGGACTGCCCGCAGAAGCTCGAGCAGAAAGATAAAAAGCTTGCGGAGTCGTTTGTCCGCTGAAGCTTGAACAAGCAGAGCTTACGGGGTACGGTACCCGTCGAAGCTTGACAGAAAGTTTAAAAGCTTGCGGAGTCGGTTATCCACTGAAGCTTGAAAGCAAAATGCGACAAGCTTGCGGAGTCGGTATCCGCTGAAGCTTGAAAACAAAATGATTAAAAGCTTCATGGAGCTCGGTTATCCACTAAAGCTTGAGAAGAAAAGTTGAAAGCTTACTGAGTCGGTTGTCACTGAAGCTTGAAAGCAAAAGAATTAAAAGCTTTCATGAGTCGGTTATCCACTGAAGCTTGAAAGAAATGTTGAAAGCTTACTGAGTCGGTTGTCATTGAAGCTTGAGAGCAAAAGAATTAAAAGCTTATGGATTCGGTTATCCACGAAGCTTGGAAAGAAATGTTGAAAGCTTACTGAGTCGGTTGTCCGCTGAAGCTTGAAAGCAAAAGAATTAAAAGCTTGCGAGCTCGGTTATCCACTGAAGCTTGAAAGCAAAAGGATAAAAAGCTTGTGGAGCTCGGTTATCCACTGAAGCTTGACAACAAAATGTAAAAAACTTGTGGAGTCGGTTATCCACTGAAGCTTGAAAGAAAAGTTGAAAGCTTGCATGAGCTCGGTTGTCCACTGAAGCTTGAAGGGAAGGATCAAAAGCTTATGGAGTCGGTTATCCGCTGAAGCTTGAAAGCAAAAGGATAAAAAGCTTGTATCCACTGAAGCTTGACAACAAAATGTAAAAAGCTTGTGGAGTCGGTTATCCACTGAAGCTTGAAAGAAAAGTTGAAAGCTTGGGGAGTCGGTTGTCAGCTGAAGCTTGAAGGGAAGGATCAAAAGCTTGCATGAGAGTCGGTTATCCGCCTGAAGCTTGAAAGCAAAAGGATAAAAAGCTTGTGGAGCTCGGTTATCCACTGAAGCTTGACAACAAAATGTAAAAAGCTTGTGGAGTCGGTTATCCACCTGAAGCTTGAAAGAAAAGTTGAAAGCTTCATGAGTCGGTTTGTCCTCTGAAGCTTGAAGGGAAGGATCAAAAGCTTGCATGAGTCGGTTATCCGCTGAAGCTTGAAAGCAAAAGGATAAAAAGCTTGTGGAGTCGGTTATCCACTGAAGCTTGACAACAAAATGTAAAAAGCTTGTGGAGTCGGTTATCCACTGAAGCTTGAAAGAAAAGTTGAAAGCTTGCGGAGACGGTTGTCCGCTGAAGCTTGAAGGGAAGGATCAAAAGCTTGCGGAGTCGGTTATCCGCTGAAGCTTGAAAGCAAAAGGATAAAAGCTTGTGGAGTCGGTTATCCACTGAAGCTTGACAGCAAAGCCAAACTACAACAAAACAAAACTTAAGAGGCCCTATGCCTGCTAAAGCTGACAAGACATGACTTTTGGGGCCCTGTGCCCACTAAAGTCAAACTACAACAAAACAAAACTTAAGAGGCCCTATGCCTGCTAAAGCTGACAAGACATGACTTTTGGGGCCCTGTGCCCACTAAAGCCAAACTACAACAAAACAAAACTTAAGAGGCCCTATGCCTCGCTAAAGTTCGACAAGACAAAGCTTATGGGCCCTATGCCCATTAAAAAGCATTGAAAGCTTAGAGACCCTATGTCCAATAAAGCTAACACAAGCAAAGTTTAGGGGCCTTGTGCCCGTTAAAGTCGAACAAAACAAAGCTTATGAGGCCCTATGCCTACTAAAGCTAACAGTAACATGATTTTTAGGGCCCTGTGCCCGCTAAAGTGAACAAATGCAAAGCTTATGAGGCCCTATGCCTACTAAAGCTACAATAACATGACTTTTGGGGCCCTGTGCCCGCTAAAGTCGAACAAAACAAAGCTTATGAGGCTCTATGCCTACTAAAGCTACAATAACATGACTTTTGGGGCCCTGTGCCCGCTAAAGTCGAACAAAACAAAGCTTATGAGGCCCTATGCCTAAATGTGATGCAATGATGCCGATTCGGTGCATGAAATAATGCATGATGCAAAAGATTCTTTCAGTGATTGATAATGAACCTTGATCATTTTTCACAAACCATTCTTTGATTTCTAGCCCCTTAAAGCTTCGATCACAGCCAAATTTAAGGAAGAACTGGAATGTCACTTATTGATCCGGATTGTCATTTTCTTGCCCCATCGATGCTTTGCCCCTTGTCACAAATATGCCTATTTATAATGATTATCCCGATGGATGAGACTGCTTGATTTCTCTTTCTTTTCCAACATTGCCCCTTTGTCAGGAGATTGATGTACTTTCCATGACCTTTGCATCCTGAGAGAAACTCTAAATGATATCATTATTGATACTTGCTTCACCTTTCAGTATGTATTAAAGAATGCAAATTGAGTCTATGGTAGAAAGAGGGGTATGTAAATGATAGAGGATGGACAGGGAGTAACAATATGTGGAAAGTGGTAAGGATATGAGTAAAAGAATTGAAAGGTTGTTAGAAGGAATGAAACAATGACGGGATGGAGTTCACACTTTTCTTCAGGTGATACTCTTTTAAGATGATAAGTGCTAGCTTCTCATGCGTATAATCTCGAGCACCGCTTTAATCAGCTTTTAAGAACATGGCTTGTTCCAGTCTTCATGTATTGAGCATTTCATGACTCGCCTTCAAACCGCCCCCAGTTTGCGGTTTACATTTCCTCAAGAGACACTCGTATGATCTCATGTAATCGCTTTAATCTCCTTACGAGGAAATGATTTGACTTTAAATTCAAATTGCCCCTTTTTGTTTCTTCGATTAATCTGTTTGACCCTAACTTTTGCGCAGGTTGCTCTTCCGATCTTTCAACCTACCGGGTCGCTGTAATTTTGCCTAGGTCGCCCTTGCAGGTTTTCAACCCAGCGAGCCTCCTGCTTTTTGTTTTTATGTTTGTTTTTTTTTTTTCATTTTCTCTTTGTCTTGTCTTTTCTTTTTCTTTTTCCGAGAGCGATGCATTGAAAAAGCACATACATTTTGTCTCACAATTAAAGTTAATGAAAATGATAACAATCTTTCATTGATCAGAATGGACTTTTTAGGCTCATAACGCGGCCAGTGGTTGAGAGTCATGAAGGAAAGGATATAAGGCTCAAACAAATGTTTTAAGGTTGAATAGGACCGATGATCCACGATCTTTTCGATTTCTAAGAACATTTGTTTTCCTCTAACTTTCCTTTTTATTTCCTCCTTTTTTTTTTTTTGCCTTTGCATGAAGTTTTTTTTTTTTTTTTTTTCATAATCACCGATTCTTTCATGCTTGCCCCTTGCTTAGGGGTGATCCTTGTCCCGGGTTCTTTGAAAGAATTTCAAGCTCAAATGGAGTAACAAGGGATAGTACAAGTATAGAAAGATGGCCATTCTTCATTTCGAATTTTGATTGTTAATTTTCATAAATTTTAAAAGTAAGACAAAAATGATAGTACTTGCAAAAGCATAACCGAGCGCTCTTTCTCGATTTCCCTTTTAATTTATTTTCTCTTTTTTTTTTCAAATCATGGAGTCTAGCTTGAATCAAAAAGATTTCCTTTGATTGCCTCAATCATCTTCGATTGATCTCATGAGGAAGCTTTCCATAGTTGTCCGAACCAGCATGGTTAATGAGGTGATCAGGATCATACGATGAGGTTCCAGCACTTATTATTTTATTTTATTTTTAAAGAGAATCACCTTCAGATCTGCTTTATTGATAACTTTCAAGAAAAAAGAAGAAGGATGAAGGTAAAATCAGAAGATGAAGGAAAGGAAGGAAACTCAATGCATTCATTTATTCATACTGAAATGGAAACAAGTAAGCCCATTATTAAAAACTTCCTAAAGCCTTGGGCAGAGCTAAAGGATTAGCATCAATGAATTACTCTACACAAGATTCAAAGGTCATGTTCCAAAGTGTCCTCTACGGCATGGACTCCGGAACCTCCCCGCATCAAGAGTGTCTCGTTGGAAACTTAGCACATTTGCATCGATCAGATCTTGCACTTTATACTTTAAGGTCTTGCAATTTTCAGTTGAATGACCTATCACTCCCCCATGATAGTCACACTTGACATTTGGGTCAAACCATTTTGGGTATGGGGGTTGCACCGCCCTGGTCGGGACCGGGACCAACAAAGATTTTTCAATAAGGCTGTGCAATAGCTCCGTGTAAGTCATAGGTATAGGGTCAAACTGCATGGGCTTCTTTTCTGGGTTGTAAGGTTGTCTCCTTTTATTTGCATTTAGGTTTTGTTGGGGCGGTATGGTGGGAAAAGTTTGATGTTGGAAAGGGTTTGATGGGTGGTATGGTGTCCTCATAGGATAGGATTGGGTTGGAAATTGTGAGATGGCGGCTACATATGGATGGTTAGGTTGGTGATGTGGTGGATAATATGGGGTGTAGGTTGTTTGAAAAGACGGTTGAGAGTTGCATGATATTTGACTCGGTATCCAATGCCCAGACCACTCAGACTCTTGCTCAGATGCCACAACATGTGCCTCTTCTTCATTCTTCTTGACAAATGGAACTTTTGTCATCCCGGCTACCCCCACAGAACTTTCAACAATTTTACCATTTCTCATCCCATTCTCAATTCTTTCTCCTATGATAACCATGTCAGAAAAGTTTGATGATACACTTCCAATCATTCTATCATAGAAGGGTGGCTGAAGTGTATCAATGAACATTGCCACAATTTCCTTCTCAGTTAATGGGGGCTCTACTTGAGCAGCCAATTCTCTCCACCGTTGTGCATACTCCTTGAAGGTTTCTGTATCCCTTTTTAACATATTTTGAAGTTGCATCCTATCAGGAGCCATGTCAATATTATATTTGTATTATTTCAGGAATGCATCCGCTAGGTCTTGGAAGTTTCGAATGTGGGCCCGCTCGAGGTGTATGTACCAATTTGATGCTACCCCAGTCAAACTATCTTGGAAGAGATGAATCAAGAGCTTATCATCCTGGGCATGTGATGCCATCTTCCTGACGTACATGGTTAAGTGGCTTTTTGGACATGTGGTTCCTATGTATTTGTCAAAATCTGGCAGTTTGAATTTTGGAGGTATTACGACATTGGGTACTAGACAGAGTTCAGAGGCACCCCGAAGACCATGACTGTTTGCCCTTTCAATAGTTCGCAGTCTTTCCTCTAGAACCTCCAGCTTTTCTATGGATTGAGGATTCCCACATGACTGATTCACAGCAACATACTGTGGGGAAGCGAAGCTCTGTGCCACTTGGATCCCATTGGCACCAATGTGGAAGGTGAATGGTGAAGTGTTTGGGTTAACGGAATGCACCATAGAATTGGTGGGGATCTGTGTGCAGGTTGTGTTTTGTGAGTTTGGATTGCCATTTGTCGGACCGAGAGCGATCGGCGGCACAAATCCTCGAGGAAGACCATATGGGGGATTGCTTGGGTCAAATGAAGGACAATTTTGATTGCTTGGGTAGCAAGTGAAAGGCATCACGACCCCTTGTTGGTTGTTCTCATGAGTGAGAAGAGGTATGGTCACCGCTGCTCTTGATTGAGGTCAAGGATTCTCATTCGTGTTCTTTTCCTTTCGCATGACTTGCAACATTACCATCATTTGGGTCATCTTCTCTTTGAGTTGACTCCAGTCTTCTATGAACTTCTGAGTTTGCTCTTCCTCATCCATGATTTTGGCTTGTGATCGAGTCCAATAAGGGTGCCGCAGAGCAATTATTCAAAAAGTCACACTGTGAAGTTTGGGGAAAATGGATTAAATCCTTATTTGTGAAAGTTTATCAAGATAACCTTTTGGGATGCACGAAAAAGATTTTTATTGACCCAAGAAGGTGTTAATGCATGGGTTGCATGGAAAAGATTTACTTTTTATTTTTATTTTTATACTTACCCAAATTTTAATACATGAGATGCATGAAGGAAATTCTATCAAAACAGTGATACATGAAATGAGCCTTTTTTTCTTTTGGAAGAATCATTTTTTATAAATGCGTGAGATGAATGATTTTTCTAATGAACGACTCATATGAATTTTTTATGATGAGATTGACATAAAAGGTAATTGATGTACGAAATGTATGAATTTTTAATTTATTGGTCTGAAAAGTTTTTAGTGATGCATGCATAAAATGAAGGAGATGCATGGCTTCTTATTTTTCTTTTTCTTTTTTCTTATGAATGCTTGAGATAAATGATTTTTTTTGTAATGAACGCATGAGAGGAATGCATGAAAATGTTTTTATTTTTTTTATGAACCTAACAAAATATTTAATGCATAAGATACAAAATATACCAAGAATATGAATGAGTTACAGCAAGATGATTTACACAAATCCCTTTTTCACCATTTATGGAAATGCATGAGATACAAAATATGAAAATGGATTTTTTTTGTTGCAAGCAAAAGGACTTGCGTAAATCATTTTTCTTCCACAAAAAATAGAGAAATGTAAATTTTCTCTTTTAAAAAACAAAACATGAACACGAGTGAAGAAAAAATGCTCCCTTTTGTCCTATATAGGTCATATCCTAAAGTTGGGACTTCTGAAGTCAAGACCCTATTTTGGTAGGCTGCTAATGGCATTTTATGTGCATGACTTCCGGGACAGATCTAGACCCCTAAACATATGGTCCCCGGATTACCCTCATCTAAAAGATAAGGATCCGAATCCATGAACCTCACCACAGGGACTGAAAAGTCACAATATGGCGGTCCATGTTTCGGTAGCAATCCGAGCGGGAGAATCAATGTCTGTCAGGGGCGCAAGAGCGTCACAATAACATCACTGAAGCCCCTTCTAATCCTACGGCATTCCAAGACTCGGGTATAGAGCCCAAAAGTGTGTGAGTATGTGATGGTGATGTGTGTGCTGGGAGCAAGCCAACCTGCACAAAACCCAAAAAACTAACCCCAAGCCTGCAAAAGAACAACCAACATTTACAAGAGTTTTCTACCCTAAGGTTGCAAGAATGTACAAAGACATTTATTAAGACATATAATACTATATACAAAACAAATAAAACAAAGAGGGGTAAAACTAATATTTTCAAAGTTATTAAAAGAAGTTGCACAACCAACTATGATAGGCCTGACTCTCTAAAGTCCCCAGTGGAGTCGCCAGCTGTCGCGACCGTCCCGTCCGGGAGCCGCGAAAAAGGGATAAAAAGCACAGAGGAGTCGCCACTAAAATTTTTATTGGGAAAATCTTAGAAAACCCAATTATTTAAAGGAAAACTGGTCTTAAAAAAATGAGAGAGAGATGAGTCCGGGAGTCGGTTACGAGTGGGGAAGGTGTTAGCACCCCACATCGCCCGTTTTAAAAAAACGGTACCTCAAGTTAATTGTGCAGAAACATTTTAATAGCCTTTTAAATATTTATTTTACCCCAAAAATTATTTACAAGAAAGGATTATATATTTTTTAATTTTTAATTTAATTTTATTTTTTATTTTTTTTATTTTTAATTTTTAATAATCCTTATTTTTTGAATTTATTGTTAAAAAGGGGAAAAGTTTAATTTTTTTGATTAATTATTTTAGCATAAAAAGGGACACAAAAAAAGAAAAATTTAGTTTTGGCCCGACAAGATGATTTATCTTGCTCCTACGTATTCCCGGGTGCGATGGGAAACTCAAAGCCACGTAGTTCTCTCGAAAAGATTTGATTGGTTGGTTGATTTTAATTTTTGATAAAAGATTTTATTTTGTTTTGATTTTATTTTTTTAAAAAAGGATTTTATTTCAGAATAAATTCACTTTTGCATAGGGTCTAAGATAACAGTGCTATACGATAAACCCTTACAATTCGTACGACACTTGAGGATGAATAAGTCCATACATCAACGTCGTAGATTGTTGCGTGAATTAAAAAGATTTTTATAAAAATGAAATTGGGTGAAATTGATTAAATGATAAATTAAAAAAAAATATTAATATTTTTTTAAAGGGGATTCACTCTTGCACCGGGTTAAAGATAGCAAAGCTATACGATGAACCCTTACAATTCATACAACACTTGAGGATGAAAAATCATACATCAACGTTGTAGATTATTGCGTGAATTCAAAAGGACATTTCTATTTTATTTTATAAAATTTTGTTTTGAAAGAAATTGTTCTTTAAAAAATTTAATAATTTTTTTTAAAACAAAAAAAGAAAGGAAAGAAAGAAAGGATCTGACCCAAATGAAAGGCACAATGCTCTAATGAAATAAAAAGTAACAAACAAAAAAAAAACAAAAGAACAAGTTGGGCCACCAACTGCCACTAAGCCCAAACCCTTAAAATTTCATAACCTAATAACATAACTTAAAAACAACAGTCCCAAGAGAATAACGAAGGAGGAAGGAGATTATCAGAGTCTCCATGTTACCACTGCAGCGAAGGGACCTGACGGATGCGTGGAGGAGGACGGCGCGATGGCGGCGAAGATGGTAGCCTGGCACGCGGCGGCTTGCAGAGCGGATCGACAATGAAGCAGCAGCGTTCGTGGCGGATGGTTGACGCGGGTGGCGGCTGGACGAGCGCAGATCCAGAGGGGTTGCGACGGCGGGAGATGGTCTTTGGCAGGCGTGGTGGCTCGCTGACCTGGTCTTGCCCGGCGGTGGAGCGAAGCAAGCGGAGATGGGCGGAGATGGCGGAGAGAGGACCGAACAGGGGACTTTCTTCTTCTTCTTTTAGTATTTGCTTGCTGTTTTTTTTATTTTAAATGGTAATGAAGGGTTGTGGTAGATGGGTTTTTGTTTTGTTGGTGATGAATATTGTTTGGGTATGGGAGATGGCTGTGTTTGAGGGGTTGAAGATGATGAGGGAGTGTTTTAAAAAAATGGGTGAAGGAGATGGTTAAAATGGGTTTATAGTTGAAGATAGGATGTGGTTCATGATGGAGGCTATGGTGTTTCGGTCCGAGATGAAAGGATACTGGTTGTTATGGTGGCTTAAGTGGGAGGAAGGTCATGAAGAAAAATGATGAAGGAGCAAGTGATGATAAAACAAAATGGGAGAGAACCCCCTTCCTTTTTTACGCCCCCCCTGCTTCTTCTACTGTGCGACTTATATTGGCATCAAAGGGGAGAAGATGACAAACATCTCTGTTGGCCAGCTGTGGAGGAAAGGGACCGCACTGTGTGGTGTTGCCACAGATCAGTATTTGGGTGCAGAGGACCAAAGTGTATCAGATGCCATTTTTGTGTAAAAAGGAGTCCAAACCAAAAGATGGTGTAAAACACATTTGACTCTTCCTAAAAAAATCATGGTGATAGGAGAAGACATTTTTTATTATTTTTAAGATTCAGAAAATTTGTCTTCTTCTTTTTTGTCTTTTTTTTTTTGGCTTAGAAGTTGGACTCAAAAAGGACTTGCAACCAAAAAGAAATTAGGCCATGAGCATGAACAAAATAATTTTTTTTTTCTTGCAAATTTGTACTTTTGTTTTTTTTTTCTTTCTTTCTTTTCAAGTATATTAATTAAAATGATAAAATCCCCGGACAAAATTAGGTGTTCACAAGTATGATGTGCATAAAAGTAACGAAGTTACAAAAAGAGTATGAAGAACATTATGAATAAACTGAAAAGTGTACGAAGAACTTGAAGGAAATGAACCAATATTGTATTGAAATTGAACATTGTATTGATGATAACAGGGTGGAAGGAGTACTTGAGTTAATTCGTCAGTCTGTTGTGTGATCGAGACGTGTAGGATGTTTCAAATTCCAGCCCCTTTTACGTTGTGCTTACAAGTATTTATAAACAAATAAAATAACTACCTATCAGTAACTTCCTATCTTAATGACTGCCACGTGTCTTGGCAGTTCTCTAAACTACAAATTTAAACTGCTTGTCAAACAACTTTGATAACTGCTCAATTTCTTGTACTGCTCCGTGTCAACCTGCTTGTCTTCGACGATGTTAACTGCTTGACAGCTTATCTTGATAACTTCTTGTCTGTTTTGGGACTTAGTCATTTTTCCTTATTTCGCATTTCTGTCTATCCTTCCAAAACTTTGTCAATCAGGTCGATTGTCAATTTATTTCTCTGTCGAAGAGTCGTTTCTTGTCAACCAAATATTTTCAACACATAGAAAATATCAGTCATTACTTTAATTCCTTCGTCAGTCTGTCGAAACACGTCTTGTCAAAAATATGAAATTTCACTCCTAACACAAATACAATACGATTCAATGCGGAACAGTGACAGATAGAGAGAAAAAAATCAATTTCAAGTGTGAAAAAACCAATTGACAAGGGTTGGAGTGGTCGACAGGCGATAGTCATCAACGGTAGTCGATGGTGGCCGATTGGTGAGGGCTTAATTATAATTTTAGTCATCCTACTATTAGTGATGTGTGATTTTGGTTCCTATATATCTTTTTCAGCATATTTAATTCCTATTTTTTAATGTTGCAAATTCGATCATTCAGTTCTATGTCTTTCAAATTTTTAAATGATTAATAGAAAGAAACCAATACTTTAAGCATATAGAATCACTGGTTGAGCATATGTGGTTAAGGATCCTATTTTGGAACTAAAAAAGGGTCCGAAATGGAGGACGAAACCGACAAATGTCATAGAGAATTAACCACTGAATCATGTTGAAATGGAGAGACAGAGCAGGGAAAAACTTAATTAGAGATTCTATACGTTTAGAATAATGGTTCCTTTCTATCGATCATGTAAAAAATTGATAGATATTAAATAGAGAACCAAATTTGTCACATTAGAAAAATAAGGAGACCAAATACAAAACAGAAAAGCTAAACGGACACGGTTTTGGGGACACTTACGGTGACACCGTATGAACAGTGCCGCACAGTGCGGCACTGTAGCTACACTGTGTGGCACTGTAGCGGTTTTTTTTTAAATTTTAATTTTTTTTATAAATAATTTTTTTGATTAAGTATGTGTCAATATCTGGTGAATCGGGTACAAATATCTGGTGAATTCAGTTCATTATCTGGTGAATGAGTTTTTTTGAGAAATAATTTTTTTGATTAAGTATGTGCAAATAAATGGTGAATCTGGTATAAATATCTGGTGAATTCAGTTCATTATCTGGTGAATAGGTTTTTTTGAGAAATAAATTGTGGTTAAGTATGTGTAAATATATGGTGAATCAGGTATAAATATCTGGTGAATTTAGTTCATTATCTGGTGAATGTGTTTTTTTTAAAAAAAATAAATTTTGTTGGTTAAATATGTGTAAATATCTGGTGAATCGGGTACAAATATCTGGTGAATCGGGTATAAATATATGGGGAATTCAGTTCATTATCTGGTGAATGGGTTTTTTTGAGAAATAAATTTTGGTTAAGTATGTGCAAATATACGGTGAATCAGGTATAAATATCTGGTGAATTCAGTTCATTATTTGGTGAATGTGTTTTTTTTTATAATTTTTTTTGGTTAAGTATGTGTAAATATCTGGTGAATGAGTTTTTTTGATAAATAAATTTTTTGGTTAAGTATGTGCAAATATCTGGTGAATCATGTACAAATATCTGGTGAATTCAGTTCATTATCTGGTGAATGGATTTTTTTAGAAATAAATTTTTTATTTTTTTTAAAAAAGTCAAAATTAAAAAAAATTAAAATAAAATTGGTGCTACAGTAGCACTACAATAGCGCTACTGTAACAGGTGTCGTATTTGTGTCGAAATTTTGTATCCATTTAGCACGACTCAATACAAAATTATTGTATAAAAATGCAGTGTTCATGTAGTGTCCCATATTTTGTTGTCAAAATAACGCAACTCAATTAAAAATGCAGCATTAAGCGACCATATGGCAGTGGAGTTTTGCTAAATTGACACGGATTTTGGGACACCGTATTTGACACTTCAATAGTGCATACGAGTTGTGAACCGTTGGATTATGATTCTTCCTGATCTATGCATTCATTTAGTTTTTCAATTATAGTTTTAATTAAATCTATTTTTCTCTCGTATTCTTTACAATCACAATATTCACAATGATATTCCATGTGTTTATTACATGTATCAGTTGCTTCATCTTTTAATTCTTGTACTAAGTTTTTTACTTTATTCTGATTTGTTAAATCTATCATACTTAGATAGTGAACAAATTTTTCTATGTATAGAGTACTCATTATTAATTAGCTAGTACATAGCTCTGATACCAATTTTGGCACCACCCTATTATTTTTATTCATTTTATAAATTTTTCTATTAATTCCCAGGTGGTAGTAGTAGTTAGGCATAATCTGGGTGATTATTTTCATGCATAATTTGGGTTACAAGTAGTTCATATCCATAATCTATTATTTGGTCATCTAATTTCATTATTTCTTCGATTAATAGTTTTCTTTCTTCCTCATAAAATATTAATTGTACTCTTTGTATTATTTGATTTAGATAAAGTTTTTCTTGCCAGTGTTGATGTTTTAATTTATTAATTATCATCTGCTAACAATCTATGGGTATTTTCATAACTAAAACACTTAATATTTCTTGACCCATTTTAATCATCTAATAAATCCCAATCTTCATATATATCAGATAATGATAGTCTATCATATTCATATTCAAAAGCTAAACCTATTTCTTCCATATAGTTCCATTCTATTTCTAATGATATAATTGCAAGATAATAATCTTCCTGTCTATACTGGGCTTTTATTTTTTCAATTATTAATTGTTTACAATCAATAGGTAAATCCATTACTAAGACACTTAAAATTTCATTTTGTCTGATCATCAAATTCGGAATATATTTCCATTATTTTAATCAATATCTTCGAACACTGGTACAGTTAATTTAAAATAACTAGTCGATGATTGTTTTGCTGAAATCATTTTTTCTATTTTTTCTAGTATTCGTCTTTTATGTTCTTCCTTTTTATTTCTTATATTATTGAGATCTTTCTCCTTTTCTATAATATAGTTTTCTATTTGTTTTTTATCTTTATTTTTTATATAAGGGGTTATGAATTCTTTTATATTATTTTTGTCTATATTTATTTTATTCTGATATTTTTCATAAATATCTCTTAATTCTCCTTTTTTGTTCATATTCTATTTCTCAGATACTGAGCTAGATCTCTAACTTGATTTGATAATTTGTTTATGTTTTCGTCTTTATTTTCTTCTGTTTCCGGGAAAGTAATTGATTTAGGTGTTTGCCTAAAGCTTAGTGATTTCGGATTTCTTATAGAAATTCCTAATTCAGTTAATTCATTTCTTTTTGGATAATAAATCTTTCCGATTTCTTCAAAAAGTCTAGGTATATCAATTCTATCATTATTTCTAAACGTAATACTATGATGTGAATTTGTCAGTGCATAATTGACACAATAAGTAATGGAGAAAATCTTGTCTCCTGTTCTCATTAAATTGTTCCTTAAAAATCTATGTTCCATAGTCAATGATTGGTCTAATCTTTGAGTATCTAAGGGTATTCCAATATTTGGGTGTATTTCAAATTTTAATTTGACATAGGCTAAGTTTCCTTCAATAACTCCTAATATTTTATCCTTAGGATCTGTTATTCTATCATCCTTTAGGACTAATTCGATAGGTGAATCTATTCCTTCTTGAAAGGTTGCTTTAATCAATACTTGTATTGCTCCTATATGAATATAACCTATTTTCTTTCTATGTGATTCCTTTTTTAGATTCCTTTTTAACTCAATTAACTTTTTCTTGTTTAATAATTGTATACACGTGTTTCCTTGGGTCTCAGATATATCTATTGGAGTTTCATTAATTATTTTTCCATAATAAATTATATTTTCCTTCTGGTTAAATCGTTTCATGATGCCTCCTAATTTCTTCATATTTGCGTCTTTAGATAAGTTTAAGTCTTCTTTCTGAATCTTTTGAAATAATGTTGGATCTATTAAGATGCTTCCTTCATAATTACCATCTTCCTCAGTAATATGTAAGTGTTCTACATCAGTATTATTAATTATTTCCTTTTTTATTTCAGACATAATTGATTCCTAGTATAAACTGAATAAAGGTAAATGGTTTCTGAGTCATACCTGTTCTGAAGTTTTTGAAATGATTCTGGGTTTCTTGGTCCACCGCAGCTTCCGTCTATGTTGAAGTTTAAATTCTGACGAGTAGTTGGTGGTACTTAAAGTGAAGTAATGGTGAAGTAGTAAAATATGAAGTAATGAAGTAGTGGTTTATTTATAGACAATGGTTAAGTACATAGAACCGGGTGAATGCACACTCAAGCATTCGCTAAGCAAAAGCTTAGATCTTCTCAGGGAGAAGAGAGGAGAGAATTGAAATCTACTTCAAATTCTGCTTTGCCCTGGTATATAGGGACTTATTTATACACGCAGAGTTACTAAGGAAATTACGGAAAAGTCCCTACATTATTACATCTTACAATCAATCAGACAACTTTAATAATTCACAATGACGTCATGGCTTACGTCATTCTTCCAATAATGCTTGATGACGTCATTGCTTACGTCATTCTTCAATAATTGCTTCGTCTGAGTCTTTATCGTCTTGCCGACAGTCTGGTTGCTTCACGCATCTCTCGCATTTGTGATTGCCATTCTCTTTAATCATTGCACATAATAAGTCAAGGACAGTTGGTTGATAATTCATTGAAAGTCCTTGTAGCGTGTAGAATGGTAATTCGAAGTTTGTTAGTAATGCGAGATCTCTTTCTCTAATCAATTTACCACTGGTTTTGCTGAGCAGTAGAGTATGTGGACCTTTGAACAGTGCTTTTATGAAAGAGTCTTTTCCAATGAGCTGGCATTGAGTGAAAATGCTTGCTAATTGATTAGCCATTATTGTAATAATTTTTTCTTCAGTATAAGTTTCTCCAGTAGGTTCGTCTCTCATAGAGAAACTATTATTGCTTACGCCAATGAAAATCAAGTTCTTTGTGGGTTGCTTAGTTGAAAAGTCTGGGTAAGTCGAATAGAACTTCAGAAAGATAGTTCTATCTTTTGCGACATTCTTTTGGTAGTTCTGGATGGCTTCTTTCAAATTATAAGGAAATAATTTGATTTCTTCTAAGTTTTGGCTCAAGTAGAGACATTCAATAAGTCCGAACTGGAACATATTAAATGTGAAAATCGATGTGGCTCCTGGAGTAATTACGGCCTTAACACCGAAAATGTTTCGGTTGACCATGTAAAAACAGTTAATCTTTTCCTTGTCAGACCAATCGGTTAATCTTTTTAAGTGTTCAAAAAAATTTTCTTTTGAAAACTGAGTCTGTAGTTCATGTTTTTTTCGTGATGGGATCTGATAGTCATCAATGGAAGAGGGAATTCTTCCAAGTATTCTTAGTGAAGTCTTTGGTGCTGGTGGAGTCTTTATTGTTTCAGAAAAAGTTCTTGGGCCAAGATATACTTCCTTGCCCTTGCTTTGTTCATTCTGATAGTCTATCAGTGCCTTCTCTGCTTCTTCTTGGGTGCGAAATCCTTTATGATGGACTCCGGAAATTCCTATACAGTGAGGTGCTGCTTTGTGCCATTCATTATAGACACCGGGGTGTGGTCCATTGAAGATAGTATACCATTTTTCACCAGTGCTTTCCTGTGCTTGTTGTTTGACAGTCTTCATAGGGTCTTCCCTGATATGCATTCTTTGTAGTTGAAACTTTAGTACATCAATATTTGTTCTGATTAAATCAAGCTCCATCATTTTTTGCTTTTCGAGCATTTCTTGGTATTGAATCTGCTTCAGTATGTCTTCAGTTGTTGATTGCTCCATTCTCTTGACAGAATATCTGCAAGAATATTTTTATCTCCCTTAATATGAGAGATTGAGTAATTATATTCGGCAAGTTTCATTTGCCATCTAATCAATCGTCCTTGTTTATAAGTTCCTTTATGATTTAAGTTCTTAAATCCTGCCACATAGGTAGAATCGGTTCGGACAATAAAGTCCTTATCTAGTATATAAATCCGATGTTTTTCCAACATACGGATCAAAGCCAATGTCTCTTTTTCATGAGTGGGATAATTAATCTCACTATCTGAAAAAGTTCCTGACATATATCGGCATAGTAATTCATTTTTTGTTCCAGGGGGTTTTGCTTTCATAATACCTCCCCAACAGTCATTTGAGGCATCAGTCTCAATAATTATTTCATCATCATCCGAAGGATGATATAGCTCAGGAAGATCCCGGCATAAGTCTTTCATTTTTATAATAAGTCTATCATCATCATCAGTCCATGTCCAGATAGCATCCTTTTTTAATTTTTGTTGAAGGATTCTTCTTTCTGCTGCAAGATTCTTGATAAAACCTTCATTTGAAATATATGTTAGTAGTCCAAGAAATCTTTGTAATTCTTTTTTATCCTTTAAAGTCGTTGGAAAACTTTGAAGTTTTTCTAGTACATGTCGTTGCATTATTATTTTTCCTTTTTCGATTTCTAATCCTAAATAATTAATTCTATTCTGGGCTAGGACAGCTTTTTTCTTGCTTAAGACTATTCCATGTTTATAACATTTGTTAAGAACGAATTCAATCTTTTTAAAATGATCATCTAATCCTTTATTTGAAAAGATCAATATATCATCAATATAAATAAGACAAAAGTCTTTAAATTCCTTAAGTATTGAATCTATTCTTCGCTGGAAGATTCCAGGTGATTGCTTTAATCCCATTGGGAGTACATTCCATTCATATTGACCCTGAGGACAACTGAATGCTGTTAGTGCCTTAGATTCTTCAGTCAATCTAATTTGATAAAACCCTGATTTACAATCGAAGGTGCTAAACCAATCCATGTTTCTGATTCTTTCAATAATTAAGTCTTTTCTTGGAAGAAAGTAAGCGTCTCCTTCCATGGCATCATTAATTTGTTTGTAATTGATTACCATCCTTCTCTTACCTCTTTTTATTTCATTATGGTTCTCTACATAGAAGGCTGGTGCAGAGTGTTTACTAGTTGATGGTCTAATTAATCCTTTTTTGCTCATTTCATTAATGTCTTTTTCAAATTCATCTCGGTCCTGTTTTGTGTAAATCATTGGTTTACATTTTACTTCCTTTGTGGGGTCTTTTAGTTTTAATTCAACTAATTCAGTATTTTTATTTATTCTGGGGTCTAGAGGGTTTTCGCTACAAACCTTTTCTAGAAGTTCTTCTATATGAGCTGGTATTATTCTATTTGGTTCCAAATTAACTAATATATGGCGGATTTTTGTGCATATTAAGCTAATTATCTCACCACGTTTCAGCTGTTGAAACTTTGATGAAAAAGTACATGTAGAAGTATGAATAATTGGTATTTTGATAATTTCTCTTTTTTGTTTTTGATAAATATATGGAGTTCGCAAAGTAGTATATTTTAAATATTGACAAAATGGTTGATATAACCGTAAGAAATTATTGCCAATAATTATATCAATTCCTGTTTCTTGTTTATATATTGTTGGTATTATAAATATTTTTTCTTGTATTATCAAAGTAATTCGTTTTGCTATATAATACAAAGAATGTATTGATCCATCGGCAATTTGTATTTTTAGTGGTTTTTCCAATCGTTCCCAATTCTCAATCAATGCTTCTGTTGTAAGGCATAGACTTGCTCCAGTATCTATATAGGCTTCTGTTACATTTTTACTGTTTTCTATCAATATTTTTATATAGGTACTATTCTGATTTTCCTTCTTCTGAAGATAATTCATCATCTGTATATTCGTATATACTTATATCTGAATCACTTAATTCGTCTTCGAGTGGTTCTAGTTCATATATCTGGAAAACGTGTTTTATTATTTTTGATTTTTCCTTAAAGTCTTTTTCTTTTCTTTGAGGGCATTCATTAGCATAATGTCCTTCGACATTACATATCCAACAGACACATTTCTTTTTTCCCTTAGGACAGTATTTCCTAGGTGTTGATTTCTTTCTTCTAAAGTATTTCTTTTTATTATTTTTATAATAATTTTTCTTTCTAAAATAAGTCTTTCGTAGATTTGGTTTCTTGTAATATTTTTTCTTTCTTTTATATATTTTATCACAACCATATTTCCCTGGTTTTTCTATATCTGGGATGTCACAACAAATGACAGTACTTCCTCTATTCAATTGTCTAATTGTTTCTCTATTCAAACATTGTTCCTTAAGTTCTTGATATAAGAGTTTGATAACTCCTCCTAAAGTATTTGCTGTTTCTTCGAGTTTTAATTCCCAAAGTTTATTAATCTTTGAATTTAATGGATAAGGTAATTTATCTATAAAGATATATTTATATATTTCTTTAGAGTCTTCATCTAGTTGATAATAGTATTTTTGATATTCACAAATGAAACTTTCTATTTGACACATATCACATATTTGCATTCTATTAAGATGAGATTTGGCATTTTCGATTAGAGCTTTATTTGTCTTTTCTCTTTGTTCCAATAAATTATATCCTAAAAATTCTTGGTGTATTAGTGTCATTATTAATTGAACATAGTCTGAGCTATTATCTACCATTCTTCCAAAATTAATCCATTCTGCATCATTAATACTTAATAAGAATTTTTGTACATTTCCTGTTGTTTTAAATGTCACAAAATTTTTGGTTTCTATAAAGTTTAGTTGTTTAAATCTTTCATCGGTTAAAATCATTAAGATTATTTCATTCGTCCATCTTAAAAGTACATCTTCTTTATTTCTGAGACAGTCAAGGTCGAGTACATTTCCTGTATTATGGTATCGGGTTTAAATTCCTCTTGAACTTTTGTCCATTTATTATTATTTTTTCTTGCATATCCTTTATTATACATTGTTTCAGTTTCATATTTATCCCATGCTCCTTCGGGTGTATATTTGTATTCTTCCCATTTCCTTTTAGGGTTTTTTCCACTATATTCACCTCTTTCCATTTTTATATGATTTTCTTCAGATTCTGAAGATGAGCTATAATTTAAGATTATTTCCTCATTTTCTTTATTCTCTGTGTTTTTTATATTAATTCTTTCGATGTTGTGTATTTGATTATTTTCTTCTTCAACTATTTTGAGTTGTTCTAATAATTGTTGAATTTCTTCAATATCATTTGATTTTCTTAATGTTTCCATATACTCTGCTTTTAGCCCCTCCATGACGATACAGGTGTAGGTATCCATGAAGATTCTTGTTCTTGTTTAATTATTATTTTGGATTCTAAAATTTCTTTCAATTCATTTTTTGTTATACATCTGTTATTTTCTTCATAATCTAAAAGATCTTTTAGTTGGTTTAAAATAATTTTTATTTTAATAATGTCTTCATTTTCGTCTATTTCTTTTCCTTTACTAATATTGTTTAAGGTTTCTTTAATATTTTCTATTTCATTTTTTCCTTTGTGTGTTTTATTGTAAGTGTAATTTGCAATTTTATCAGTGTTTTCAATTAAGTGAGTAATATTTTTATTAATTTCTTTCAAAATTCTTTCTAATTCCTTGAATCCTGATTCTAATTCTTCAGATATTCCCATTATCTTATATATTTTTCTAATTCTTGTTTTAATTTTCGTATTCTTTTTCTGACTAATTCTTGATGATAAATAATATATTTATTTTGTTCTAATTTTTCTAATATTTCTAAGTATTTCCTTAGCTCGTGTATATTTTGTTTTAGTTCCAAAATTCTATTTGTCATAAGTGTAGTATTTTATGAATAGTTTTCTACGATGTCAGCGTAAGTGTCTATTTTTCTGTGTTCATTTAGCATTAGCGATGGCAGTGTGGGTGCAGTGACGTCTTCAAAGTTAAAAACACTTCAATTTATATACACACAATTCTTTATGTTGGCACTTCATTATCTAAGAAATATAAGACTATTAATTCGCAGTGGGCAGACTCTATAGTCCATTTTTATATTGATACTTATGCACAATAATTTCAATTAACACGTGCTTAAAATTAAGGGTCTTGCTAACCAATATTTTAAGAATATTGATTAAGGATTTCAATTAAAGATAGAAAAATCATATTAAAAAATATAGCTTTTAAATTTTCAAAATATTAAATACATTACTTTCTAAGATAAAGTTTCTATTTCTATTTTTTTAACCAATATCATAATAATTATTTTTCTAAAACTAATTATCCTTTTCTTTGTAATTGGAATGGTCAAAAGCACTGTGGTTTGACCAGTATGACCACTAACAAATTAAAGCCATTGCAATCTTTAGACATCAGACAGTTTCATCAGTCTGGACTTTGGACCAAGTTACATGTAGACGGAAATATCAACGAAATCGATGATTTCAGTCTATAGGACATAAGCAGCAAAATTGAAACTAACGTTTATGTTCCAAATTGAGTGGAAGATATTTTGATATCAAAATTTAATATTATAGAGGGACATTCTAGTTTTGAGTAGGTTGTTTATCATTTTATTTTTTTTTCTTTTTATTTTATTGGTTCACAATCTACTCAAAACTAGGATGTCCTCCTATAATATCAAATTTTGATGTCAAAATATTATCATTCTTCAAAATAATATAAGTAGTTAAGTAATAAACGAAATTCTCGGTCTAATATTTGGCAGATCTCTTAGAGAAATAGTTTATGCTATTCCAATAATAAACTTTTGAGAGAAATTTATAAAAATAAATTATTTTTATCTTATTTGAAAAAGGTTAATCGAATAAGCGTCTAATTAAATTGTTTATCTAAACACACCTTAAGTTTGTCAGAGAAGTTTATGAAAACAACCTACTTAATAACTTATTTGGGAAAAATTATCTAATAAAAATTTGATTAAGTTGTTTATCGCGATGTTATTAAGCTAACTCGAATGAACCTTGATGAGTGTGATTTCACCTCATATTTCATTGACATTTTGCATGCATTTTTATATAGTTTAGGCATTTCTAATCTGATTTTGTTTAATTTTTACCTTGGAACGGGTAAGGCGGTATAAGAAGTGATAAGTGAATATTATGAAATAATTTTAAAAAAATGAAAAACTCGATGAAGACATGGTATGGAAGGTAAAAATGGTTAGGTATTAAATTAGAACATTCTTTCATTGCATTGAAAAATCTTTATATATAAAAGTAGTAGAGAAACCGTAGTAATTCCCCCCCCCCCCCCCCCCCAAAATCGAGGGTAAAATTGTAAAAAATATATTTAATCATTATCTTTATATATAAAAGTAGTAGAGAAACGGTAGTAATCCCCCCCCCCCCCTCCCCCCTCCCAAACAAAAATCGAGGGTAAAATTGTAAAAAATATGTTTAATCTCTTTAAAGAAAAATAACAATTAATGATGCTTTTAATGATAAAAGGAAATCTATTTGATTTGACAAAATAATGGTAGTAATCTATTTTAAAAATAATGGTGTTTTTAATGAGAAAATAATAACTATAACAATTAATTGTAGTAATCTACTTTTTTTTTAATTTTAAATTTAGAAAATAAATCGATGATTAGTGCTTTTAACGAAAACAAATTTGTGATTTTCCTATTTTATTAGAAAAAGATAAAAAAAAATAGGCGTGTTTATTTTTTACGTTGCAAAGATATAAGAAGTGATAAGTGGATATTATGAAATAATTTTTAAAAAATTGAAAACTCAATGAAGATATGGCATGGAAGGTAAAGAATTAGAACATTCTTTCATTGCATTGAAAAATCTTTATATATAAAAGTAGTAGAGAAACTGTAGTAATCCCCCCCCAAAAAATCGAGGGTAAAATTGTAAAAAATATGTTTAATATCTTTAAAGGAATATAACAGTTAATGGTGTTTTTAATGAGAAAAGAAATCTATCTGATTTGAGAAAATAATGGTAGTAATCTATTTTAAAAATAATGGAGCTTTTAGCTTGGGGTAGGGGTATTTTTGCATTTTTCATGTTGCATTCATATAGGCATAATTTTGCATAATCACATGATTAGATTACCCCTTGCTTAGATTATGCATCCAATTGTGAGAACTTGGTGCCAAATGAATTGAGACAGTGAATTTTTGAACCCAATTTTTGTATTCTTGTGACAGGCTAAAAATAAAAATGCTTGAGACGATCTTTTGATAGTTGATAATTAGCATGTGGTTCCTTGGATTTGTGTTTCTCATTGATTTTAAACTATTAAATGTGAGATTTTTTAGCCTAAAAGGGGTACTCATTAAATCTACCACATTCTTTATTATTGAGTGTTTTATTCCTCTTGGATTGTATTCTCTAGAACTTGACTTGAAACCGTTTTGATACTTAAAAATTTTTGAAAACATATTTGAAAATGATTGAGGCACTTGGTATTTTTTTTGCCTTCTGAGCTTTGACTGATTAAATGCTACCCCTTAGTTGCCCAATTTTGAGCCTAAAAGAATAAAATACTTTTCTTGGTATCTTGATTTATTTTATGATGCTTGGTATGACACCTTTTAAAGTATTGCAAAAAGGGTAAAAATGTAGTTTGAAAAATAAATTTTGGGATGAGAAAGTTAGAAAAATATTTCTCTTAAGTTGAAAATCTCCCCTTCTCCAAATAGATAAAATAAAATAAACAAAAAAATGGAGAAGGGATGAGAGAAAGAAAGTGAGAAATAAAATAAAATAGAAAAAAAAAAAAGAAAGGTGGAAAAGTGAACTAAAGCCCAAAAAGGTATTTTAGAAGGTTGTCATGCTTTGCAATGTTTGATATTTTGTTTAGCCTTCTTGAATTTTCCTTTTCTTGATTTCCCCACCTAACAATTAATCCCATGGCCCCATTACAACCAAAATAAAAGACCTCTTGATTCTTATATGTTTTCATTAATAAAATAGAGATTTGGTTAATAGTCAAGCTTATGGTAGAATACCTTCCTTGAGGAAATTGAGCGAATTGTCAGATATCCTTAGACACTTGAGTGAGGTGAGAAGAGTGCCCAAATTAGTGAGAGATATGAATTTATGGAACCTAAGCTTCTAATTGGACTTGAAATTGATTGTCTCTTGGTTACTTATTTGAATATGCCTGTCACTTGGATTAGTTACTCGGGGTCTTGGTTCAATATCCATGCTCTGATTATTTATATTTTATGGCCTTAGTTATTGCTTGAGGACAAGCAAAGTCTTAAGCTTGGGATAGTTTGATGAGTGTGATTTCACCTCATATTTCATTGACATTTTGCATGCATTTTCATATAGTTTAGGCATTTCTAATATGATTTTGGTTAGTTTTTACCTTGGAACGGGTAAGGCGGTTTTGTGGTGTTGTTGTGCAGGAATTAAGGATTAAAATGCTCTAGATTAACTATGATGGAGCTTGCATAAAGACGGAGCTTGAAAAGTAAGGAAAATGAGCCAAACATAGCCCATCACGGCCATGATCGAGTAGAGCTGAAAAGAAAGAATGGAAAAGTCAGAGCTGATCAGGACAGGCCGTGATGTCTATCACGACCGTGACATGCCAACTGAACCAGACCCTCACAGGCAGAACTGATCACGGCTTGACTGTGATGGTGGTCACGGCCGTGACAGACCAACCAGCGAAGCAATCTCCAAGACAGAATCCATCACGGCCTAGCCGTGACAGGCATCACGGCCGTGACGCGTAATATATGGATCTTTAGAAACTGATTTGATCTGAATTTGTGATTGCTTGGGATTCAAGTTACCCTAATCTATAAATAGAGCAATTAGGCTTGAAAATAGGGGATTTTTGGGCTGCTACCTTAGGCAAAATTAGGATTTTCTCTTCTTCTTCATCTTCTTCTTCTTCTCCTCTCTTAGGTTTTCTTTCATGTATTTGTTAATCAAGCTTGCCATGACCATGGTCATGCTTGAGTAGTCTTTTTATTTCTAGGGATTGGGGCTATGCCCAAGATTTGTTGTGTGTTATGAATTGATGTTTTCCCTTTGTTAATTTCGATATCGCTTTCGATTCGGTTTCTATCGTATGAATTACTTGTGAATTTGGTGCGCACTTATTTGCATGTCATAGATACTCTAAGGAGGAACCTAGCGGTGAACTTAGGTATTGGATCTATAGGAATCAAACTTAGGACTTAAGTCACGAGGGTTAAAAACGGTCCTTCGCGGGTTCACAAATTGTCACAGAACTTAAAGGGTTCAATCTAAATTCAATTACCACGAGAGTAGGGGTTGGTTTAATTGGACACGGTTTTTGTAACCCGAGAGGGAGCATTAACTTATTTAGGATAAATTCGCCTTCAAAGCGATTTCGATAATTAACAGGGGGTAGTCAATTTGGTAACATGAACAATCTTGTTGGTAACCCAATTTCTAGGAATCTCTTTAGATTTGAAAAACCCTAATTGATTTACTTTCCTGTTTTAATTGATTGCGTTCTCAAATATCTGATTTTCTAAATTAATTCTTATTACTAAAATCAAATCTTTTCAAAATCCTTTTTTATATAGTCCAGTTCAATTGATTTAATAATTAATTGTTATTTGAGATCGCGGTCTCTGTGGGATCGATCTTTTTATTACTCGACGACGAATCCGGTACACTTGCCAGAGTCAACACATCAAGTTTTTGGCGCCGTTGCCGGGGACTGTGCTTTCTTTAATCTCAATTTAATTTTTAAATTGATTTTTCTGGACTTTTTCTTTTTAATTATTTCATTTAAAAAAATTCCTTTTTTTCCATTTATCTCTTTTTAGAGTATCTATCTCTCTTTTATAGGTGTTTTTCTCTTTTATGCAAAGATTCCTAAGTCTTGGAAACCTTATTGAGGTCGACCCCGAAATCGAAAGGACCTTTCATAGACGTAGGAGACTACAAAGAGAGAGGGAAAGGTTGATTCTCATTCCACTCATGGCGAATCTACCGGATACCAAACCACTGAAGGACTACGCAGCCCCAAATGCTTGGGGTTTGCGAACTGGGATTGTGAGACGCCCCGACGTCCCATTAAAGAAAACCCCAAAATATTAAGACCAAATTTCGTTATTGTCATTAAGCGAGTATATTAAAACAACGGAAAATTTAAAACGTAACATAAATACATAATATATACACCTCAAATCCTGATACAGTACAGTAGAGGGAATCCCATCAGTCGGATCCCAAAATGTACAAAACTGATAATCAAACAGAAAATAAAAACAACATCCTAAAGAGACGAGACGCACTGGTCATAAACTCTGTACTCAACTATGAGGATCCACTGCTCGTCCCCCAACGTCTGGCGCATACGAGGTCCCATCAAGTTCCTCCATAGCTGGCACCCCTGTAGGATCTTCTCATCATGATCACAAAACGAAACATATGCAATATAGAGAAGATAGGGATAAGAAACCATATAACATCAAACGTGGAAAGGGTTTAACAACATTTAATTAAATAATGACACCCTGAACATCCGTCTCCCCAGTATAAATATATATGACATAATCATCCTCAATCCACATCTATAATCTTTCCTCTACCCTCCATCATGATGCAATGCAAATGTTGTATGAATAATCTCTTCAGGTATCGGCCATATCCGGATATCACAACAATATACTCGACACGTCCCAGAGTCCCCGGCGCACACCCTCGTCCGCGGCTGGAGGGTGCCCACGCAAAGCAATGGCACTATAGCCGCACAACCCGGTGCACACCTCTGGACCACAATCCAGGATGCTCATGCAATGCATGAACTATAGCTGCGACTAAAATGAAATCATCTCTGGACGGTCTGCTGTTAGCCTATCCCCGAGAATTTTCCTTCCGAGGCATAGACCCCACTCGACCATGTTTCAGGTCCCTCATATCACAAACCATGTTTCAGGTCACCCCCTAGTGCCCTAACCGGTCATCATAATCTCATAGATAACCTCAAACTAATCTCATCTCATTAATTTCAACCTCATCTCACGATAATTATCTCGGTTGGGCACGACTATCACATATCGTATGCAATCCCTAAATACATCCTCGTGTCTCAACATAACTTATGATTTACTCAATCCTCTAAACATAATCATTACACTCATCATATCATCATAATCGTCATCATGTTATCCAAAATCATCATCATATATCCTCATATCATAATATCATTTCCAAATGATAAATACCGAAATATAATAATAATAATAATCATAATAATAATAGTAGTAGTAGTAATAATAATAATAATAATAATAATACTCATAATAAATACTAATAATAATAATAATCATTATCATCCCAATAATAGTAGTAATAATATTAAAATAATAATAATGATGATAATAGCAATAATAATAATAATAATAATAATAATAATAATAATAAATAAAAACACTTCCAAATAATTACCACACTCATGATATTAGATATCAAGTATCAAATTCACATCAACCAGTCAAACAGGCAATCATCACGTAATAAAATAATCTATGTAGCGTAATGACGATAAACGCACAATTTCTATATCATCATCGGTACCACTGAGTAGTCCCTAGTGCGGTATAGACATTGTCCGTTACTCGCTCTCGTGTAGGGTTTGGGTCGCCCTACACCATTATCTAATTAAATGTAACCGCGCCATTTCCGACGTTAAATAGTTTCTTTCCCCCACCTGGAATGTCTTAGGCTAGCTCTGGGGCAACGAAACAGACACTCCCTATATTCCCTCAAATCTGCCACACACAGTTCTACACCCTCCGGGGCTCCAAAAATTTACCTGAACACATCATTGTGAAGCACACGTTACGTGTAGTCCAAATCTGAAGACGGAATTGGAAACCGATAAATGAATTGAAAGATAACCTCAATACCGTCGCCGATGGCATTTAGGCATAAAAAGGACATAGGCTTACCTTAGCCTAATCAAGAAAATAAAGATAGGGTAATGAAGTAGACGTCGTGAGGATCACAATGGTATAATTGGTTTCTTGATAAGATGAACGGATTGATCGGAATTAGCTCCGAAAACTCAACTCTCTCTCTCGGCCCCCTCTCTCTCTTTATTATTATTTTTTTTTTCTACGACATTCTCCCACTCTCTGATTTCTTACACACACACACACACACACACACACACACACACACACACACACACACACACACACATATATATATATATATATATTTTACATTAACTTGATAATAATAGTCAAAGTAAATCCTATAGTACACATGACTCACTAATGCTATAGTCATTAGACTTCAAACCTGGCGTGGAATAAAAGAAAGAAAAACAAGAGGTGGCGCCTTTGCATGATAATTGGATGATGGAGGTGTCAATGTTTAGAACATTGCCGTGTACAAAACAATTTATTTGAGATAATTTAATTAGGTTATAATGTGTAACTATGGTATAATTAATTAAGACTAGTGCTATTTACTCATAATGAGTAACAATTGAGTAAATTAATTATAATCATCTAGCTATGATTAAGATTTATATCTATGACTAATTATCTTTAATATTGTTGATGATAAACCACCTTAATTAATAATTTAAATCGAGGTGCTTCCAATAAGGGTTTTTGACGTACTTGTTTGAGGTGTTTACCTACTGAAAAATTTTGGGTTACTTGAATTTTATTTTGAACTTGCTTATGTGTTTCGATTCTTAAATATATTTTTGATTTATCTAACCCTCACTCCCATCTAATTAAAATATTTAATTTCCTGAAAGATAGGATGTTACATTACTACCCCCCTTAAAAGAAATTCCGTCCTCGGAATTTACGTACCTCAGAGAAGATGTGGATACTGCTGCTGTATATCCGCCTCGCGCTCCCACGTAGCATCTCCAGTGACCTCATCCCAAATGACCTTAACCAAAGGAATCTGTCTACCACGGAGTTCTTTAATCCTTCTATCTGCGATCTTAATCGGTAAAGCCTCATATTCTAGATTCTCTCGGAGTTGTATAGATTCGGGCTCAAGTACATGAGAAGGATTAGGGTAATATTTTCTCAGCTTGGAAACATGGAAGACTGATGAGTGTGATTTCACCTCATTTTCCATGTACGTTTCTGCATGCATTTGCATATAGTTAGGCCAATTTAGTGTTGATTTTGTATAGTTTTTCCTTTAGAACGGATGAGGTGGTTTCTGGTGTTGTTTTGCAGGATTTAATGGAAAAATGCCCAGAAATCAGCCTTGTTGGAGTTTGGAGGACTTAGAGCCTGAAAAGAGAAGAAATTGAGCCAAGCAGAGAGTATCACGGCCTGGCCGTGATGGCCCTCACGGCCGTGAGGGAGCAGTAGCTGAAGAAAGAATTGAGCCAAAAGTCAGAAGCTGTCACGGCCTAGCCGTGATGGCTATCACGGCCGTGACCTGCTAGTTGGAAAAGTCAGAAACGATCACGGCCTGGCCGTGATGGATATCACGGCCGTGATGAATAAGTGAATGAAGAGGCGCCCAAGTCAGAGACCATCACGGCCTGGCCGTGATGGCTGTCACGGCCGTGACGAACTTCGAACCTAAAATAATCTGCACTTGGAGGCAGGCTGAGGCTGGTGGCTGGAGAGGGTTTCTACCCAAAAAGGGGGGCGTTTTCTCTGCTCTTGGATGGAGAGAAGATTGGAGGAAGCTTGTCTATGAGTGTTCTTCATCCCTTCTCTTTTTCCTTTTTGTATTTCCTTATCATGAGTAGTTAAATCCCCATTGTTGGGGTTAGATGTAACTTTTCTGAACTTGTTGTAATTGATTTGGTATTTTAATACAAGTTTCTATTTCGTTATGAGTATGTGATTCTGTGTTTAATGCTTTCCTTGGATTAGCTACCCATAGGAATGATTTGTTGCTTTGATAGATGACTGGAAGGTTGGTGTTAAGGCATGCTCATGAATCACATGCCAAGTAGTTCAAGAATCTAGGAATAGGTGTTGAATGCTTGCAATCTTATAAGTCTTGACTTAATGCAAAATCTCAGGTTAATCCACCTAAGGAATTAGGGTTTAATTTGGGGTTTTAGGCTCAATGCATCTAAGGAATTAGGCTTGAGTATTTTAGAAAAGGCTTGATTGTCATAATTGAATTAGGACTTGTGTTGATTACCATTTCATTGCAACTAAGGGAGAATTAGTGTAGTCTAACCCTGACAATTCTAGCCACATTCCTGTTTGCATACCAAGTGTTTGACAAAATTCCAAAAAGACAAAAATATTTTATTTCTTTATTTTCTGTTTAATCTCTCATATTATAGTTTAGTCTAGATAGTTGTTGAATTTGCGAATTGGTAATTGACAACCGATCCCTGTGGATACGATAACCGGTCTCACCACCGTATTACTTGATTGCGACGAGGTGCACTTGCCTTTATTTATTTATATATCTTTAAAATACACGCATCAAGTTTTTGGCGCCGTTGCCGGGGATTGGTTTTGTCAATATCATTAGTAACAAATGAGACAACTAGTTTAGACATTTTTCTTTTATTTTTCTGTATATAATTGATACTTTTCTTTTGTTAGTTTTGTATGTATTTGTTTTTATGTTTCTTTGATCTTGGGCTTAATTGTTTGTGAGGTGAAAAATTGATTAGATAGGATCATGGACTACAATTGGTATCAACCACCGATGCGGGTGGAGATATCTGAGTTGCAGCTGCGGGTAGATATGCTGCAATTAGCCGTAAAAATCCAACAAGTGAGTAATGAGCTGTCAAGGGCACAAATCTCTCCTCCACCAATGGTAGGTTGTTCTGAATGGGGAAATCAATTTCCCAACACTTCTAATCCATGGTGGGGGAACCCTCCAAACAATACTTTGATGGATGAAGGGGAACATTGGGAATCTTCCACACCTTGGTATGATGAGCCATCCCCATTGGAAGTTGCTTGGGAGAACTTCAAATCCGCATTCCCAGTCGAGGTTGAGCAACCTATCCCGGATAGTCAACCTCACTTAGAGGCTGTTTTGGAGAACTTCATGGCAACAACAATGGAAGAATTAAAGAATCAAGAAGATGCCATTCGAAGTCTAGGGGTACGTATTGAGGAACTCTCTAACCTACTATCCAAAATGCCAAATGAGGACTTGATGGATGATGATGAAGATGATGCAATGATGGATGAGGAGGAAGAAGAAGAAGTGGGAGCAACCGAGTCAATAAGTGAAGACCCTGTTTTGGAGAACATAGTTGCACCATTCCCCATTGAACCCTTGACTAAGGAGCCTGAAAGGAAGAGGCATTTGGAGGACATCTATGTCACCATGCTCGGGGATGATGAAGAACTTGTGAAATTAAATGATGCTATTGGCCCCTATGCATGTGTGGAATGTGATGGGAGAAACACTTGTGTGGTTTGTGCGGGAGATTTCTGCATATTTGGAAGGTGATGGATTTGGCAATGCTTTGAGAGTGAAGATTGTCTGAAGCCAGAACAGCACCAATGATCCTCTCGAATTGTTTACCACCTCACATTTTAAAGCAGTCAACAATGGAGTTCATGCCTCTACCTGAGGTTGAACCCCATTTTTATTGGGAAGATTTTGTGGATGAAGGGGTCAATTTTGACCCAAGAGGGAGTGAGAAATTCAACACATTTGGTGAAGTCACCATGATTTTCAAGAGCTCACTCCCATATTTTTGCTGCAAACTGTGGGATCCGGTGAAGGATCTCACATGGTTAGCATCCCTTGGTCCTTATACCACAGGTTATGGGATCCAGGTGGATGCTTCTTAATAAGTCAAGCTAGTGACGTTAAAGAAGCGCTTATTGGGAGGCAACCCAACTTTTCTTAACCCTTCTCTTTAGTTAGTTTTTGTTTTTGATTTTCAACCTCTTGAATAATTTGAGAAGCTCAAGAGGAAAATAATAAATTGTCAATTGCCAAGTGTTTGCAGGGTAATAAAGAAGGAAGGGAGAGCAAGAAGGAAGGAGAAGAGCAGGGAGAAACAAAGCCAGAAAAGCAAAGTCAGCACCCGCTACCGCCTCGGTAAGCCGTTCCAATTTTCTGCTTTATTTTATTTTTTATTTTTTCTTCTCCCCTCTCCAACTTGATTGTTTACATTGGGGACAATGTAAATCTTTAAGCTTGGGGTAGGGGTAATCTTTTTGCTTGCATTGTAAATATTGCATTCATATAGGCTTAAATTTGCATGATCGCATGATTCGGTTACCCCTGCTTAGATTGAGCTTATGATTGTTAGAGCTAAGTGCCAAATTTTTTTGTGATAGTGAATTCTTGAACCCAATTCTGTTTATTCTTGTGATATGGCTGCAAATGAATATGCTTGAGATGATCTTGGATAGTTGATGATTAGCATATGTTTCTATAGACTTGTGTTTTTCACTGGTTCTTGAACTAATAAATGTGAGCTTTTGAGCCATTAGGGGGTACTCACTAAATCTGCCCCCATTCTTTGTGTAGAGTGTTATTCCTCTTGGTTTGTTTTCTCTAGAACTTGACTTAAAACCATTTTGAAGCTTAAAATTTTTTTGAAAACATTTTTGAAAATGATTGAGGCAATATGTATTTTTCCTGGCCTTCGAGCTTTGAAAGTGTAAATGCTACCCCTTAGTTGCCCAATTTTGAGCCTGAATGAATAAAATGCTTTTCTTGGTACCCTGAAATGTTTTGATAAATATGTTTGACAAGTGACCTTCTAAAGTATTACAAAATGGTAAAAAGGTAGTTGAAAGTTTGGGATGAAAGAATCGGAAAAATAATTCTCTTGAGTTGAAAAAAAAAAAATCCCCCCTTCTCCAAATAAAAGAAAAACAAAAGAAAAAGAAAAATAAATAGAGAAGGGGATGACAAAAAGAAAATAAAAGAAAAAGAAAGAAAAGAAAGGTGGAAAAATGTATTGAAAACCCAAGAAGGTATTTTAGAAGGTGTCTTGTGTTGAATTGTTGATACTTGGTTTAGCCTTTTGAAATATCCCTTTCTTGTTATCCCCACCTAAAGATTAATCCCATGGCCATGTTACAACCAAATAAAGACCTCTTGATTCTTAGGTGTTTTCATAAATAAAGTGGAGATTTGGTTGATAGTCAAGCATATGGTAGGAATCATTCCTTGAGGGAAATAGAGCGAGTGTATATATACTTGAACACTTGAGTGAGTGAGGCAAGAAAGAGAGCCAAGCAAATAAACAAGCTTGGGGTGAGCTTCAAGTGAGCAAGAGTGCCCGAATCAGTGAGAATGTGAGTCTAGGAAACTTAAGCCCCTAATTGGACTTGAATTGATTGTCTCTTGCTGACTTGTTTGAATTGCACATTACTTGAATCATTTTACTCGGGTTCTTGGTTCACTATCCATGCTTTGACTGATTATCTCTTCCGGCCTTAGTTTTTGCTTGAGGACAAGCAAAGTCTTAAGCTTGGGGTGATTTGATGAGTGTGATTTCACCTCATTTTCCATGTACGTTTCTGCATGCATTTGCATATAGTTAGGCCAATTTAGTGTTGATTTTGTATAGTTTTTCCTTTAGAACGGATGAGGTGGTTTCTGGTGTTGTTTTGCAGGATTTAATGGAAAAATGCCCAGAAATCAGCCTTGTTGGAGTTTGGAGGACTTAGAGCCTGAAAAGAGAAGAAATTGAGCCACAGAGAGTATCACGGCCTGGCGTGATGGCCCTCACTACCGTGAGGGAGCGAGAGTGAAGAAAGAATTGAGCCAAAAGTCGGAAGGCATCACGGCCTAGCCGTGATGGCTATCACGGCCGTGACCGCTAGTTGGAAAAGTCGAAACGATCACGGCCTGGCCGTGATGGATATCACGACTAGTGATGAATAAGTGAATGAAGAGGCGCCAAGTCGGAGACCATCACGGCCTGGCCGTGATGGCTGTCACGGCCGTGACGAACTTCGAACCTAAAAGAATCTGCACTTGGAGGCAGGCTGAGGCTGGTGGCTGGAGAGGGTTTCTACCCAAAAAGGGGGGCGTTTTCTCTGCTCTTGGATGGAGAGAAGATTGGAGGAAGCTTGTCTATGAGTGTTCTTCATCCCTTCTCTTTTTCCTTTTTGTATTTCCTTATCATGAGTAGTTAAATCCCCATTGTTGGGGTTAGATGTAACTTTTCTCGAACTTGTTGTAATTGATTTGGTATTTTAATACAAGTTTCTATTTCGTTATGAGTATGTGATTCTGTGTTTAATGCTTTCCTTGGATTAGCTACCCATAGGAATGATTTGTTGCTTTGATAGATGACTGGAAGGTTGGTGTTAAGGCATGCTCATGAATCACATGCCAAGTAGTTCAAGAATCTAGGAATAGGTGTTGAATGCTTGCAATCTTATAAGTCTTGACTTAATGCAAAATCTCAGGTTAATCCACCTAAGGAATTAGGGTTTAATTTGGGGTTTTAGGCTCAATGCATCTAAGGAATTAGGCTTGAGTATTTTAGAAAAGGCTTGATTGTCATAATTGAATTAGGACTTGTGTTGATTACCATTTCATTGCAACTAAGGGAGAATTAGTGTAGTCTAACCCTGACAATTCTAGCCACATTCCTGTTTGCATACCAAGTGTTTGACAAAATTCCAAAAAGACAAAAATATTTTATTTCTTTATTTTCTGTTTAATCTCTCATATTATAGTTTAGTCTAGATAGTTGTTGAATTTGCGAATTGGTAATTGACAACCGATCCCTGTGGATACGATAACCGGTCTCACCACCGTATTACTTGATTGCGACGAGGTGCACTTGCCTTTATTTATTTATATATCTTTAAAATACACGCATCAAAGACATCGTGAAGGTTGGAAAGGTAAGGCGGTAAGGCTGTCTGGTAAGTGTAACACCCTGTATTTCACTGTTTTAAATAACAGTAATACATATAAATATGTTTATAAATTTATTAGAGTTTAAGAAAATTATTTTATATAAACGGAGTTTACCACTCAATCCTACTTAAATGTAGGAAGCTACGATTAAAATTTAGGTTGGAAAGTCAGGCGAAACCCTACCATGAATTCCATTGTGAAGATAATAATACTGCTCAAAAGACCTAATTTTAATTCGTGAACGAAAGAATTAAGTTTAGTATTTTATTTTCTACAATTATGTATTTTTAGATTTATTTCAGAAAAAAATAAAATAATTTACATTTTTCAGGCGAAACACGTAATCGGGTAGACGATGGAAGGGAAATTAGAGTTTCTAAGAGCCGATAGAGGGTTTACCTTAGGATTTTGAGATGATTCAAGGGGATGAATCATATTTTTAAGTCTAGAAGGTTTTTCAGGGTTAAAGTGAAAATTTAGGAATTTTACGCTTAAGCCCCTGAACTTTCTGTAAATTACCCTTTTGTCCCTAAATTAGTTTTTAAGTTTTTTCAAGTGGATTGGGCTAGAATCCTTGTTTCCAATCTCAAATTGTCGTGGCTTAGAAGCCCAAAATTTTCTAGTTCATGGTTTGAGTCCATAAAGCCTAATTGAAACTATATAAGTTTCCTATTTTAAGTCTAATGCTTAAATTTTCAAGTGGGCCCCACAAGAATGAACCCAAGCCCAAACAAACCCAGCCCATGCGTAAGCCCATGAGGATTTATGGCTGCTCATTTGTTGTTGAATCAATTTTCTAGAGTGTTCCACAAGTTTCCACATTTTTCTACATTATCCTACATTATCCTTGATTTTTCCACAATGTTCTTGATTCTTCTCAAACCTTCATGAATTGTCTTAACCTATCTTTGACTCATAAATTCAGCCACAAAGTCAAGATAAGCTATCATTTAATGTGGCAAAATCATCATCATAACACTTTCTTGACAATTTGCAAACTAGTCCTTCAACTTATGTAATCTTTGCAAAATGGTCCTTAGAACTTAATTGCATTTGAATCCTTTAGCAAGACAACTCATCATCATCTAGATCCTTCCAAGAGTGGCGCAAGCAAGCTCTATAAATACCATACTCTCACTTTTCACTTAGTTTCTTTTGCCATTTGCTTCCAAAACCCTAAAGTTCATAAGTCTCTTAGTGATAAGTTTGTGAAGCAAGTTTCTTGGATTTCCTTTGTCTTTGATCTTCAAGAGGTAAATCCTAATCTTCTTCCTTAATCATGCCTATGTTCTTTAGAAAGTTTCTTGATTTAAAGTTTGTTTCATAGTTGTTCATCATTTTCAAGTTTCTAACCCTAGAACTTTGAAAAGTCATAATAAATTCTAGAAAAATCCAATGATGATGAAACTACTTTCTATCTTCTTGATATCATGTATATTATCTAAATCTAAGAGCATGATGTAATCAAACATTTCTTTCCTAAAAACCTAGCCTTGGCCGAATCTAGTAAAGTAGGGTTGGTAGAGTTTTGTTCATGTGTTGTCATGTATGATCATGTATTCTATATGGCAAGTATGTTTACACACTCAAATCCATGTTAGTTTCTTAAAATGAAAATCTTTACTCAAAAATCCCTATGTTGGCCGAAACCCTAGGTGGTTAGATTTGTTGAGTTTTTGTTCATAGTTTTCCTTAATGATCTTGTTAATCAAACTCTTAGTATGTATGCCTTATATATCCAAGTTGGTTTATTAAACTAAGAACCCTAGCCCTATAAACATGTTGAGGCCGAATCCTTGTATAAAAGAGTTAGGAAGTTTTGAGTTTGAAACTTAGTTGTTTAGTCACTAATCTATGATTTAGGTTAATCAAGGATCATTAATCCATGACTTAATCATGATTAGGAATTTTAGTTAGTCAAAAACCCTAGAGGCCGTGACCATGTAGTAGGGTTTTAGGATGTTTTTAGTTTCTTGAATTGTGATTGTTTGATTGTAATGGTTGAAGGTTAAGTATAAAGCGGTGTACGTGAGTTTCCGGCTTCCGACAAATTTAATTCAACTTGTTGTGGATCTTCGAGAGGTAAGAGGGGTTACCTGACGGATTATTCGGATGACCATATGTCCATGTTTGTGGTTTGTATACATTTGCTTATGTGGTGTCTGGTTTGTTTTATTTGGCTATGTGTTTCTAGCTGTTGATCTGTGTTTTGGTTGTTTCTCTGCTTATAATTTGTTTAATTATCTGCAGTAGTATCTTATATTGTTATGATGCGTGATCTGCCTGGTGATATAATTTTTGTTGATGTTGGATGTTGTTTGTGAGGCCTGACAGTGGTCAGTGCACAACCAATTAATTAGATAAAAGATTTAATAAGCTATGAAGAATTATATTCAATGTTTTATGGGAAATGTTGGAATATAATAGAGGTGGAAAATATTATTTTGGAAAAATAATGAGTTTTGAGAAACATTTTTATTTTAATGATTTATTAGTGTAAAAGTAATTTAGGAGTCACGGTGAGAGCGTAACCGTGAAATTTTTTTAGTACTGCTGATTTTTACGCAAGAAATTATGTAATATTATAAAAAGTTATTTTGTGAAATTAATATTCGAAAATAATTTATAAAAATAAAAATAAAATAAAATAAAATAAAAATAATATTATAATATAATAAAATATTATAAAAGTCAAAGTTTGACTTTAAAAACATTTTCTTGGAAAATGATAAACGACGACAAGTTTTAAAATTATTTATAGTGAAAGTTGAAAAATAACAGTACTTATTTTAAGAAGAAATTTAATCAGAATTGATTTAAAAAGTTGAAGTTTCAGTAAAAGAATTCTAAATGACTTGACGTTTTATAAACGAATTATAAGTAGAAAGAAATTAAGGTGAATGAGTTTTACTTAATGACTTAAAAGATGATATAGAACTTAGTAACCGAGACGTCGGGGTACCAAGGTTAGTGATGTTGTAGATTGGGTATCTACTTAAAGAGGTTAAAACATTTTAGATGTTTTCTACTACCACGAACCTAAGCCTGAGGCATCAGTCTAGGGTTTGTGATTGAGCACTCGGACTTAGATGTCCTGTGTTTTAACGAAGGTTTTTAAAAAGGTTTAAATTATGGTTGGTCAAAAGCTTTTAGAGAGCTTTGACAAAGAAAGATATAACACAAAGAAAAGTGTCGAGAACAAAATGTTTTCTTGCATGCATATGGCAGACGTGCCATGATTAGAAGAGGGATTACCTTGCGGCGTCAAGGTAGATCATGCAACGATGTTCCTCATTGTGCCCGGGGTTTGGACAATGAGACCCCATCTCAGAGTGTTATCACTGTGCCACGATGTTGGACAGTGTGCGATGGGAGTGCCTGTGGCAATCGAGTCTGGTCAACTCATCAAGAGGTTGGAGATATCTCATGAGATTAAGTATGAATGTTTAGATGATATATTGAAGTGTTCATGCATTCAGATTTTAAAAACGACGATGTTCGAGTGTGAGACCCTTTGATATATTGTGTTGTATGCCAATTTAAATATGAGAAATTAACTGATCTAGGTTTGTATGTGCTTTGTTGTGTCGTACATATGGTTCTCGCGTTATGATCAAATTGTCGGTTTCTCACTCTTGCATGTTTTATTTGTGGTTTCTCTTCTGGGTTCTACGTGGTGGAATTCAGATGAACCTCTTAAGGACTATGGCGTCTGGAAGAAGAAGGAGGTGTAGTTCGAGAAATGTTGATGCTGCTTCTTTTGTCGTAGTGTTTTGACCAGCTTAGGTTTAAGTTCAGTTATGTTTTGGGAATAAGCTTTTTATTACAAATGTTTAAGTGTGAAACTTATGAGGCAGTATAGCTGTATGATATATATATATATGTATATATATATATATATATATAGATATATCTAAGTGTGGTTATGTGAACGTTGTTGTGATGATGTTGAAAAGAAAAATTTTTATCACCCATTTTGTTTAAGACAAACGTTCATAAAACATTATTTTCCGAAAGCAACCAGCAAATTAAGTTTTTATTTCCGCAAACGGGTAGCCATGTGATGACCGAGTATGGGTGTCACAGTAAGCTACTAGACCAATTCGTCGAAGAATCTGAAATGGTCCAATGAATCGGGGAGTGAGTTTTCTAGACTTTATAGCTCTGCCAATCCCGGTCTTCGGAGTGACTCTCAAGAACACGTGATCACCTTCTTGGAACTCTAAGGGTCTCCTCCTCTTGTTACCGTAGCTTCTCTGCCGATCTTGGGCTTCCTTCATTTTCTCTCTTATTTTCCTAACTTGATCTGTTGTTTGTTGTACCACATCAGGACCCAACACTTGGCTTTCACCAGTCTCATACCAACATAATGGAGTCCTTCACTTTCTCCCATACAGAGCCTCATACGGTGCCATTCCGATGCTACTGTGGAAACTGTTGTTGTATGTGAACTCAATCAATGGTAGGAATTCATCCCAACTGCCAACATGTTCTAACACACAAGCTCTTAAAAGATCCTCCAATGATTGAATTGTTCTCTCAGACTGTTCATCCGTTTGAGGATTATAAGAAGAACTCATTATCAACTTTGTTCCCAAAGCATCGTGCAACTGTCTCCAAAATCTAGATGTAAATCTAGGATCTCGGTCGGAGACAATACTCGACGGTACACTGTGCAACCTCACTACTTCCTTGATATAGATATGGGTCAACCTTTCAAGACTATAACTTTCACCAATAGGTAATAAGTGAGCACACTTCGTCAACCTATCAATGATAACCCAAATCGCATCATACCTCTTTGGAGTTCGTGGTAATCCAACCACAAAGTCCATCGCTATACTATCCCATTTCCACTATGGGATATCCAAGGACTGCAACAACCCAGCGGGCTTTTGATGCTCTATCTTAGCTTTCTGACATACCAAACATGATAGAACATATTCCGCCACTTTTTTCTTCATCCTTGGCCACCAAAACATCTTCTTCAAGTCTTGGTACATCTTGGTGGCTCCTGGGTGGAAACCCAGCTTACTTTTATGTGCCTCCTCTAACATCATATTCCTAATCTCTAAGTTCTCTGGCACACATATCCGATCCTTAAACCTTAACACTCCATCCGATCCTCTCTTAAACTCTGAAACTTTACCCTCATCTATACCTCGATTCACATCCACCAAATATTCATCTTAACCCTTCTTAATCTTAAGGTCCCTCAAAAACTCACTATTGATGGTGATCATACCTAAGCATATTCTATCCTCAATCAAATCCATACCTAGGTTCAAATCTCTAAACTGTTCAAGCAACTCCATCTATTTCACCATCATTGTGGATACCTGCAAGGATTTCCGACTTAGTGCATCCGCCACAACATTAGCCTTTCCTGGATGGTATTGAAGATCAAACTCATAGTCCTTAATGAATTCCATCCATCTACGTTGTCTTATGTTCAGCTCCTTCTGATCAAACAAATACTTTAAACTCTTGTGATCACTGAACACATTAAACTTAACTCCATAGAGATAGTGTCGCCATATCTTCAATGTGAACACTATGGCTGCTAACTCCAGATCATGGGTTGGGTAATTCCTTTCATGAATTCTCAATTGTCGTGAAGCATAAGACACAACTCTTCCCTCTTGCATCAAAACACAACCCAATCCTTGATACGACGTGTCACAATATACGTCAAACTGTCCTAATGGATCTGGTAACGTTAGCACAGGAGATGTAGTCAACTTCTCCTTTAGCTTCTGAAAGCTCTCTTCACACTTCTCTGTCCAGACAAACGCCGTACCTTTTCTCGTTAACTGCATCATAGGCAACGCAATCTTCGAGAAACCCTCGATGAACCTCCTGTAATACCCGGCTAATCCTAAGAAACTCCTCACCTCACTCACTGACTTAGGCCTCTCCCATTTAATCACGGCCTCTACCTTAACTGGATCAACTGCTATCCCTTTCTTGTTGATTACGTGCCCTAGAAACTGTACTTCCTCTAACCAAAATTCACACTTGGATAGCTTAGCATACAACTCCTATCTCTCAACACCTGTAACACCACTCTCAGGTGTTCCTCGTGTTCTTCCAGACTACGGTAATAGATAAGAATATCATCTATAAACACCACAACAAACTTGCCAAGGAACGGTCTAAAGATTCTATTCATGTAATCCATGAACACCGCTGGAGCATTAGTTACTCCAAAAGGCATAACTAGGTATTCATAGTGTCCATACCTTGTCCTAAAAGCGGTCTTAGGTACATCCTCCTTCTTCACCCTAATCTGATGGTATCCTGATCTTAAATCTATCTTAGAAAACACCGAAGCTCCTTTCAACTGATCCATCAAATCATCTATCCTAGGCAATGGATATTTGTTCTTGATTGTAACTTTATTCAACTACCTATAATCCGTGCACAACCTAGAACTTCCTTCCTTTTTCTTGACAAGCAATACCGATGCTCCCCAAGGTGAAACACTCGGTCTAATGAATTCCTTCTTCATCATGTCATCCAGCTGTTTCTTCAACTCTGCCAACTCTACTGGTGACATCCGATAAGGAGCTACTGAAATAGGTCCAGCCCCTGGTATGAGATCTATAGCGAACTCCACTTCCCTCTCTGGTGGCAAACCTGGAACATCAGGAGGGGAAACCTCAGGAAACTCTCTAGCAATAGGCAGAGAATCTATACTCGAAGTCTCCTTAGCTTCCAAAGAGAAAAGCATCACATACTGCTGAGAATCGTAACCCCTCATAGTTGCTCCTTCATTGGCAGATACTATGCTAGAAGGCTCAATAAAAGATAAAGTCTTTCGGGTACAGTCTAGCACTACATGGTTAGCCGAAAGCCAATCCATGCCAAGAATAACGTCTATCTGCTGCATAGGCAAACAAATGAGATCTACAATAAATGCCTTATTTTCAACAACTATAGGACACTGTAAGCAAACAGACATAGTGATCAAAGGATCACTGGAAGGGGTGGACACTGTCAAGGTATATGGTAGCTGAGAGACGGGTAAATGTAAATGATCTACGCACTCCTGGGACACAAAAGAATGTGTAGCACCTGAATCAAACAACACAGACGAGAGTCTGTCAGATATTAAACACATACCTTGAATAAGATCTGCAGATTGAGAGGACTCAGATCCTCTCACTATAAACACTCTCCCCGTGTCCTGAGGTCTGGCCGTCTGTCGTCCCGCTACAGGAACCCCTCTCCCAGTTCCTTCTCGGAAACCACTAGCTCCTCTGAAACTACCAGCTCCTCGGTCGGCTACTGGCTGCTGCTGTATCGCTCTCTGTCTACAATCCCTAGCAAAATGACATGGTTTGCCACAGACGTAGCAACCAGATCTATCTGTACAATCCCTGATATAATGTTGGCCTCCGCATCTGAAACACACTGGGCCCCTCTGCTGCTGGCCCTCTCTGGTAACTGGTGCTGATGGTACAGATGTCTGAGTGCTCTGTCCTGGTCTAACGTATGGTCCTCTCCTCCACCGAGAACCTCCATCACCCCTCCTCTGATGACCTACTCTGATAGGACACCCACTACGCTGTTGTCTCTGCTCTGCAGCCTGCCTCCTGTCCATGCTCTCAATAGCACTGGCCCTCTCCACCATCTCTAGAAAGCTCAAAATATCCGAGGGCGCTATAGCCCTCCTCAACTCATGCCGTAAACCCTCCTCGAATCTCCGGTACATCCAGTCCTCATCTGGAAACCTCTGGTAGTACTCAGAAAACTGTATCATGGCCTCGAATCTGGTCGCGTAATCACCAACAGACCTGTCTCCCTGTTGGAGACTCATGAACTCTCTCTCTTTCTCGCGTCTAACCAATCGCGGGAAGTACTTCTCAAAGAAACACTCTCTGAACAACTCCCAATTGATGAGTCTGCGCTCAGCCTCTAGTAATCTCCTCTTGCCTCTCCACCATGATTCAGCCCCTCCGGTCATCATGAAGGCGGCATAGGTCACCTTCCGATCATCTCTACATCTCATAGTATCAAAGATCTTCTCGAGCTCCTGAATCCACCACTCTGCTCGCTCTGGATCATACTCTCCGCCAAAATGGGGTGGCTTACCTTTGAGAAAGGTAGCCAATCCTGCATCCTCAGCATCGGCGGCCATCCTCCTATCATGCCGCTCCTGTAGCTCTGCCTCTCTCTGTACCCTCTGAGCATTTTGTTGCGCCTGCTGCAACAGAACTGATGCTAACTCACGGATAGTTCGAAGAGTCTCGGTGGACTCTCCTCCACTTCTAATCCCTGCCTCTGGCTGATGAGGCTCATCCTCTACACCTTCTATCGCTCTACCACCACCCCGTCTACCACGTCCCTGACCTCGGTCTCGAGCCATGATCCTGTTAAAAGAAATCATTAGCCCCCATCAATATGACATATAATACTACATAAAACTGGAATATAAATACTACATGCCATAGAGATGTCGCGTCGGACTCATTACCCAACTTCTAAGCATAGTTGTTATCCGATGTGGATTCAACTAAATGGCCAGTTCACCCTAATCATAGTGCTCACAGTCCGTTTCAGAACCGAACTGCTCTGATACCACTAAACGAGACGCCCCGACGTCCCATTAAAGAAAACCCCAAAATATTAAGACCTAATTTCGTTATTGTCGTTAAGCGAGTATATTAAAACAACGGAAAATTTAAAACGTAACATACATATATAATATATACACCTCAAATCCTGATACAGTACAGTAGAGGGAATCCCATCAGTCGGATCCCAAAATGTACAAAACTGATAATCAAACAGAAAATAAAAACAACATCCTAAAGAGATGAGACACACTGGCCATAAACTCTGTTCTCAACTATGAGGATCCACTGCTCGTCCCCCAACGTATGGCGCATACGAGGTCCCATCAAGTTCCTCATAGCTGGCACCCCCGTAGGATCTTCTCATCATGATCACAAAACAAAACATATGCAATATAGAGAAGATAGGGATAAGAAACCATATAACATCAAATGTGGAAAGGGTTTAGCAACATTTAATTAAATAACGGCACCCTAAACATCCGTCTCCCCAGTATAAATATATATGACATAATCATCCTCAATCCACATCTATAATCTTTCTTCTACCCTCCATCATGATGCAATGCAAATGCTGTATGAATAATCTCTTCAGGTATCGGCCATATCCGGATATCACAACAATATAATCGACATGTCCCATAGTCCCCGGCGCACACCCTCGTCCGCGGTTGGAGGGTGCCCACGCAAAGTATTGGCACTATAGCCGCACAACCCGGTGCATACCTCTAGACCACAATCCAGGATGCTCATGCAATGCATGAACTATAGCTGCGACTAAAATGAAATCATCTCTGGATGGTCTGTTGTTAGCCTATCCCCGGGAATTTTCCTTCCGAGGCATAGACCCCACTCGACCATGTTTCAGGTCCACTCGACCATGTTTCAGGTCACCCCCTAGTGCCCTAACCGGTCATCCTAATCTCATAGATAACCTCAAACTAATCTCATCTCATTAATTTCAACCTCATCTCACGATAATTATCTAGGTTGGGAATGGCTATCACATATCGTATGCAATCCCTAAATACATCCTCGTGTCTCAACATAACTTATGATTTACTCAATCCTCTAAGCATAATCATTACTCATCATAATCATCATCATGTTATCCAAAATAATCATCATATATCCTCATATCATAATATCATTTCCAAATGATAAATACCGAAATATAATAATAATAATAATAATAATCATAATAATAATAGTAATAATAATAATAATAATCCTCATAATAAATAATACTACTACTACTACTAATAATAATCATTATCATCCCAATAATAGTAGTAATACTATTAAAATAATAATGATGATGATAATAGCAATAATAATAATAATAATAATAATAATAATAATAATAATAATAACACTTCCAAATAATTACCACCCTCATGATATTATATACCAAGTATCAAATTCACATCAACCAGTCAAACAGGCAATCATCACGTAATAAAATAATCTATGTAGCATAATGACGATAAACGCACAATTTCTATATCATCATCGGTACCACTGAGTAGTCCCTAGTGTGGTATAGACATTGTCCGTTACTCGCTCTTGTGTAGGGTTTGGGTCGCCCTACACTATTATCTAATTAAATGTAACCGCGCCGTTTCCGATGTTAAATAGTTTCTTTCCCCCACCTGGAATGTCTTAGGCTAGCTCTGGGGCAACGAAATGGATGGGCAACGAAATGGACACTCCCTATATTCCCTCAAATCTGCCACGCACAGTTCTACACCCTCCGAGGCTCCAAAAATTCACCTGAACACATCATTGTGAAGCACATGTTACGTGTAGTCCAAATCTGAAGACGGAATTGGAAACCGATAAATAAATTGAAAGATAACCTCAATACCGTCGTCGATGGCATTTAGGCATAAAAAGGACATAGGCTTACCTTAGCCTAATCAAGAAAAGAAATATAGGGTAATGAAGTAGACGTCGCAAGGATCACAATGGTATAATTGGTTTCTTGATAAGATGAACCGATTGATCGGAATTAGCTCCGGAAACTCAACTCTCTCTCTCTCTCGGCCCTCTCTCTCTCTTTATTATTATTTTTTTTTCTATGACATTCTCTCACTCTCTGATTTCTTACATCTATATATATATATTTATATTTATATATATATATATATATATATATATTTTTTTTTTTTTCTTCTTTTACATTAACTTGATAATAATAGTCAAAGTAAATCCTATAGTACACATGACTCACTAATGCTATAGTCATTAGACTTCAAACCTGGCGTGGAATAAAAGAAAGAAAAACAATAGGTGGCGCCTTTGCATGATAATTGGATGATTGAGGTGTCAATGTTTAGAACACTTCCGTGTACAAAACAATTTATTTGAGATAATTTAATTAGGTTATAATGTGTAACTAGGGTATAATTAATTAACACTAGTGCTATTTACTCATAATGAGTAACAATTGAGTAAATTAATTATAATCATCTAGCTATGATTAAGATTTATATCTATGACTAATTATCTTTTAATATTGTTGATGATAAACCACCTTAATTAATAATTTAAATCGAGGTGCTTCCAATAAGGGTTTTTGACGTACTTGCTTGAGGTGTTTACCTACTGAAAAATTTTTGGTTGCTTGAATTTTATTTTGAACTTGCTTATGTGTTTGGATTCTTAAATAGATTTTTGATTTATCTAACCCTCACTCCCATCTAATTATTTAATTTCCCGAAAGATAGGATGTTACAGATTGCTAGGCCAGAAATCGAGGCGGAGAACTACACTATACCGCCTATGCTAATTAGCATGATTAGGCAACATCAATTCGGAGTATTGCCCTCGGAGGACCCGACTGATCATGTGGAGACATTCTTGGAGTCACCGATGCAATTAGAATTCATGGCGCCTCGATTGATGCTATTCGCTTGAGGTTGTTCCCCTCCTCTCTTACTAGAAAGGCAAAAGCTTGGCTGAAGCAAGTGCCCGCTAATACCTTGTCGACTTGGGACCAACTGGAGCAGGCATTCTTGGAGAAATTCTTCCCTCCGTCCAAGACTGCCTACCTACGAACTCAAATCACCGGCTTCTTCCAAAAAGATAGAGAATGCTTATCTGAAGCTTGGGATCGCTAAAAGGGATTGCTGGAGTCTTACCCACATCATGGGTACGATATATATATATATACCCATTCATATTTATTTATTATTATTTTTTCTTTTCATATATATTCAACACTTCAAAACACTTATCCTCATATGATGTTCATTGCAGGTTTCCAAAATATGTGTCTATTTATCATTTCTGTAAAAATTTCCCCCATCATCTTGTTCTAACATGATTGAATATTATTTTTCTAATTAAATTTAAAGACAATGTTAACGATTGTCTTTAGGATACTGATTAAGGAATCAAGAAAAAAAAAGATCTTATTGAAAAGTGATGTATTTAATGCTTTGAGAAGATAAATACTTGATTTTCCAATAAAATCATGTTATTTTTGGGTTCTTTAACTAGTGTCCTAAGGACACTCGTTAACAAGATCCTAAATTTAAAGAGGTTGGCTACACTGCTTTGAGAGCCACGGATAATTATACTTATTTGAGAATTTAATTGATATATATATATATATATATATATATATATATATATATATATATATATATTGTCAAGCGCAAATATATTTTATATTATCAATCAATTATAAATTATCATATTATTCAAAATATTTGACTCTTATCAAATGTATCTCAAAAGTCATAAAATATTATTTGAAATTGATTGATAATGTAAAAATTTGTATACAATATATCAATTTTTCTTTAAGCCAAAACTATATTAATTTGAGTACTACGGGTATTCTACCAATTACAAAATAACCATACAAAAGCACACCAAGCACCTAAAGTAACGTTTCGTATCAGTCATATTTAATATTGAGTAATGTTTGTATCATATTCTTAAACACACTTCTCTTAATACACATTTTATTTTTGGGTGGATTTCATGTAGGACCATATGTTTTGATAGGTCTCACATGAAATCCACCCAACAATAGAAAGTGTGTTGAGAAAGAGTGTGATAAAGAATGTGTTCTTACTCCCTCTGGTCCATATTATAAGCAAAAGAATCCTAAATCTTTTGGTCCTATATATAAGCAAATTTTGATTACCAATAACTCATTTAATGACATTATTCCTAAAATACCCTTAATTTAATACAAATTTTGTTTTTCAATAACTCATTCTATTCCCAACAACACAAGCAACTTCTCATTACCATAAATGATAATTTAGATAAAAACATAATTTTTTAACCAAATTAAATGAGATTAACTAATCACTTTAATATGTGTGTTGCAATAATTTTTTCCTTATACTATGGACCGGAGGGAGTAATATTTTTCTTTAGGGTGCGTTTGATTTGCAAAAATTCAGGGGACTGGACAGGACAAAAATTTTTGTCCCCTGTTTGATCTAAAAAGTGGTCAGGGGACAGGACAAAAAAGGGGTGAGGGACAGGACAAAAATCCAAAATTTTGTCCCCCACCAAACCATGGGATAAAAAGTTATCACATGGACAGGCTAACAAAAGACAAAATTATCCTTACATCTCTCTCACCTTTCTTCTATCTCCCTCCTCCCTCCCTCCCTCCCTATCTCTCTCCTCTTTCTCTCTGCCTCTCCCTCTCTCCCCTCTCTCATCTCTCTCCTTGCTCTCTCTCCCTCTCTCCTCTCTATCTCTTTCTCCCTCCTATCTCTTTATACAAAATTATATATTGTATATTTATATATTATAAAAGGTGTTCCGGTAAATTTAATATTATTTTGTTTGTGCTGTCCATTATCCATCAAACAATGTACAAGACAAAGAATTGTCCTGTAACTCAAGGATTTGTCATGTGCTGTACTGTCTGTCCTGTGCTGTCCTGATACTTTTTATAAATCAAACGCACCCTTAATGTTTTCGAAAAGGTGGACATAAGAATAAATTTTTTTCATATTTTGTATAAGCTTTAACAAATCAGTGAATGAAAGTTAAGAATTTTATTTTGATGTATGAGTGTGAGAAATAAATATTTTTAAAAATGAAATTCTCAAAAATATAAACATTCCATCAACCAAACGATAATGTCTAATTAACCGTAGCATAGTTAACCGCCAAATATACAAAGCTGCAGATATACCATTAGACAAGCCACAATTGTAAATTCATGGTTTAATTAAATTTGATATTTAAAAGAAAAACATATACAAACTTTCCATAAAATTTATATTGTAAGAGATGTAAGTATCTATACTAATAGATATCTTAAGCAGGATCGGTCCTGAGATTTTGGGTACCCTGGACGAACTCAGGAAAATGGTGCCCATATAATTATTTGAATATTGTCCTTCTTGCATTTTTTGCCACAAAATCATTAATAATCCGATCATAATCAAGTTTTTTAAAAATTCATTTTCGATAGAAATCAAAGTAAGACTATTTAATCTATAAAAGCACAAAATTATAATCTATAAATCAAACAAGGTGTCTCTAATAAGTAAATAACAACAAGATGAAACAATAGAACCTAATTGCTTATTGCCTGATTTTAAACCTTCAACTTAAATCTTCACTTTGTTCCAAAGTTTCAGAGCATCAAACTTCAATTTAATTACGAAAATAACCATAAAAATTACAATTATTTAAAATACAAGATTAATAATATAATATGATAAATTGAAATTTGTTTATGAAGAGATAGAAAGCACACCAAGTTCAGAAAAGGGATTTTACATCGGTTATTTTTTGCCTTTCACATCGGTTTTTAAACCGATGTTGAAACGACCGATGTGGTTTATTGCCACTTCACGTTTAAAATCGATGTCAAAAATTCTGTTTCAGCAGGACAATAAATCCTGGTCAGCACTTTTCACATCGGTTTCTTAAAAAATTGATGTGGAAACTTAGTTTTTCACATCGGTTTTAAAAATAACCGATGTGGAAAGTGGGGTTACCACATCGGTTTTTTAAGAAACCGATGTGAAATGTTGGGTTATCAACCGATGTGAAAGTTCTTTTTTTTAAAAAAAAACTCCCTTTACAGTAGTGACAGTCCTTCCCCTGTTTCAGTAATCCAGTAATCCAGATCAATACATAATCTAAATATTCTCAACACAATTACTTTTGTACAACCAAAACACACTAAATTAAAAGATTACAAACAATAAATTTATTCAATTACATTCAGACAACAAAGATAATTAGAAACCAAAAAGCTACATGATATATTATAGATTTCATGTCAAAACATATATCAATCAAAAGTACACTATAGCTAGTACATGATGCGTTTATAAACTAACTACATACAAACTATGGTTGGTACACTTCAAGAAAGAAAGTTGCCCAATGCATCCTTATGTTATTGATGTCGGCATCAGAGAGTGGAGTCAGATTGTTGAATATCTGCAAGTTTAATTAGACATAAGATTATATCTTTTAAGTAATAAACTAAAATAAAACATATAACGAGTCTATAACTGTTACAACTAATTGTGTTACCAATTAGCATTTACCTCCTGCCATCTTTCAGTGATATCGGAGGAGTTAATTTCGACCATCCACTTCATCACATAATATCCATATTCCCATGATCCACGTTGTCTACGTGACCACGTACAAATGAAACCCAATTAGAATATAAGGAATTAAATAGAAATCAATAATTATACCCACTAGGCTTGAAGAATTTGTACTAATAAATATCTTACGTTAGGAATAATCCATCTAATGGCCCGACGCCTTTCACCACGCAGCATGTGGATTGCATCAATAGAACTATCATAAGAAAAGAAACATTAATTAAAGTATATCTTATAGATTTCAGATGATTAAAACAACTTCATTGCTGATTATAAATTATTTTAATGCTTACGTTTCCATGATGATCTTCAGTTCCTTCACCGGCTTATTTCTCATCGAGCAAAAGAAGACCACGACATTCAACCGAGGGCACAAGATCAACAATTGCCAATGCAATTAGTAACTAAGTCATATATAGTTATAATTAAATAACTGGTACTTATTTATTGAGATAAGGCGCAAGGTAGAACTGGTGCTCATCTCAGGAAAGTATATCACGTATGGTGGCGATCAGGTCTTCTGATGTTAGGAGAACATCACCCTGAATGAGCATGGGGTCAATGAACCCATAAAGGGTGAGGTTGCCCTGATCAACTAACATACGATGCAGATACCTAATATATTGATAAAACATGTTAATTATCATAGTATTTAAAATTTAATTACTTAACTTACAAATAAAATGTACTTGCATGCACCATAGCGAGATGTGTGCAATACTAGCCATTTCACGATCGAGCACCATCTCCATAATTTCCTTCTTAGGTGCAATGAAATGCAATTGTAACTTGTGAGTTCTGATAGAGGGTTTTTGGTTCCAGTTTTCAGTGTTAGACATAGGGCCCTTAATTGACTAGGTTTCTACTTCAAATAGACATGTGGAAGATTCAAAGGCTCAAAGATGGAACAAACCCACTCATTTTTCACATGGTAACTGTTGTTACGCCGGCAAGTGTACCGGGTCGTCGCAAGTAATAAAACACGGTAAGAGTCTACCGAGGTCGAACACAAGGATTGGGTTACCAATTCGACTAATTTCGCGAGAAATCCGATAAGTTGGTTAAGTAGAGAAAGTGGTTGGAAAGAAACTAAGATGCGCCAAAAACTTAACAAATCGAATCAATCAAATAGAAATCTGGAATTAAAAGCATCTAAGGTTTCGAATCCACCTACCCAATCATGCAAAGTACCCAAGTGATATTGCTCTCCTCCCTAGGTTCAATTTTAATGTCAACGGGACCCCTAAATTCTCCTATATCCACTGTCGTGCTCAATAGGACGTATTCGATGATTTGAGTTAATTACTTCCTAGGTCTCTTAACCCTAATCTCGAATTCTATTAATTCTTGTTCCCTAAGAGTTGCATCGATCTCCTGTTCACTCTCGTGCAACACTCGATCGATGTTCCCAATTCAAGTTCTGAAACGCAAATCGCCTCTCGGCCTCATACACGTTTAACAAGTTGATCACGCAAGCATATAACCAACACAATGAAATCAGAATTGAAAAACAATAATTGAATTAAGAGAGAGAGAATTACATCACATGAGTACTATGCCGCCATAGGTGACTTCATCGATCCCTTAGACAAGAGGATTAGTTCCTCATGTCCGTAACAACGACGCACGTACAATCGGAAATCATCCTAAGACTAAGAATCAAGAGAAGAGAAGAGGAGACGCAGCCCCAGAATAAGGATTACAAAAGATCTCCAATCAGTTCTGATCCAAAAAGTCATCTTTTTCTGTTCTGATCTGCTCTATTTATAAGGACGCCACGCGTCACGGCCGTGACGGCCATCACGGCCAGGCCGTGACGGTTTCTGTTCCTGGCGCACTTCTGGAATTCGAACTCTCGCGACGCGAAGGAAGTCTCGTGACGCGAGCCCGCCTTTCACGGCCCGTGATGTGAATCACGGCCAGGCCGTGATGTTCTCTGCCTTGTGTGGATTTTGGGTCACGGCCGTGATACACATCACGGCTAGGCCGTGATGGTCTCTGACTTGTGTGGCTTTTAGGTCACGGCCGTGATATACATCACGGCTAGGCCGTGATGGTCTCTGACTCTGGTACTTTTCTGGAATTCACACACTCGCGACGCGAAGGACTTCTCGCGACGCGAACCTTCCTTTCACGCCCCATGATGTGAATCACGGCTAGACCGTGATTGTCTCTGTCTTCCCGGGCCTTCAAACTCTCGCGGGGCGAGCTTCCTCTCGCGGGGCGAGAATCTCCAGAATAGTAATCTTCACTATTTCTTGACTTTCCTTAATTCTTAGAGCTTCACTTATGGACCTGAAAACAACACAAGCAACCACAAGCGTAATTCTATCCAAAAGAAGCTAAAAACTACACAAAAGACGCAAAACGAGTCAAAGTCCAACTTAGGAACAAAACAAGGCAAATTTGGGCGAAAACGAGAGTGAACTCGAATAAATTGGCACATAAACCCTAGTTCATCTAGTCATAAAACTAGATAAGCCAGAGGCTTATCAAAATACCCCAAACTTAAACCTTGCTTGTCCCCAAGCAAGCTTAAAACTCAAAAAACGACTCAAGACTTGGCAAGCTTAAGGGATTCAATCGATTTAGCACAAATTTCATGCGATTTTACAAAGCAGTTTTTCTTCTTTGATCCCCCCCCCCCCCTTTTCATCAATGTAATCCCCACATTCATCTACTTTAAACAATTGAGAAGTTATCATTCATGCCATCATTACTCTAAGTTGAGGCTCAAAGATACACACAAAGGAAGATCACCTATTTCAAACAATTGCCTTCCTCTCAAGGGCATTTAGTATTTCACTCATTCGCTCAAGTTTGTCTAGGCTATCAACTTTTCACTCACTTTCACATTCTAAGAGCACTTCCCATGAATTTGATTTTCATCTCAAACATAGTTCCCACGAAAACATGCATGCATCATCAATAGGTCTTTCAAAGGTTGTAATGGGCCTGGCTAAGGGTAGGATAATCAAAGGATAGAAGCTAAGTCCCTAGGATCAATGAGAGCATGAAACTAATATCACAACAATTGAATTTACTCTCATATTATTCTCTTCCTTGCAGTTGGTGGCTACACACCTCTTCCTTTTTATATTTATTTTTCTTTGCCCTTTTTGGCACATATTCAATGTTTTTTTATCACCCTTTTTTTTTTCTTTCAAGCCTTCGGCCCTTACTTCCGTTTTTCTTTTTCTCAACTATGATTCATGAACTTGTAGCCACCCCAAACTTAATTCCACAACAACACTTACAAAGCTAAAATTCCATACTCTCCTAAATCCTAGGATAGGGGAAAATCATGGTTTTTCTAAGTTAATGGCTTGTAATGTAAGGTCATCAAGAACAATAGGCTTCAAGGCTCAATGTGGCTAACTAGGGATCATTCATCAAGGTTGGTTCAATTTATGGCCAAGTAGTTAATTCAAAGAAAATTGCCTAAATCATTTGATGCAACATATAAACATGCAAACCATATAGAGATTCAAGCAAATTCGGGAAAGTGCAACTTACAGTGATTCACACATTCAAAAACAGAGTTGGAGGCTCAAATCCTCACCTGGACATTTTGCAAACTGTTTGACCGAGATACGATTCCTAGTGTGTGCACCCCCTCACCCCAAACTTATCATAAATCAAGCAATCATAATAAATCTCAAAGTTCAATTTTCAATTTTTAAGTGGGGATCAACTTTTCTATTATTAGAACCTAGGGGGAAATCATCAATGGTCAATACAATTCATGCAATCCATCTATGCTCCAATTAATCAAAATCCCAAAAAAAACTTGCCGACACATCATTCATACAACAACTCTTGATCTTCTCAAATTATTCAAGAGTGACAAACAAAAACATAAACAAAAATCAAAAACAGAACAAAAGTTAGGAGAAGAGAGAGATACCTAGCTTGGGTTGCCTCCCAAGTAGCGCTTGTTTAACGTCCCGAGCCTGACTCAAGTCACCCCTAAGGGTTAATCCAAAAGAAACACTTGCTTTCCAGTTGGGATTGACTCCCCATGATAATGCTTCAACCTGTGCCCGTTCACCTTGAAGTTGCCAAAGGCCCCTTCTAATTCCACTGCCCCATGGGGGAAGACTTGTAGGATCTTGTATGGTCCCGACCATCTTGATTTCAGCTTCCCGGGAAAGAGCCTCAATCTTGAATTATACAGAAGCACCAATTGCCCGGGCTCGAACCTCCTAGGCAAGATGTGCTTGTCATGCCATGCTTTCGTCCGCTCCTTGTAGATTCTCGCGTTCTCATAAGCTTGCATGCGGATCTCAGACAGCTCATTCAAGTCCAACAACCTCTTCTCTCCGGCCTTTGTCAAGTCAAAGTTGAGCTCCCTAATTGCCCAATAAGATTTCTCCTCCAACTCCACCGGTAGGTGGCATGCCTTTCCGAACACCAAATTGTAGGGAGACCTTCCAATTGGAGTCTTGAAGGCGGTCCTATAAGCCCATAGAGCATCATCCAATTTCCTTGACCAATCCTTCCGTGAGGAGTTGATGGTTTTCTCAAGAATGCGCTTCAACTCACGGTTGGATACCTCGCTTGCCCATTTGTTTGGGGATGATAGGGAGTAGAGACTCGTGCTTGACCCGATATTTCTCGAGAAGCTTATGCATTTGATTGTTGCAGAAGTGGGATCCCCCATCACTGATCAACACTCTTGGGACCCCAAACCTAGAGAAGATATTGCGCCTCAAGAAATCCATGACTACCCGCGCATCATCTGTGGTTGTTGGGATTGCCTCCACCCACTTCGACACGTAGTCGACAGCCACCAAAATGTACTGGTAAGAGAAGGAAGGTGGGAATGGTTCCATGAAATCTATCCCCCATACATCAAAGAGCTCTACTTCGAGCATGCAATTCAAGGGGAGTTCATGCCGTTTAGAAATATTGCCAACCCTTTGGCAACGATCACAGTTTTCAACAAAGGTGTAGGCATCCTTGAAAAGCGTCGGCCAAAAGAAACCACTTTGAAGGATCTTTTCTGCAGTCTTCTTTCCCCCATAATGCTCACCGTAATCCGAGCTATGACAATGCCACAAAGACGTTTCCGATTTGGTCATGGGGAATGCACCTCCCGAGGATCCCATCGAGAACCTTGCTTGAAGAGATAGGGGTCCTCCCACACATAATATTTTGCATCCGAGAAGAACTTCTTTCTCTGTTGATTAGTCCAACCTTGCGGAACCACATTTGAAGACTTGAAGTTGGCCATATCCGCGAACCAAGGAGGGGAATTTTCAATAAGTGCAAACAGCTTTTCATCCGGAAATTCTTCCTTGATGTCTAACAATTCCTCCTCGGTGTCGGGATTGACCAACCTAGATAAGTGGTCCGCCACCCCATTGTCGGATCCCTTCCTGTCCTTAATCTCGAGATCAAATTCCTGCAAAAGAAGAATCCACCGAATTAATCTAGGTTTGGCCTCTTGTTTTGTCATCAAGTGTTTTATGGCCGCATGATCAGTGAAAACCACAATCTTAGACCCCACGATGTAGGATCTAAACTTATCCAAAGCAAACACCACAGCAAGTAGTTCTTTTTCAGTGGTGGAATAATTAGCTTGTGCCTCATTCAAAACTTTACTTGCATAATAAATGACATGAGCTAATTTTTCCACCCTCTGCCCCAAAACAGCCCCCACCGCATAATCACTAGCATCACACATGATTTCAAATGGCAAATTCCAATTAGGTGCAATGATTATGGGTGCGGTGACAAGCATATTTTTCAAAACAGTGAAGGCATTTAAACAAGAATCATTAAAATCAAAGGATACATCCTTCACAAGAAGGTCGCAAAGCGGCCTTGCGATTTTGGAGAAGTCTTTGATGAATCTCCGGTAGAACCCGACATGCCCCAAAAAACTCCTCACCCCCTTCACATTGGTTGGTGGGGGCAGCTTCTCAATCAACTCAATCTTCGCCCTATCAACCTCAATCCCCCTTTGGGAAACTTTGTGCCCTAAGACTATACCTTCCTTGACCATGAAGTGGCATTTCTCCCAGTTGAGCACAAGGTTAGTCTCTTGGCACCTTTTAAGCACCAAGGTCAAGTTCTTCAAACAGTTGTCATAGGAGGTCCCAAAGACCGAGAAGTCATCCATGAACACCTCAATGCATCTCTCCACCATGTCCGAGAAAATAGAGAGCATGCACCTTTGGAAAGTAGCGGGGGCGTTGCACAATCCAAAGGGCATCCTCCTGTAGGCAAAGACTCCATACGGACAAGTGAAAGCCGTCTTCTCTTGGTCTTGAGGATCCACCACAATCTGGTTATAGCCGGAGTAACCATCCAAGAAACAGTAGTACTCAAATTCGGCTAACCTCTCAAGCATTTGATCTATGAAGGGGAGAGGGAAGTGATCCTTCCTTGTTGCTTCATTTAATCTTCTGTAGTCGATGCACACTCTCCACCCCGTGATGGTTCTTGTTAGGATCAATTCATTGTTTTCATTGACCACCACGGTTGTTCCACCCTTCTTTGGGACCACATGAATCGGACTAACCCAGTTGCTATCCGAGATTGGGTAGATGATTCCGGCATCTAAAAGCTTAATCACTTCCTTACGCACAGCTTCTTTCATGATGGGGTTTAGCCGTCTCTGTGGTTGAACCACCGGCTTATAACCATCCTCCATCAAGATTTTATGCATGCATAGGGAAGGGCTTATACCTTTTAGGTCCGAAATCTTCCACCCAATGGCGGATTTGTGTTCCCTAAGAACTCTCAACAGCTTCTCCTCTTCATCCTTTTTCAAGGCATTGCTAATGATCACCGGATGTTGTCCCTCCTCCCCCAAGAATGCATACCTCAAGTGATTTGGGAGTTGCTTCAGCTCCGGTGTCTTTCCATCTTCCTCATTGCCTTCCTTGTTGAGCTTCTCCTTTGCATATTCATCCATTGGGAGACTTGGTAAGGCTTCCATCTGTTTCAAACATTCAAGATAGTCCTCATCCCCCAAGGGGTCTTCTTCCTCACTATCATCACCATGGAATTTTACCAACACTTGTGCAAGTGCAGAACCATGGGCTCCTCTAGTGGTCTCTTCCTTGACAATACCATTCACAAAATCCACCCGGTACACTTCCGACCTCTCCACAGGGTGCTTCATTGCTTCAAAGACATTGAAGACTACATTCTCATCTTGCACGCGGAGGATGAGCTTCCCTTGTTGCACATCAATCAAAGCACGCCCTGTGGCCAAGAAAGGCCTCCCCAATATGAGAGGGATCTCGGCGTCTTCATCCATATCAAGCACCACAAAATCCGCCGGAAATATGAATTTGTCCACCTTCACTAGCAAGTCTTCGACAACCCCATAGGGGTATTTGATGGAGCGATCGGCCAGTTGGAGTGACATCCGTGTATCCTTGGCTTCCTTAATTCCCAACTTCTTCATCATGGAGAGGGGCATCAAGTTGATGCTTGCCCCTAGATCACATAATGCCTTCCCTATATTCATCTCCCCAATAGTACACGGTATCGAAAAGGAACCGGGATCCTTCAACTTTGGAGGGAGTTTTCTCTGAAGAATGGCACTACACTCCTCGGTCAAAGCAACCGTCTCCTCATCCACAATTCTCCGCTTCTTAGTGAGAAGCTCCTTCATAAACCGGGCATACGATGGCATTTGTTCCAAGGCTTCCGCAAATGGGATGTTAATTTGAAGCTTGCGGAAGACATTAAGGAATCTGTTGAACTGTTTATCCTGTTGAGGCTTCTTCAATCTTTCCGGATATGGTACCTTCATGTAGGACGGGAGGTCCTTGGGCTCTACCCACTTCTTTCTACAGAACTCTTCATCTACAAGCTTTAACCTCCCTCCTTGCTCCGGTGCCTTACCTCTTTCTAACTCCTCTTCTTTCTCAGGTTGTTCTTCCTCAACATGTGGATGTTTCGAGACCTCAACTTCCGGAGAACTAGGTGCGCCCCTGTTAGATTCCAGCACTCTACCGCTTCTAGTGGTCACGGCATTGCACTGGCTCTTAGGGTTGTTCTTAGTGTCACCTGGGAGAGTGCCTGGAAGACGCTCATTCATTTGCTTCGCGAGCTGTGCTATTTGTGTCTCAAGATTCTGAATTGCTGAACCTGTATGAGTAGCCAACTTGTCAATGGCAGTATTCGTGTTAATTGACAATTTCTCCACTACTGTACTCATCTTCTCAAAAGCCAACTCCCACGGTTGTCTTCCACTATCTGTTGTTTGCACTTGATTAGTCCCTGGAGGACCCTGCTGAGTATTATTGCTGCTTGAATCCCTATGTGTGGCCTCGGACTCTGTTGAGGTTGCTGCCCGACTAGACCACCACTAGCATTACTCCATGCGAAACCCGGATGGTCTCTCCTCATGTACCCCCTATTCTCGATTCTCGATTGTAGTCATTCACGTCTGTTTCTCCGATAATTGTTCGGGGCACGGTGTCATAGAAGTTGTGGCATGAATCCACATGTTCCTGAGAGAAGTTCGGTGGGCAAATCTGAGTGTCATGATCCCCATTGCAGTTGTCACAACCCGGAGGCATCCCCTCGTGTATCACATTAACTTTTTTGTTCCCCGATAGTGCCGCATTCTCGCATCTTCAACAACTGCTTTTGCTCTAAAATGGCTTCCATTGTTGCAGAACCGACTCCACTCGAGGTTTCCCCGCCACGGTTGTAATCATTATATGACATCTTTTCTAACAAGTGCCCATCCATCCTCACCGATAAATATACAAAAGAACCGCCCACTGCGGCATCACAGTTCATCCGATAGCGTCCCCTCAACCCATTAAAGAAATGCTGCACTTTGGAAACCGGGTCAAAGAACGCAGAGAGGACATCTTCTCAATAAACCATTGTACCTCTCCCACGCTTCATTGTAAGTTTCATCCTCCGTCTCGCCTGAATGATGTGATCGCTATTCTTGCTTGTGCCGCCTTCCGAGGAGGAAAGTATTTGGTTAGGAACTTCGTGCCATTTGCTCCCAAGTTCGATGCTATTCCTATCCAAGTCATCAACCCAATCGCGAGCGACATCCCTAAGAGAGAGAGGGAAAAGTCGCAAGTGAAACTCATCCTGTGAGACTCCTCTTGTCTTCTGTAAGTCACAGGCTTCAAGGAAGCGAGTGATGTGTCTATGCGGGTCTTGCTTGCCACTGCCGTCAAATTGATTCTCGCGGATCTGGGCTGTGACACACCCTTCCACTCTGAAGGAGTCTGTATTCAAGTTGCCCCTCACAATAGAAGAAGCACAATCCTCCAAGTTTGGTAGATCGTACTCGAAGAGAGGCTTGTAACGAGGAGGAGGAGGAGGAGGAGGATTTTCTTCAGCCATGCCCTCTATTTTAATTCCTTCAATTTTTTTCCTTTCCCCGGCTTCTTTCCTTAATTGCCGCTCGGTCCTGGTGATCTCGGAATCAAATAGCAAGTCCTCTTGTAGGAGGGTACCTCGCATACAAAAACAGGCAAAGACCAAGTGGAATCAAAGAAGCAGAGAAAAATAATAGCAATTAAATAAAAGAAAATAAAACTAAAAGTCAGCTTAACCAAGTAGCCGAATTTCCTAAAAATTAGGAAAAATTGGTCGTGCCAATCCCCGGCAACGGCACCAAAAACTTGTTGTTACGCCGGCAAGTGTACCGGGTCGTCGCAAGTAATAAAACACGGTAAGAGTCTACCGAGGTCGAACACAAGGATTGGGTTACCAATTCGACTAATTTCGCGAGAAATCCGATAAGTTGGTTAAGTAGAGAAAGTGGTTGGAAAGAAACTAAGATGCGCCAAAAACTTAACAAATCGAATCAATCAAATAGAAATCTGGAATTAAAAGCATCTAAGGTTTCGAATCCACCTACCCAATCATGCAAAGTACCCAAGTGATATTGCTCTCCTCCCTAGGTTCAATTTTAATGTCAACGGGACCCCTAAATTCTCCTATATCCATTGTCGTGCTCAATAGGACGTATTCGATGATTTGAGTTAATTACTTCCTAGGTCTCTTAACCCTAATCTCGAATTCTATTAATTCTTGTTCCCTAAGAGTTGCATCGATCTCCTGTTCACTCTCGTGCAACACTCGATCGATGTTCCCAATTCAAGTTCTGAAACGCAAATCGCCTCTCGGCCTCATACACGTTTAACAAGTTGATCACGCAAGCATATAACCAACACAATGAAATCAGAATTGAAAAACAATAATTGAATTAAGAGAGAGAGAATTACATCACATGAGTACTATGCCGCCATAGGTGGCTTCATCGATCCCTTAGACAAGAGGATTAGTTCCTCATGTCCGTAACAACGACGCACGTACAATCGGAAATCATCCTAAGACTAAGAATCAAGAGAAGAGAAGAGGAGACGCAGCCCCAGAATAAGGATTACAAAAGATCTCCAATCGTTCCGATCCAAAAAGTCCTCTTTTTCTGTTCGGATCTGCTCTATTTATAAGGACGCCACGCGTCACGGCCGTGACGGCCATCACGGCCAGGCCGTGACGGTTTCTGTTCCTGGCGCACTTCTGGAATTCGAACTCTCGCGACGCGAAGGAAGTCTCGCGACGCGAGCCCGCCTTTCACGGCCCGTGATGTGAATCACGGCCAGGCCGTGATGTTCTCTGCCTTGTGTGGATTTTTGGGTCACGGCCGTGATACACATCACGGCTAGGCCGTGATGGTCTCTCGACTTGTGTGGCTTTTAGGTCACGGCGGTGATATACATCACGGCCAGGCCGTGATGGTCTCGACTCGGTACTTTTTCGGAATTCACACACTCGCGACGCGAAGGACTTCTCGCGACGCGAACCTTCCTTTCACGCCCGTGATGTGAATCACGGCTAGGCCGTGATTGTCTCTGTCTTCCTGGGTCTTCAAACTCTCGCGGGCGAGCTTCCTCTCGGGCGAGAATCTCCCGGAATAGCAATCTCCACTATTTCTTGACTTTCCTTAATTCTTAGAGCTTCACTTATGGACCTGAAAACAACACAAGCAACCACAAGCGTAATTCTATCCAAAAGAAGCTAAAAACTACACAAAAGACGCAAAACGAGTCAAAGTCCAACTTAGGAACAAAACAAGGCAAATTTGGGCGAAAACGAGAGTGAACTCGAATAAATTGGCACATAAACCCTAGTTCATCTAGTCATAAAACTAGATAAGCCAGAGGCTTATCAGTAACTAATCAGGAACTCAAGATACCGAACGTGAATTTGAACTCTCAACACAACTAAAAAATAACATAATTCATTTTAAAATCAACTCTTACTATTTTTCTTTCCACATTGGGTTCATACTAATTTTCAATAAAATTTGAACACAGAATAATTCAAGCAGCTTTTGATTCTCTTGATATAAATAGAACTTATATATATATATTACTATTTTACACAAAATTTAAGAAAACATACCAAGTTAGATGAGCTTTTGAACTCCCACCTTCACCCGAAGGAAAGAGCCAACTTGCAAAATAAAACAAAAGAAACAGCACCTAGAAATCAAAATAAAGTATAAAGACCTTGATACTAATGTTTCAGGAACTAAAAAAAGTTTAGACATCACTACAAAAAAGGGTCATTTAGTGACCGAAAATAGTGACCGAATTTGTTGGTTGTTGTTTGCGACCGATTGAAGGATCTAAATCAAACACTGATTAGAGTTGATTTTGCGACCGAAATAGCGACCGAAATAGAGCGTAGCAGAGGTATCGGTCTCTATTTCGGTTGTAAAATAAAGGGAAATAAAAGCCAAAAATTTATGACTTTTTAGCGACCGAAATGGCTACCGAGTTAAATGCAACGGTTAAAATTTATTTATAGTTGCGACCGATATTAAATCGGTCGCTAAACGGCGCGTAAAAAATTAAAATAGAGCGTGTTAGCGACCGAATTTTAAATCGGTCGCTAAATTTACGAATTCAAATTTCAAATTAACCCATTTAGCGACCGATTTAGCGACCGAATGATTCGGTCGCTAAAACTAAAATCCCTAAATCGCGAGCCCTTCCCATTTCTTCCCCATTTCTCCCATTTCTTCTCTTTTCTTCTCTCTCTCTCTTGCACCCTCTCTGTCGTAGTCGGACCGTCGTCGCCACCACCGCAACACAACCACCACCACTCTGCACCTCCTCCCTTTCCATTCACTTCTCCCCATTTGGCCTCCCTCTTTCCCTTTGCCCCATATCTGCCACCACCCCTCCTCCCTCCTCTGGCCACTGTTTGCGTCGGCAAAGCCACTACCAAAACGCCACCAACAAGGTAAGTTCAACCCCCCTTCTTCCTCTCCCCCTCTCCCTCTCTTTCTCCCCATCGTGCACAACCCCCTCCCCATCTCCCTGTTTTTCTCCTCTTCTCTGACTTCTCTGGTTTGTGTTTTCAACTCTCCCCCACTCTTTGCATCGGTGACTGATTGTGGCTCCATTTCTCTTCAAAGCGTAAGCTTCCATTTCTCTTTATTTGCTAAACCCTAAACCCTAAATTCTCTATTGCTTCCACTGCCCTGCTATCATATTCTGTTATGTCAAATTACTCAATTGTTGTTGTGTGGATTTTGATCAGTACATTCATGCTTGCAACAACTTGTTTATATGTTGTGTCAGTATTTATCAGTTAGGCGTAATGTATATAAACATAAGTCAGTGTCAATGTGAATTTGGGTTGTTTGCACATTTGAAAAATTGAGTTTTATACTTGAGGATTTAATTAGAAATGAGACTGTAGTAGTTGATTTATGTTTTTAAATATTTTAATGTTAAAACAGTGTTCAAAAGAGTTAATGTGATTTTGATTGTGTCATTCGTATTGATTTAAGCGAATATGAGAAGGGATTAATTTTTAAGGGTACTGTGGTAAGAGTAAAGGAGTCGAAAAACTCAAACCGATTTTTGGCAAAACACATAAATAACAAATTTTTTGCTTCTATCCATAAGTGAGTTTAGGACTCAAAATGGGTTTGCAGTCATGTTTGAACATATAAACAAAGTTCATCAGTACATTGATGTTTACAACAACTTACTTTGTTCAGAAATTTGGTGCAATCCATTTTACTGAGTACTGAGATGAGAAGCTAAGAATACGCCAAAAAGATAGATAGATTTATATATTTTGAGTAGCTTCAGCTTCTTCAAACTTCATGAACTGATGTTAAAGGTAAGTAGTAATTCAACTTTTTGGTGCACAGATTATGTTTTTATATATATTATTGCTATTATTATTTTCAACGTGCTCTTCCTTGTCTCTTTGTTCTTTGTTAACAGAGGCACACGATTGTTTAATGTTAAGTGAGTGACTTAAGGTCATAATGATTTATTAATTAAAGCATAGACAAAAAAACATTAGATTGGGCAACTATTCCTATGGAGGGGGATAGATGGGTATAGAGGTGTACTTTGGAAAAAATTAAACTAACACGGTGAGGTGATATTTCTATATGTTACGTTTATTTTGGGAAGTAAGGTATTACTTAAGAAAAAAAAGGAATCACTTTATTCTGATAGATAACACTCGTACCAAGTTGCAAGTTGTTCTAAATTTGTAACCGTATATTATTGATTCTATTTTATATTAATTTATGTGTTTCTAGTCTTATAAATAGTTGTACTGGATTCTGTATATATAGATTAGTGATTTGATTTGAAAGGACTAATTTCATTTATGCACGATAGGTCCTTGTTGTCATATTCTTCTACTCTCTGTTGGCTCCGGCTCCTCCCCTTATCCTTACTCGGTTGTGTTTTCTCTCTCAGGTAAGTTCTCTGAACACTCAGTGTAATGTATAATGTGAATTATCGTGTTGTTTGGTAGTGGAGAGCTGAGCTCAATAGGATGTGATCTTATCTGATTGTATGATGATAATTTAATGTTTATGCATGTGTTTGTCAATATGTGTTGTTTGTTAGTGGAGAGCGGAGCTCAATAGGATGTGACGTGTGCTGATAATTTAGAAATTATGCATGTGTTTGACAATTAACTGCTACTTGTTAGTGGAGAGCGGAGCTCAATAGGATGTTTGGTACAGTATTTTATCTAAGTTTGTATTGATTTACGCTGCAATTTATATAAGCTCAACAATGTTGCAATATTTATAGGTTAACGGTTTTATTTTCTGTTAGAGTTAATAATTAATTTACGAAAGCCTTAGTTTCCTATTTGAGATTCAATATTAATGAGCATGCGTAACTTATAAAGGTATGCATGCTCATTGTATTGAATCTTGAATTGTCCAAGTGGGACAGTTTGGGAAAAAACTTTTTCACACTCGTACAATAGTCATTTCCATGTTCAAATGCCTTATAAATATACTTGTTGAAATCTCGGTCCGATGCATTTCCTTTTGTTCTCCTGGTGCATACTTGATCGCGGTGATGCTCACCGTGCTCGAGTCGTGTACTTGGAGACCGATGGGAAATGCTGTCGAAATTTTGTTAAGCATAAGGTATTTGAATAAGGGAATAACTATTATTAGCCGAGTGTGGGAAAGGTTTCTTCTCGAATGGGATAGGTTCATACCTTGTCATAAGAACGAGATTGATGGAGTTATTGGAATGCACCGTAATATATAAGTGTTAATTTTTTTTGGTCAGGCTATTTAATTGACAGCAATGGATATTCCGGAGAATCGAAAATGGATGTATCGTAGGTTGGATCGGAATAAACGTCTTAGGGAAGAGTATAGAGTTGGAGTGGGTGAGTTTATCGAGTTTGTTGTTAGCCAGGAGAGATTTATACGGCTCAGCGGTGATCATTTGAGGTGTCCTTGCAAAAGATGCAAGTGTCAATCTTTCAAAAGCGTGGATGGAGTAGTAGCCGATCTTTATGAGAAGGGCTTCATGCCTGATTACTATTGGTGGAGTAACCATGGTGAGACGTTGCCTGATTTAAACCCGATTGTGTTTGAAGGTTCGTACTATGGAAGTGGTGACCGGAGGGAAGAATTGAATCCATACGAACATATGACAATGGATCATGCTGGACCATCGGTTGGTGTTGTACTAGAAGAAGATGGGAGAGAAGATGGTGGAATGGGTTCCCAATACATAGAGGAGAATCCGAATCCCGAAGCTCAAAGATTCTATGATATGCTGAGTGCTGCATGATCTCCATTGTGGGAAGTATGTCGGGAGTACACGGAGTTGTCGAAGTGCATGGAATGGTTGAGTATCAAATCTGACTACAATATGCAAGAAGGTTGTTTTAATCGCCTCACCAGGTCAGTGTCCAAGGCGTTGCCAGAAGAAAATCGGATGCCTACTAGTTTTTATCATGCTAAGAAGTCTATGGAAATTTTGGGTCTGGGGTGTTTGGAAATTGATTGTTGCCCGAATGGATGTATGTTGTACTATAAGGATGATTCAGCGGAAAGCATAACATGTTGTCGATTTTGTGGTGCGGATCGGTATAAGACAACCACTAGGATGGGCATTGAGAAGAAGAGGTCGCTAAAAAAGATGTGGTACTTTCCGCTCGTGCCAAGACTTACAAGATTGTACTCTTCGATGGCCACTGCAGCTCACATGAGGTGGCATAGTGAGCATGAGAGGGAGCAAGATGTCTTGTGTCATCCATCTGATGGAGAAGCTTGGAAGCATTTTGATAGGGTTCATATGGCATTTTCGCAGGACCCTTGGAATGTCCGATTGGGGTTATCTACTGATGGATTTAATCCTTTTGGGCAGTCTGGAAAAGCATACTCTTGTTGGCCGGTTATCCTGACTCCATACAATCTTCCCCCGGGGATGTGCATGAAGCGGGAGTTTATGTTCCTAACAGTCATAATTCCGGGTCCGTCTAATCCAAAAGGTAAGATTGATGTGTACTTGCAGCCGCTGATAGATGAGTTGACGATGCTGTGGAATGATGGTGTGTTGACATATGACGTATCTTTGAGGTAGAATTTCATCATGAAAGCAGCTTTGATGTGGACGATCAATGACTTTCCCGCCTATGGGATGATGTCGGGTTGGATGACCGCGGGGAAGCTTGGATGCCCAATATGTATGGAGCGAATGAAGGCATTCATGCTTAAAAACAGTCGAAAGATCTCATATTTTGATTGTCATCGTCAATTCCTTCCAGAAGATCATTCTTATAGGCGGAACAAGAATTCATTCAAGAAGCGTTGTGCGGAGACAACACCGCCTCCATCACGTTTGACTGGTCCTAATGTATGGCGCAGAGTACAGCACTTACCGCTCATCCATGAATCCCAAGGAGAACATATTCCTGATTATGGCGTCCACCATAATTGGACAAAACAAAGTATATTTTGGAGGTTGCCGTATTGGAGGACGCAGCTACTCCGTCACAACATTGATGTCATGCATACTGAGAGGAATGTGTTTTTGAATGTGTTTGACACTGTGATGGACATCAAGGGGAGGACAAAGGATACAAATAAAGCCCGATTGGATCTGGATGAAATTTGTAATCGGAAGGAGCTTGAGTTGCAGGACGGTGGTCGTGGCAGACTTATCAAACCGAAGGCAAGTTATACACTAAGCAAAACACAGAAAGTGGCCGTCTGTAGGTGGGTTAAAGAACTAAAGTTACCAGATGGGCATGCTTCCAATCTGGGTAGATGTGTTGACATTAAGGAAGCAAAGTTACATGGAATGAAGAGTCATGATTGCCTCGTGTTCATGCAACGGTTGCTTCCAATTGCGTTCGACGCATTACCGAAGCAAATTTGGAACCCACTTGTTGAGCTTAGCCACATTTTCAGGGAGCTTACATCGACAACACTAAATGTGAATCAATTAAAGGATATGGAAGTCAAGATACCCGTTTTGTTATGTACGGTGGAGCAAATCTTCCCTCCGAGTTTCTTTGATTCCATGGAACACCTGCCAGTTCATCTACCTTACGAAGCACGAGTTGGTGGCCCAGTCCAATACCGCTGGATGTATCCATTTGAGAGGTAAACAACATCAACTATTTTACTTAATACATATGAAATTCACGAACACGAGATCGTAGTTTAGCTTTACCTAAAACTAGTAATTATTTGTATGTATCCCTCTTTAATAGGTTCCTGCACTCCCTTAAACACAAAGTCAAGAACAAGGCACGAGTGGAGGGTTCCATTTGTGAAGCATACTTAGTAGAGGAGACTTCCACTTTTCCCTCTTATTACTATCCGGACGAAGTTAACACGAGAAGGACTAGGATGCCTAGAAACGTTGATTCGGGCGAAGGAAGTTCAACTAGTCCTCCTATATCAATATTCAACTATCTGGACAGATTTAGTAGCAAATCAAAAGGATATTTCTTGGAGCAGCGTGACATTAATGCTTCTCATCTGTATATCCTTCAAAATTGTGAAGAGGTGGCGCCATATTTAGAGTAATTTTCTACAATGTCTTTTATAAGTTCAATTGACATTTATGATTATTAATCGTACTGTTGTTAATCTCCCATATGTAGGATGTACGGCAATTTTCTAAGGGATCTCCAACCTGACATTTCAAACGATCAGGTTGATCGAGAAATTACTTCTCACTTTGCTACGTGGTTCAGTAAATATGTAGGTTAAGCATCTTCATTTGTTGCAATACATTTTATCTCCTTAAATATATAGCATGTATAAGAATAATATAATATTTGATTTTTTAGGTACTAGATCCAGAAAACAATGTTCAAAATCCATTGTTGACAAATTTGGCATGGGGGCCTAGCAGATGGGTTACATCATGGAATACTTATATTGTAAATGGATATAAATTTAACACAAAAACATGGAATGAAGGAATGCAGTCGTGTAACTATGGTGTTTATGTGCGAGCCACTGACGGCAATGTAGAGGATGATTTCTATGGGGTTCTAATTGACATCCTTGAACTCGATTATACCGATTTCCCCGTGATGAAGTTAGTTATCTTCAAGTGTGATTGGTTTGATCCTACTCTTGACGTAGGGACAAAAATCAATAAAAAATATGGTATTGTTCAAGTTAGGTTGTCTCGAAGGTATAATAAGGCGTACGACCCATTCATTTTTTCACAACAGGCAGATCAGGTTTATTACTCGCCATATCCCGAAGGACATCAAGGCTGGTTGGGTGTTATTAAGATAAAGGCTCGCAGTATAATTACTGATAATGTAATCAACCAGCCTAAAAAAGATGCTCCGTACCAAGATGATGAGTTTTCAAGACCCCACGTACCGTTGCAAATTACGCCGGACATTATTGTTAATTCTCTGCCCGACATTTCCGGAAATGGGGAAGAAGTTGAAAGAGAGTTATTGGATCAATCCGAGTTGGACGCATCTAGCGAAGGCACATTCCGATCAAGTGAGACTGATGAGAGTGAGGTGAATTTAGTGACGGAGATTCTACTTAGGTAATTTATTTATGTCATAATTCATTGTGTAAATGTCATTCTACTTAGGTAATTTATTTTTGTATTATTTACACTGTTGTGTAATCATCTTTTCATATTTTACACAGATGGCAGATTCCTCTAGAGGTAGGGGTTGTCGTGGAGGTCGTGGCAGAGGTCATGTTGCGAGAGTCCCTTCACCGGCCGACCCACAGCCTTCAGATCGAGACCACCCTACCAGCACCTCTGTGGACGGGACACCTCAGGGTGATGGACTTGCACCCCCTACCCAGCCTCATGTGGTCGAGACACAAGCTGCACCCTCATCATCCACACCTACGACAGGACCATCATCATCATCGGGACGGGAGAGTCGTGGTCCATCCGACAGGAGGATTCTTCTTATCCCCAGGGGGATATCGAGTAAGCTAATTTAATTTTTTAATATATATAAAGTATCGTTAATTTTTATTTACTTGTTTTTTAAATTTATTTATAACATTTATTAATGCTCTAATTTTGCTGCAGCTTTTACGCATGAAGGGCCCCTTCTGATTCGATATCGAAGATCCTGCGGCGCAAGTTTGATGGTCCATGGCCTACATGGAAGGTCATCCCAGGGGGTCATAGGGATTAGTTGTTTCTAGAGTTTAAGGTAACAATTTATTAAGTTATTTAAATTAAATTTACATTATATATATATATATATATACACACACACACACACACACACACACACGAATTTCCTAACAACTGTACGTTGCAGAAAGAGCATAGGTGACACGTAGCTTTAGAGGGTCTCGTCAGAGACATATTTGAGCATAAGGGCTCACTGGTCATGAAGAATCTGACGAACAAGCTGAAGAAGGGTAAGAATAAGGGGAAGTGGGTGGATCTTGAGATCAGGAGGCAGCCGGACCAGTACTGGGCTACTGAGAAGTTCCAGGAGATCCAGGCCACAGCTCGGCGTAATCGAGCTTCTGATGGTGGCGCATGTGCTTGGACTGGCGGGTCTAAATCAGCCGCCGCCCACTACGACGAGCTGGTAATACATTAAACTTTTGACTTATTATACTATTTAATTAATTAGTTTTCATTTTTAATTATTCTTATGAATTTAAGATTATATTTTTCTGTGCAGAAAGCACAGAAACAGCGGGCCCCCATTGCTATGGAGTTGGTGGAGAGGACGAAGAAGTTGAAGTCGGGGACATGGGTCAACGGCAAGGCCCGTAACTATGCTGTAAGCAAAAAAACAATTTAGTGTTTACTTGTAATTTATTATAAATGATTTGTTAATATTGATTATAATTTTAACTAAATCTCTTCAACTATACTTTGTAGGTGGGCTTCAACGAGAAGAAGGACGATGCCATATCACCTGCCTCACAGTCACAAGATGAGGCCTTGACTGGTGATGGGCCCAGCTCTCCTATCTCCGTCGACGATAATGCCATTTATTTGGAGGTCATCGGGGGCATGAACAAGAAGGGGCACATGTATGGCCTCGGACACCTGGGAGGCGAGTTTATCGCTTCATCATCCGGCACGCCTGCTCCTTCCTACGCCGATACCGTCCCTCAGGAGCAGTTCAACCAAATGCAGGACACCATCACGCAGCTGAAGCGGAGCTTCGGGAGAAGAGCGAGAGAGAGCAGCAGATGGCGAACCAGATTGCACAGTTGACTCAGGCACACCAGCAGCTAGTGCAGACGAGCATCGAGCAGGCCAGACACTGCGACTGGTGTTGGAGCAGATGAGGATCCAGACTCCAGTTGCTCAGGGTGATGCTCTAACGGTTGTGCCGCCTGCTGTCGCTCCTCCAGTTCCACCGCCAGCTACTGATGCTGCTACTGCAGAGGACGATCAGATAGCAGACGTCGGTGTTACGTATGATTGTATATTTCATTAGTAATTTGGTGTGTTTTATTAGTAATTTTGCTAAACTTTAAAGAAAATCAGAAAAAAATTATTATTTTAAAAAAATTTAATAAAAATCAGTTTAGCGACCGAATTAGAAACCAATAACTCGGTCGCTAAACTTTAATTAGAATTAACAAATTGTGGTCTAGCGACCGAAAATCTGTCGCTAATATAGGTTAACAGTAACCAACATTGGCGACCAAAATAGCAACCGATTATCGGTCGCTAAAAATGGTTACCCAAACAATTCGATCAACCGTGTAGCGACCGTTTTTTTATTATTTAGCGACCGAAATTACGGTCGTCATTTAGCGACCGAATTATTATTTTGGTCTCTAAAAGTTTAGCGAACATGTTATTAGCCACCACCATGAATCGGTCGCTAACTTAAATAGCGACTGAATTAGAAAGTTTAGCGACCGAATATGCCGGTCGCTGAACAGTTCTTTTTTTATAGTGATACTACCTATCTATCAACTCAATAATGTACTCTTTTTTTTTTTGGAAAGGCAAAAGAGCAAATATTATGAAAGGAAGCTACAGCACAAGCTTTGCTACAACTGAATTACAACCATATCAGAAAAACAGAACAAATTAAAAATAGTACATATACGCCTCTGATAATAATCAACTGCCACTCACCAGTCACCAGTAGGATATATTAAAACGAATCTTAAAAATGATATGAAGTATGACAGTAGCTCTTTGTTATGAAAGTCAAATGGATATGTTATCAGGTAGTGCATATGTTCATTATTAAACAACATTATCAAGCCTATCAACAATGTTAGACATATCAGAAAATGTAACTGGGAAACTAATGTAACTGCAGTTGAATAATGCATGTATCAGAAAATGAGAGTGGGCAATGGTTTAGGGGCTAACTGGGCTAATCTTGGGGAACGCAGTGGAGGACGGTGGTGTTTGAAGCCAGCCGGGCCAACAGTGGTACCAAACAACGGAGAAGGGCAGAAAGGAACAAGCTTGGGCGTGGAGAAGGACGAAAACGAAGGAGAAGGACGCAAACGACATGCGAATGACGGGGAGGAGATGACACACACAAACGGCAGAGACAGGCAGCCGAACAAGCTTGGGGGTGGCGGAGGGTTTAGGTTCAGGAAGGAATGACAGCAAAGAGAATGAAATATAACAAAATAATGGGCGCGATCGATGACCAGACACTGGAGAGAATGAAAATAGAGCAAAATAGGGGCTCCATTACACACCGGTTGTCCAAAACCGATGTGGTTATTGTATATTACACATCGGTTCTACAGAAACCGATGTACAAAGTCCAAATTTTTTTGAAAATTTGTTGTTGTTTTTTAATTTTTAACATCGGTTGCAAAAAATCGATGTGATTAATAGCTATTAGACATCGGTTATGTAGTAACCGATGTAGAAAATCCAAAAAGAATTTAAATTCCATTTTTTGTTTTATTTTTTGGACATCGGTTGGTAAAAAACCGATGTAGAAATTTTTTAACATCGGTTATTATCAAAACCGACGTGAAAGATTTTGTTTTTAATTTTAAAAATGCCACCACCTCAGTTTACACATCGATTTTAAGGAAACCGATGTTAAATCTTGATGTTAAAAGCATATTTTGCACTAGTGAAAATTGAAGGAAAGCACACCCGGTTCACAATTAAATCAAAGTGTACCACTATGATTTTTTTTTTTTTTGATTCAGAAGGAAATAAAGAGATAGAAAGCTAAAAGGGTGCCAAGTTCAAAAGAAAGACCGAAAGTGCAGTGCTGCAGTGTGTCTTTCTCTTTTGTTCCTTGAGAAAGATCAAGAAAGATGGAATTTAGAGAGACCCAGGTACCGAAAGAGAAATAGAATGAGAGAATTAGGGAAAATATAAAGTCTAAATAGGAAATAAATTAAGAGTATAATAAATTTTAAAAAATATTAAATCAAAAACATATTCTTCAGATATAGTTATCATATTATTCTCTACCAAAAAAAATCATATTATTTTTTATTATTTTATTATTAATTTTTTTAAATAATTATTTTTTTATTGATAAAAAAATAATTATATAAATTTTTATATAATATTTATATATCCTACGTAAAATTCTAGTACAATAAATTTTATATTATATATATAAAAAAATTATACTACTAATCCCTCCAAAAATTTGGAGCCCAGGACGATCGCCTACGTCGTCCGTGCTCAGGACCACCTCTGATCTTAAGAGATAAGTGTAGTAATAGCATAAACTTCAAGGAAAATCAATGTAATTTCTGAAACCAAATTTAATGATAGTATGACACCAAACGTAATTAAGCCAAATATCAACAGCGATACACGTTGTCCACATTAAAAAAAAAAAATAGTCATTGTTGGTGAATTTTTATGCAAGTTATCGTCTGTAATTAATAACAATAATGTTAACTTCCAGGGACTCGGGGGCGTCTTTATGTTACCCTGCTCCCTTGATGTACATATGTTGGGCCGGGCCACCTCAGATGCTTATATATATATATATACATATATATATATATATATATCTTGAGATGATCCACAGTGGCATTTTGGTATCAAAGTCATAGTGCTCTGGTATCTATTTTGGTCTTGAGTTGTCCCTTTCTTGCAGCGTTGGTCAGCCTGAAGGGTGTTCCCAGTCGTAAATCCCGACGAACAGGGTAGTAAAACCGTTGGTAAGCCTGGTGGTCCCGGTGTTAGTAAGGTAACCCGGTTTCCATTATAGGTACTAGAGTATTAGGGTTTAGATCATCATGTCTAGCCTTCTGAAAATGATCTCACGAAAAGGTAAGGAAAAAATAGAAGAAATAGGTGAATCAAGTAATAATGAAAGTCTTAATTCTTCTTTAATAAATGAACAACAAATAATTTTGCCTGATATAGAGCAGAAACTTCATAATTGGAGTATTCCTCCATTAAATGTTTCTGAAATATATAAGACAAAATTAATGGATAAATTCAAATCAGATTTTATAATTAAAACTGCTGAATATACAATTAAAGTAGATAAAACTCAAGAAAGTTTAAATCTCTTGAATCTTTCTATGTTAAAAGAACATAAACAAACATATAAGTTTTTGCACATTGGTTTAATTCAAGTTGCTATTAAACCATTGCATAGATTAGGCATAGATACACCAGTGTGTGTATGCCTAAGAGATACTCGACCTGCAAGGTTCGAGGATCAGATTCTTTCAATAATTGAGACCAATCTTCATGATGGTCCAACTTTTTTCAATAATTTTCCAAATTATACCATGTCACTTGAAAGTCTTGGTAAAAACAAACATAACATCAAATTAGATATTAAAATAAAAGAAGGAATTTGGAATCCTAATTCCTACCCAATGGCAGTAATATACAAGATATATTACAAAGCTATGAAAACAAATATTTCTCCAAAAGCTTTGAATATTTCATCAAAAGAAGATACTTTGCTTTTGCAAGTTAATCTTGAAAAATCAAATGCAGTAACACCAAGGAGACTTAATCACAATGATGTCTCTAGAAATTTAGAATGGAATTTGCAAGAGATTCTGCCTCCAGAAGAGCCAGAACCTTCGCAAATGACAATACCAGTTGAGTATTCATCTGGTAATGTTTCTATTAGTTTTGCTCCATTTAGTAGAAGTAATTCTACTAGATCTTTATCCTTTAGGACTCCTGAAGGATCAAGGCAAACTAATATTAATAATTCAAGGAGATCTATGGACTCTTTTCATTCATTAAGGTTAGAAGGTATGAGAGATCATCATGTTACTCCTCAACCTGAATATAGAGTTGAAACACCCCCAGAGTGTTCAACCTGTAGTTCGGAGAGAGTCTCCAACTCTGTCGAAAATAAATCAAAGTTTTGAAACTCCAAACCAAGTTTTTGTGATAACAAAATTTTACATTGATAGAGAAAAGGTTCAAAAAGAGTTTTTAAAACCTGAACATCGAGAACAAAGAAAATGGGTTTTCTCTTCATTTTCTCAACCTGAAAGAATAAAATATAGGGAAACCTATTTTGCTTATTTGGAAGAGGTAGAGGATGACACTATTCCCTACTTCGAATGGTTTGAAAAACACTGTTTCAAAAATTTAGAATTAAAAACTTTAAATTCTGCAAAGAAAATTTGGAAAACAGTCAAAGGGAAAGGGGTTATTTCGGTAATTCCTCCAGTAGAAGAAATTACTTTTCCAAATATTGATAATATAGAAATAACAACATCTCCTTTCAAAGCTATGAAAGAAGATTCCAAAACTTTATCTGTTCAAAACCCCACACGAAATGATATAAAAAATATTCAACATCAATTAAATTATACAAATCAACTTTTATACCAAGTGGCAAGCACTTCAGAAGAAATGCAGATACCTCAAAAAGAAGAAACTTCTTCCAAAACATCATTAATAACCCCCTTAATAACTCCTTATAAGTTGTCAGATTCTGAAATAAAAGATATTAAGATTGGGAAAGAATCTAACAATGAATTACTAGATGAAATTAATAAAAGATTGGCTTCATTAAAATTATCATCATCAAAGTTAAATGTAATAAAAAAATGAAGATGTTTTAGAATTAGAAAATTTTTTTGCTGATACTGACATTGATGTTGTGAATAAAATAAAAAATACCTCAAGAACATACCCCACATCGAGAAATTATTATCACAGGCCTACTTTACCTGATATTCAATTTGAAGATAATAGTTTAGATAATGCTTCACAATATACGGGTGAAGGCATTGTTGAATGGAATATTGATGGATTTTCATAACATCAAATAATACGAAAATTAGAAGAAATGTCCATGGCAGCTACTGCCTACAAGGCAAGAAAAAACAATGCTTTAAGCACTGTTAAAATTCTAATTTAAGGTTTCACTGGAAGCCTTAAAGGATGATGGGATAATAATTTAAGAAAAACAGATAGAAATGCTGTTCTCTCTTTTACTAAAACAGAAACTAGAAATGATGAGCATGGGCAACCTATGCAATATGTAGTAGATCAGCAAGTAGAAGCTTTGATATTTGCAATATCTCAAGCTTTTATTGGTGATACTAATACATTTGCTGATAGGTCTCTCGAAATTTTGAATAATCTTTACTGTCCAACTTTTGGAGAGTTTAGATGGTATAAAGATAATTTTTTGACAAAAATTTATACAAGAACTGATTGTAGAGAAGCTTATTGGAAAGATAGATTTATCTCAGGTCTTCCCAAAAACTTTTCTCAAAAGGTAAGAGCTCAAATTAAATTGGAGTACCCTGGTACACCATTGGAAGAATTAACATATGGAAGAATAATTTCAATAATAAATAAAACTGGATTACAATTTTGTACAGATATTAAAATGCATCGACAAGCCAAAATTGAAAGCAGAACTAACAATAAATAATTAGGTAATTTTTGTGAACAGTTTGGATATGAAAAGTTAACTCCTCCTTCTAAACAAAGGAGAGTAAAACCTCAAATGTTTAAAAATTATAAACGGTATAATAGAAAAATCCCAAAAGAAAAACCCATTAAAACTTTTAATAAAATAAAATCTCAAAATAAGACCTTTAATAGAAATTTTGATAAAGGTTTTAAGAAAAATATAACTTGTTATAAATGTGGCCGTGTAGGACATATGGCAAGAGATTGTAGGGTTAAACAAAAAATAAAAGAATTAAAAATGGATGAAGAAATCAAAGAGCAAATTTCTAAAATCTTGCTCTGTGAAACTGAATCAATCTTATATTGATTCATCCTCTAAGGATGATCAAGAGATAATATATCAGAATCAAGAAACATCTTCTGATTCTGATGGTGGCTGTTTAAGTTGTGGATGCTTAGGAGATAATTGTGATTGTAAATTTACAATCAATGTTATCTTAAAAGAAGAACGTGTCCTCCTTGATCTGGTAGGTCAAATTGAAGACCCACAAGTCAAATTAGCTATGTTAGAAAAATACAAAGAATTAGAAACACAAGAAGTTGAAACAAACGAATTCAAAGGATATAGTTTAAAAGATATTTTGAATCCCCAAAACATTCCAGAATCATCATTTAATCAAGAACCTCTAAGTCTTTCATTTTTATATAAAGAAATTTAAAATTTAAAGAATGAAATTATTGATTTAAAGAACAAATATAAAATTTTGCAACAAAATTTTTCAAAAACCTCGGGGAAAGGTAAAGGAACTGTTTCCACCTCTTCCTCTACTCAACATTTTGATGAAGAAGCTTGGTATAGTGAAGAAGCAAACTTCTTTATGAGATTAAAAACAATGCAGCAAAAATGGCATGTAAAGGTAAATTTAAAAATAAACAAGTCTTTTCATCAGCCATTTGTTGCTTTAATTGATTCAGGAGCAGACCTTAACTGTATACAAGAAGGTCTAATCCCTACTCAATACTATCAAAAAACAATTCAAAAATTATACACTGCAAATAACCAAAAACTACAAGTCAAATATAAATTAGATGAAGCAAGTATCTGTAACCAAGGAATTTGTTTTAAAAGCTCATTTCTTCTTGTTAAGGATACTTCTGAACAAATAATTCTTGGAACACCTTTTTTAACACAGCTCTATCCAATGAGAATCTGTGAAAAAGGAATAAAAACTGTAAAAAATAATCAAGAAGTCCTTTTTGAATTTATAAACCCGATAAAAGAAAAAGAACTAAATAATATAAAAGATAATCTAGAAGAAACAAACTTCCTGTCAATTGTACAGGGAAAAGAAAATCAAATAGGGTTTCTTCAAAAAGAAATTCTATATGAAAAAATTGAAAAACAACTACAAGACCCTTTTGTAAAAGAAAAAATAATTAAATTACAAAAAGAATTTGAAGATGAAGTTTGTTCAATTATTCCCGCTGCTTTTTGGGAAAGAAAAGTCCATACGGTATCTTTACCGTATGAAGAAGGATTTGATGAAAGTAAAATACCCACTAAAGCTCTACCTATTCAAATGAATAGTGAGACTTTAGAATTTTGCAAAAAAGATATACAAGGTCTTTTAGATAAAAAATTAATTAGGCCAAGTAAATCCCCTTGGAGTTGCACAACTTTTTATGTAAATAACCAATCAGAAATTGAACGTGGATAACCTAGAATGGTGATAAATTACAAACCTTTAAACAAAGCTTTAAGATGGATTAGATATCCTGTTCCAAATAAAAAAGATCTTATAAAAAGGCTATATGATGGTGTTATATTTTCAAAATTTGATTTAAAATCAGGTTACTATCAAATCAGATTAAAAGAAGAAGATAAGTATAAAACTGCTTTCACTGTTCCTCTAGGCCATTACGAATGGAACGTAATGCCTCTAGGATTGAAAAATGCTCCATCAGAATTTCAACATATTATGAATGATATTTTAAATCCTCATTCTGAATTTACTCTCATCTACATAGATGATGTTTTAATATTTTCTAAATCATTAGAACAACATTTTAAACATTTAAATATTTTCAAAGAAACCATTAAAAGAAATGGCATGGCCTTGTCAGCCAAGAAAACAAAAATGAGATTTCTAGGTCATGAAATTTTCCAAGGAACAATAACTCCAATAAGTAGAAGCATTGCTTTTGCTGACAATTTTCCAAATGAACTAACAGATAAAAAACAATTACAACGATTTTTAGGGTGTTTGAATTATGTTTGAGTTCATTCCAAATATTAGGATAAAGTGTAAACCTCTTTATTCTAGGCTTAGGAAAACTAAAAATCCTAAACCATGGTCTCAGGAATTATCTAATTTAGTTGCCGACATTAAAAAGGATGTCAAGTCTCTTCCGTGTTTAGGTATTCCTCATCCCGAAGCGATTCTAATAGTTCAGACCGATGCTTCAGATAAAGGGTATGGTGGTATCCTACTCCAGATCCTTCCAGAGTCAAAAGTTGAACAGATTGTCAGATATCACTCTGGTCTTTGGATCTCATCACAAGAAAAATATAGTACTATCAAAAAAGAAATTTTATCTATAGTACTATGTATTACAAAATTTCAAGATGATTTGTTTAACAAAAAATACTTATTACGAATTGATTGTAAAGCAGCCAAAGATGTTTTAGAAAAAGATGTTAAAAATATTGTTTCAAAACATATTTTTCCCAGATGGCAAAGTCTTTTAAGTTGTTTTGATTTTGAAATTGAGTATTTAAAAGGTGAAAATAATTTTATCCCTGATTATCTAACCAGGGAATTTTTGCAGGACAAATCTTCTTAAATGGCATCTTCGGCCCGAGGAGGGTCTGTTCGTGGAGGGGCCTCCCCCTCTTCAAAATCCAAAAAACTAACAATTTATTCATTTGCCCCTTCGGCGGCCCAAATTGCCCAAAAAGGCCTTCCAAAATCAAATACCCCAAATACAAACCACAAATAAATTCTCCCTTTTAACTGACCCAAAAACCCCAGAAATTCAAAGAGAACCCCTTCCTTGCAAAACCAAATTAGGTTGTACAAGGCATGTATTGGTAGAACCAGAAATGGGCGATCCTAATGCTCATGAACCTTGGGATCTATTAAAACCATTATTACCAAAAGACTTTGGTTGGATTCCTGTCTATGGCATGGATAAACCTTTGTCTTTTTATCAATATGTTTTAATAGATACCAACTCAATTGAATTGACTCAAAATGAAAATGAAAATGCCCCTGGCATAATTGCATATTCTCAATGCAAAATTTTGAAAGTTCTTTCTCTCTCAGAATGGGGCCAAAATTCCCTAAAACCAAAAAGATTTTCTCGGGTATTTGACCCACCTGTATACAATTACTGGGATTACCAAAAAGCTTGGGAATATTTCCTTTGCCAGCCAAATCCTCGGCATTCCTGGTATTTTAATATTATCAGTAATCAAACCAGGTTTCCAAACTGGTTTATGGAGTGGTTTTGGATGTATGGATTATCCGCTGAAATTCTTCCAAACTCCCTCTATCAAATTTACCTTGAATATAAAACCCTTACTCCAAAAATCCCCATATTTGCAAAATTACTACATTTCTGCGCACAATTTGGTATTGCTTGGTTATTAAAATTCAACTCTGAATACCATATTCATTTGCCAGATCCATTTCCAAAATTTGTTTGTTCCACAAATACTGTCTCCTGGCGGAGAAAATTTAGTGAGAAAATTGTGTTAGATAAATTTGAAACTTGGAAAAAATTTGGACTTCAAAAAAGGAGGCTTCCTTCGTCCCTCTCTCCAAGTGCACCCTCTCCAAATACAAAAGAAAAAGAAGTGATTGGTTCATCTCAACCATTATCGACATATTCAATTAATGTTAATGCTTCCTCCTCAACAGAACTCAAGAAATTATTGTTGGAAGAACTATCATCTGTTGGCTCAGATAATGAAGAAGAAAATGAACCAGTTGATGAATTCGAATATAATCCTTTTCTGGAAAACAATGATCTAGACATAGGATTCTTTGATCAATAATTTGGTTTTGTCGCATCTCTCCTTTGGAGATAAGTAGATGGCAGACAAGCTCCACTCAAATGTCCACTCAAAAATAAAGAAAAAGAAAAGTTGTTTGTCGTGTTGTGCCGACGAATCTTCATGGCAGACAGAAATCAATTATCAACAGTAAAAGTAGGTCGCAAAAGTCAAAAGCTCTACAGTACCTGCTTTTCGGATTTCAAAATTTTCAAGTCCGCTTCTCTTCGAAGGCTTCTTGCATCTATAAATGGAAGGCTTCAAGACAGAAATAGGCAGACTTTGTACCTCGCTCTCAGCTTACTAATTTGCTTTCTTTGTAATCTTGTAGTGTTTTGAAGAATTGTACAAGTTTTCTTAGAAGAGCAAGTGTTTGTAAGTTTCTTTAAATATTCGAAATCTTTTGTTGTAATTCAAGTGTTTGAAATAATCAAATATTTTGATATCATACTTTCATTCTATACTCTGATTTTACTATTTTCAACTGTTTTCTCTAATATCAGTTCTTGAGATGATCCACAGGACCAGAATGCCACTGTGGATCATCTCAAGAACTGATATTAGAGAAAACAGTTGAAAATAGTAAAATCAGAGTATAGAATGAAAGTATGATATCAAAATATTTTATTATTTCAAACACTTGAATTACAACAAAAGATTTCGAATATTTAAAGAAACTTACAAACACTTGCTCTTCTAAGAAAACTTGTACAATTCTTCAAAACACTACAAGATTACAAAGAAAGCAAATTAGTAAGCTTAGAGAAATAAATATAAATATAAATATATATATATATATAAATATAAATATATATATATATATATATATTTGTTCATCAAATTTTTTTAAAAAGTTTTTATCACTTTTTAAAATTTAATTATTTTTATTTTTAAACTCTGGTATCCTCCGACCAGGAGTCAGAGACTAATCCTTCAAGATACTGAGATCTATTTAAGGGGTTGACCTCTCCCAACAGATGTTCTTCCATACGCATGAGCCAGGAATCGAACCCCTGACCACATGCTTAAGGGGCCTAGTTACCAACTGTATCACACCATGTTGGTAAATATAATTATGTTTAACTGATAGTATGTAATCTCTTAAAAAAAAAAAAAACTGACAGTATGTAATAGAAGCTAAATGTGAAGATGCTCTTGACTTTACTATTGAATATATACACACACAGGCTTGTCTTTAAAGGTCTCTTAATTAATACAAAATTGACAAGTTCTCATTAATTAGGAGCATAGAAAGTTATAATACACCTGAACGATAAAATTATATGGTTGAATAATTGAAATGGATAAGTCGAGCATGTAAAACAAAAAGGGAATGCGCAAGTGTGTTGCTGAGATAGAGAAATTATTAGAGTTGAATCGAATAAATGTCTTTTTGAAAATATATTGAATGTTAATTATTTAACAAAAGATCTGGAAGTTGAACTTATTTTATGTTTTTGAAACAGTAACCTAGATCGAAGTCTCTCGAAACGTATACAATTGACAGAACTATTGCCCTCTTGGCTAGATTAAAGGTGCGTTTGGGTAAACAACTTAATTAAGAGTTTATCACATAAGACCTTATCGCATGAGAGCTTATGCCATAAGTGCTTAAAGAAAGAAAAAGAAAGAAAGGGACATGAGAGGATTCGAATAGTAAAAAACACGGAGAGGGTGTTTAGTGCATAAGCTCTTATGATAATTCCATAAGCTTCTCCCAGTGACTTATGAAAATAAGTCAAAAACTCCTTATGGGATGGCATAAGTTATTTTTATAAGCTCTGCCAAACACACTGCATAAGAGCTTATGTCATCAGATAAGTCAAAAGGAGCTTAAATAAGCTCTTCCAAACGCACCCTAAATCTGTGGGCCTCCTGCGGATCTTCAATATAGTTTCGCACGTGCCAATTAGTGTCATTCCATTATGCACCTAAAGTAACTTGTGAACAGAGTGTTTTTAGGACATAATGAGTAACTTACAGCTAATGAATTCCAAACGATTGTATTCAATTTAATTTAAGATGGTTATATACAGAAAAAGGCAAGTATGATTTAGTTGCCATGTAACTAATATATTATTATAGTGCAGGTAAGAACTGTTAATATCAATTGTTGAAATAATATTTCTCTAACCTTAATCTCGCATCAGGGATTTTGAGTGTTGTGTGCAAACTGAAAAATTGGTGTCCTTTTTTGATAAGATGAATGTGTGTGTCTCAAAAACGTATAAAGATGTGAAAAAAACTAGTCATTAATTATTTTATACAACCTCAAGTGAAATAAAATATTATCGAAGAAAAGAAAAAGATTAAAATAGCAAACTATAATATAATTATAGAATTATAGCAAAAATACTAGTTTGATTCCAATCATTAAAACCTTCTTTTGCTAAGTGGTTTGGTCTATGGCTTGTTCCAAATAACTTATAACAAAAACAAAAAAGCTCTATCTATTTCTTTTGAATAAACAAGTCAACTCCTATCTTGATTTTCTCCATTAGAACAATAATGAATGTAATATGGGGTAGGGCTAAGATACACCACCCATATTTTGCACCACCCACTACACAACCCATATGTGGCAAATTTTGGACCAATCAAATTGCCACATGGGTTTGGTCAAAATTTCAAACTTTCTAGTTGTATTTCTACTGTAGTCAAATATATGAATACAATATATTGTAGTATAGTATATGTACTCTTTGTATTCGCAAATTTAACCCATATTAAAATAATGTTTTTTGATTAAAAAAATTGATTATATAAAAAAATAATATTTTAATATGAATTAAAATAATGTTCGTTGCCAATAATATTTTGCAATATAATCAGTTTTTTTAATCAAAAAACATTATTTTAATATGGGTTAAATTTGCGAATACAAAGAGTACATATACTATACTACAATATACTCTATTCATATAGTTTGATTATAGTATAATACAACTAGAAAGTTTGAAATTTTGACCGACCTATGTGTCAATTTGATTGGCCCAAAATTTGTCACATGGGTGGTGTAGTGGGTGGTGTAAAATATGGGTGGTGCATCATAGCCACCCCCTGTAATATGATGACGAGAAGTACCTATCAAGATTAGAGCTGTCAAAACGGACCCGGCCCGACGGGCCAGCCCGTTTAGCTCGATAAAAATGGCGGGCTGGGTTACTAAAACTAGAGCCCAGTTGATTTTTGGCCCGGCCCGAAAATTTGTTGGCCCATCAATGCCTAGCCCGAAACGGGCCGGGCCAGCCCACTGGCCCGAATGCCTTTAGCATTTTAGCCTTGTTGGCCCTAAACACCGAATGCCTGTAGCCTTTTTATCAAACCAAGTTTACTGTTTAGCCTTTTATCAAACCAACTGTGCGTCATCTTGCTCTACCCGCATCTCTCTGCGTCTGTACTGCAACCTCACCACCCTCTCTCCATCTCCGACTCTCTACGTCGTCAACGGTGGCTCTCTGCGTCGCCCTCTCTCCGTCTCTGGCTCTCCGCGTCGCCAACTGTGGCTCTCTGCGTCACCCTCTCTCCGTCTCTGGCTCTCTGCGTCGCACTCTCTCCGTCTCTGGCTCTCTGCGTCACTGCCACCGCTCTCTCTCTGTCTATCATCATCGCCAACCTCACCACGGTGGTCTCTTCATCACAATCCACATCTGGTAGATCTTCTTTTTCTTCTTCTTAACGGTAGTAGCAGAGTGATCAACTGATTTCATATTTTCAGTGTTGTTGAGTTTGATTTTGTGTGGGGAGTGAAAATGAGTGGCTTCAGTGAACGAGTTAGATGGAGTGATTTTAGGGTTCACAGTTTTTTTTTGTCCAACAAATGAAGATTGGGAAAGAGGAAAGAAGATTTATGAATTTTTAGAGCCTTTTTATGAAATCACCAAAATGTTTTCCGGTTCTAAATATCCTACATCCAATTTGTATTTCATGCAAATATGGAAGATTGAGGTTCTATTGAAAAATAGTAGATCAAGTCAAGATTATGTGATTAGTGATATGTCTTTAAGAATGATGGAAAAGTTTGATAAGTATTGGAATGAGTGTAGCACAATTATTGCTTTAGGATGTGTTCTTTATCCTAGGTTGAAGTTGCAAATGCTTAAATATGCTTACTCTAAACTTTATTCCAATAAGCTCTTGGTTGATGAGAAGTTAAGTGTTGTGAAGAATGCTTTGTATGAACTTTTTAATCATTATGACAACAATTTGGAAGTTCATAATTCTATGATGGATGCAAGTACTTCCACTCAAACTTGTCAAGAAGGAACAAGTATTTCAACATTGCCAGCGGACTATGATGTAAGTTATTGTACTTCAACAAACTTATTCATCTTTCATCTATTGTACTTGTTTTAATCTCTTAGTAATTATTTGATAGGAATTTGAAGCAGAAGAGAGTAAAGAAACTTTGTTGAATGGAAAATCTGAACTTGACCTCTACTTGGAATAATCAAAACTTGTGTCACAAGGATTTAGATGTTTTGGATTATTGGAGGGATAATAGCCGTAGATTTCCTGATTTAGGAAAGATGGCTAGTGATATATTGAGTATTCCAATTACCACGGTGGCATCTAAGTCCACTTTTAGGATTGGAGGTCGTATTTTGAGTAAGTATAGAAGCTATTTACTTTCAAAAAATCTGGAAGCTCTCATTTGTGCTCGCAATTGGTTACTTGGGTTCTCACAAGATGGTAAGAATAATTTTTGAAGCTCTTATATAGCTTTGTTTTGTACTTTAAGTTACTACTACTATATGTTATTGTTATGGCTAAATGTATATTTTTGTAAGAGGATTGAGTTCTATTGATGGTGCGAATGAAAGGACAACCAAAGTCAATGAAAAAAAGAATCATTTGAATGTCATCTTTGAGGAGGAGTAGGAAGAAGAAGAATGATGTTGAATGAAGATGATAAGCTTCAATGTTTTTTGAGATGGGATCCTACTTATGTTATGCCTTTATGTCTTTTTTTTTGTGACGAGATCCTCATCCTAATTTTTTTGTGTTATTTTTTTTGGTACATATGACATATCCTATACTTTTCGTGTTACGGTTAAACTTAAATGTATGTTTATTATAACGATGGATATTTATTATAACTATGGTACATGCATTTCCTATGTTAATTCATAAGTTATAACCATATGAATGGAATGGTAATGGAATTTGTTAGTTAATAAAATGAATTTTAAAAAACAATAAAAATAATTTTAAAAAAACATTATCGGCCCATGGGCTAGCCCGTTTGGCCCGCAGCCCGCATAGGGCTGGGCTGGGCTAGGAAATTAGCAGCCCAGTTGATTTTTGGCCCAACCCAGCCCAGCCCGAAACTGACTTGGCCCGAACAGGCCGGCCCGAATGGCTGGGCCAGCCCGTTTTGACAGCTCTAATCAAGATACCTACCTAGCTAGTCAGTCATGCAGAAGGAGGGATAAAATAAAGGGTTTATACATTCTAATTTGAGCGAAAGAAAGGAGAATGAAAGGGGTCACAACTAGAGTTTCAATTTTTTTACAATTTTCTAATAATATATAAATTTTCTAATAAAATTAAATTTTTTATATTGTATATTATACATTTAATTAAAATATAATATTAATTGTAAACAGGTCGGGCTCTTAAGTATAAAATTTTTATTTTAATATATACTGTACTGACCGAAAATATAAGGCCGAGGACTTGCCGAGGACTTGTTAATAAACTGGACCAACCGAGCTTACTCTTATAAATGGGCCTTAACACGAACTCCTCCAAGGCCGATGGCTCGTTAATACACTTATCATCCGAGAATAAATACTCGGATCTATCCCGTAATAAACCACCTGTGAAGGAACCTCGGTCCCGTGCAATCCAGTCACAACTGACTGGGCCGAATATCTCGCTGGTCCAAATATCCCTCTGCATAACTCGGAGCCTTATCCTTATCTTTATCAAGTTACGATAACAATCCGATCCTAACAAATAGGATCTCAATAACAGTCCAACTCAAACTGTTACATCAAAACATCTCTATAAATTGGGGTCCAACCCCCTCACTTAGAACTACGTTTGCTTTGATTCCCATTTGGATACGTAGGAGCAGAATTCCCATTATGTCAAGCTATTCCAAAACACTCCCACAAGAGCTTCTCCGAACGAGTATCTCTCACTTGAGATATTTGGACGGAACATTTGGCGTCGTCTGTGGGAATCGAAGCAAAATTTTCCCATACCACAAACAATGGTGAGGACAAGGAGCGGGAACTGCAGGAGAGAGAAGCCAGAGAATGCCAACAATGGGGATAATGGAGAACGATCCATAAACCCAGCAATGACGACCGACAATCCCATCATTCAAGAACTCCTCGCACATGTGGCAATGCTGAGAAGGGAGAATGAGGAGATTTGTCGGCAAAACAGCCGTCGTGAACGAGAAGAAAGCAGAGAAAGGTCTGCCTCTTCTCCTCATGAGAGAGAGCGCCGGACAGCCGAGAATGAAGCATCCAGAAACACGCGCAAAGAAGAAGGAGTCCCACAACCCCGTCTTTCTCACCATGTTGACCGAAGAGGCGAGGAGGAATTTCCTAGGCAGGCCCCTGAACTTTCACTTCAGGCAAATAGGCCTAATGAGAGGGCCGGCGCGCGGAGGCCGAGACATCCCTTCACCGACGCCATCATGGAGGTTCCTCTACCGGCCAACTACAAACCAATAAATATTGACAGGTATGATGGCACTTCGGACCCGGAACGTCATTTAGATGCTTTCACTACTCAAATATACCTCTTTACCGACAATGATGATGTCATGTGTAAAGTCTTCCCTACTACTCTGAAAGATGCTGTGTTAAGCTGGTATACCCAGCTACCGCCAGCATCAGTTGACTCCTTTGACACATTCGTGACTAAGTTTAACGCTCAGTTTGCCACAAGCCGAGCTCATAAAAAAACCTCGGCCTCGTTGGTAAACTTTAAGCAAGAAAAAAATGAGTCCCTGCGTGATTTTATGGCCAGGTTCAGCAAAGAGACTGTCCTCATTCGGAATCTCAGTGCCGATGTCGTACTACATACTATTTTGACCGGGTTACGGCCTGACCCCTTCGCCAGACACCTAGCTCGGAAGCCTCCGACCAGTATGGATGAGTTGAGGAGAAAAGCTGCCGGATTCATTAATATCGAGGAAATTGAAGAGTCTAAGAAGAGAGAAAGAACCGATGACTCTGTTAGGCGAGAAGGGAGAGAGAAGAGGAGGGCTGGAGGTGACAAGCAGAAATTCAAAAACACATCCGAGCATTTACATAGGGGACCGAAGTATGAGCACTATACCCCCCTCAACACCAACCGAGCTCGGGTATTTGAGGAAGCCTACAACGCAGAACTTTTGCAGCTCCCCAACCGTGGCCACACACCCCAGAATGCTGATCGACAGAAGCATTGTCGGTACCATCGTAACTACGGGCATACCACCGAGGAGTGCTGGGTCCTGCGTGACAAGATTGAAGAGTTAGTGTAAGCTGGTCATCTGGATAATTTCGTTCGGAGAAATCACAACAATGGTGAGGGGCGTGACAGAGGTAGAAGAAGAGGAGGTGGCCAAATCCCGGGAAGGGGCGGCAGGAGGAGGCACGATGAGTTCAGCTCGGAGAAAACACATGCGGGCTATTCGGGCTGTTAACTCGGTAGCTGGAAAACCCCCGAGGATTTTCCCGCCGATTATCTTTTCCGATGAAGACTTATTGGGTGTGGATCCTAATCAGGATGACCCTATGGTAATCACAGTGCAATTGGCCAACTTCTCGGTCAAGAGAACTTTCGTCGACCAAGGGAGCTCGACTGATATTCTATATTATTCAACATTTCAGAAGCTCGGGATCCTAGAAAAATCTATTCAGCCATACGACAGTAAGCTCGTCGGCTTTGCTGGGGAACAGGTGGATACCCGAGGATACATTGACCTCCAAACTACTTTTGGAGAAGGCAAAACGTCCAAAACTATTCTGGTCAGGTACGTGTTGGTTAATGCAGTTACATCGTACAATATCTTAATCGGAAGACCATCCTTGAACGAGTTGGGAGCCGTGGTCTCTACTCCCCACCTCACAATGAAATTCCCTTCCAACTCGGGAGACATAGTTGCTATCCGGGCCGATAAGAAAATGGCCAGACAGTGCTATGCTGATAGTTTGCGTGTAAGCAAACTCAAACCTACACCTGCAGAAACACTAGACAGAGGAAAAGACAAGTCTGTAAATTCAGTTAGTTCTGTTGAACTAGACCCGAGGATTGACATGCAAGAACAACGGCCACAACCCATCGAGGAGTTAGAGAAGTTCCAGCTTGGATCACAGTCCGATCAGTGCACTAAGCTTGGCGGTCAACTTGAGCCGAATTTAAAAAAGAAAATAAAGGAAGTGCTCCGCAGCAACGCGATTTGTTCTCCTGGACAACATCAGACATGCCGGGGATTGACCCCGATTTCTTATGCCACAAGCTGGCAATCTGTCCTGAGGCAAAACCGGTAGCTCAAAGGAAGAGGAGACTTGGTGAGGAAAGGAGAAAAGTGGTGGAAGAAGAAACAGCGAAGTTGGTTAAAGCCAACTTTATTCGAGAAGTGGAATACACTACTTGGCTGGCCAACGTGGTTCTAGTCAAAAAAGCAAACGGCAAGTGGCGCATGTGCACTGATTACACAGACTTAAATAAAGCTTGTCCAAAGGATTCTTATCCTTTACCGAGTATTGACAGGTTGGTGGATGGTGCTTCCGGGTACAGAATTTTGAGCTTCTTGGATGCATACTCGGGGTATATTCAGATCCGAATGTATCCCCCAGACGAGGAGAAAACAGCTTTCATAACTGAAGGCTCGAACTATTGTTACCGGGTAATGCCATTCGGATTGAAAAATGCTGGAGCCACCTACCAAAGGCTCATGGACAAGGTGTTTGAAAAACAGATCGGAAGGACTATGGAGGTTTATGTGGATGATATGGTCGTAAAATTCGATGACCACAACAACCACCCGAGGGATTTGGAGGAAATTTTTTAGCAGTTGAGAAAGTACAATATGAGACTAAATCCATAAAAGTGTGTTTTTGGTGTCCAAGGTGGAAAATTCCTCGGTTTTATGTTGGCACACCGAGGAATCGAGGCCAATCCTGATAAATGCCGAGCTGTGATTGAGATGCGAAGCCCACAAAATATTAAAGAAGTGCAGCGACTTGCAGGGCGGCTGGCATCATTATCGCGGTTTCTCCCCAGATCTGCAGAGAAAGCTCGGCCTTTCTTTAGATTATTGAAGAGGCCTCAAACTTTCACGTGGACCGAGGAATGCGAGAAGGCCTTTGTCGACTTCAAGGCCTTTTTGTCTTCACCGCCAATATTAACTCGACCTATCCTAGGGAAAGAGTTATATTTATACCTGTCAGCCCCCGAGTACGCCATCAGTGCGGTCATTGTGCAAGAAGTAGAGAAAACACAAATGTCGGTGTATTTCATCAACAGGGTCCTTCATGACGCCGAAACCCGGTATCAAGTCATAGAAAAGCTGGTTCTAGCTCTGGTAACTGCAGCTCGACGATTGCGTCTGTATTTCCAAAGTCACCAGGTGATTGTCAAAACTGATCACCCGATTAAGCAGATTCTCAAAAAGCCTGAGTTGGCAGGCCGTATGATTGCTTGGTCGGTGGAATTATCCGAGTTTGGCCTGAAATACGAGTTGAGAGGTCCTCTGAAAGCTCAATGTCTCTCCAACTTCGTAGCCGAGCTCAATCGCTGCCGATAACCGAAGATTTATGGTGGAATTTGTATGTGGACGGATCCTCAAATGTCAAAGGCAGTGGAGCTGGGATAATACTGGAAGGTCCGGGAGAGCTAATCCTAGAGCAGTCATTAAAGTTTGAGTTCAAAACCTCAAACAACCAAGCTAAGTACGAAGCCTTGATAGCAGGGTTAATGCTGGCTAAGGAAATGGGAGCAAAAGCTGTTAGATGCCAAAGTGATTCACAGCTAGTCACAGGACAAATCTCTGGAGAATACCAAACAAAAGAGCCTCAACTCACCAGGTATTTATGTAAAGTAAATCAGTTAATTTCCAACTTTGAGAAATTTGCTATGGAACACATTCCCAGAGAAGAAAATACTCGGGCCGATCTACTGTCGAAATTGGCCAGCACGAAGAGGTCAGGCCAGTATAGAACAGTTATTCAAGAAACTCTCAATGAACCGAGTATCACGCTTGGAGAGGTGATGGCCAATGAGCCGGTTGACCGAGAATGGATGACACCCATATGGGAATATTTATCCTCAGATACTCTGCCCCCAGATCACGCTGAGGCCAGAAAGATCAGGCTCAGAGCAAGTCACTTTGCTATTATTTCCGGAGAGTTGTATAAACGGGGATTCTCGGTTCCGATGTTAAAGTGTCTGACCAACGCTCAGTCAAAGTATGTAATGGAAGAAGTTCACAGAGGAATCTGTGGTTTTCACTGCGGGGGCAGATCAATGGCCTCCAAGGTAGTCCGAGCAGGGTACTATTGGCCTACCATCCGAGCAGATTGCATCAAGTGGACGAGACAATGTGATGAATGTCAAAGATTTGCCAATGTAAGTCGTACCTCGCCCGAAGAACTTCACACATTAAACTCGCCTTGGCCCTTTGCTATGTGGGGGATGGATATACTTGGACCATTCCCCATAGCCAAAGGTCAAGTCAATTTTCTCTTGGTAGCGGTGGACTACTTCACAAAATGGATTGAAGTAGAACCTTTGGCGAAAATTACTGCCGAGAAGGTACAAAAGTTTGTGTGGAAAAATCTCATTTGTAGGCACGGAATTCCCTTCGCAATTGTCACTGATAATGGAAGGCAATTTATAGATAAGACATTGCGAGAATTCTATGTCAATCTCGGTGTTAAACACCACGTCACATCAGTGAAACATCCCCAAACCAATGGGCAAGCCGAGGCGGCCAACAAAGTCATTCTCGGAGAATTGAAGAAGAGAGTGGGAAAAGCCAAAGGAGCTTGGGCAGAAGAGTTGCCGAGTATTCTTTGGGCCTACCACTACACGCCACAATCCACTACTCAAGAAACACCCTTCAGGCTGACATATGGAACAGACGCCATGATCCCGGTTGAGATCGGTGAGCCGTCTTTTCGGCGTATGCAACATGAGCAGAATGAGAATGAAAGCAACTTAAGGGTCGAACTTGACTTGGTGGAGGAGATCAGAGAGGAGGCTAAAATCAGGGAGGAAGCCTGCAAACGAAGAGCTACTCGGAGGTATAATTCAAAGATGAAACCGAGGAGTTTCGTGCGCGGAGACTTGGTGCTAAGGATGAAAGGAGAAGCAAGAAGAGATCATACGGAGGGCAAGCTAGCAGCAAATTGGGGATGACCATTCCGAGTGGTAGAAAACTTGGGAAACAGAGCATATAGGTTAGAAGAATTGTCAGGGAAGCCTATCCCGAGAACGTGGAATGCTTCCCATTTGAAATTTTATTACAGTTGATGTATATAGTCAGGTGATGTACTCTTTTTCCTACCTCGGTATTTTATCCCAAAAAAGGGTTTTGACCAAGAAGGTTTTAACGAAGCACACCGCAGACTTTCTTTTAAATCCAATAAAAGAATTTATTATTAACATTGTTCTATTTTCTCATTTTACCGATGTATTTATTCTGCGAATATTAAATTGTTAAGGCCAAGTTTGAGCCTAAAGGCCGAGTACGAGTCACTAAATTATTAAAGGTCGAGTTCGAGCCATTAAATTGTGAAGGCCAAGTTTGAGCCTAAAGGCCGAGTACGAGCCACTAAATTATTAAAGGCCGAGTTCGAGCCATTAAATTGTTAAGGCAAAGTTTGAGCCTGAAGGCCGAGTTCGAGCCAATTAAATTGTTTAAGGCCGAGTTCGATCCAATTGAATTATTAAGACCGAATTTGAAGCCTGAAAATTGTTAAGAGAAATCGAATACGAGTAATTAATAAGAACCAAGTTTAAATCTAAAGGCCGAGTTCGAGCTATTAAAATTTTTTAAGGAAACCGAGTACAATGCTGAAAATAAAAACAAGGTACGGGTCGAGTATTAGAAAATACTACGGCTTAGTTACAGGGCTGAAATTGAAAATAAGGCCCGCCCAATTGGCCAGTAGTCCCCCCAATTGGAACTGGAGCAAGACCGGTTGGCCAGTAGTCCCCCCAATCGGACGCCACGACTTTCCTTCGGAGGAGGAAGTAATCACTTCCCCCTGAGAAAGCTGGACGATGAGGTACTCGGCCTGCTTCGGGAGGAGACGGTTACTACCCCTTTCACCACTCCCGAAAACTGTTATTCTCCAAGCTAACATCCTTTTTAAAAAGGGAGAGAGGAACGTAAACCCCTAGCAATATTATTGAACTACTCGGGTCGAAGGAGGACGAATTTTGCTGGTGGAAAAAATGAAGAATGAATAAGTGAAGCAAAGAAACAGCCCTATTTATAAGGGGGGAGAGGCGTTGGAAATGAGGAATATGCGCTGGGAAAAGGTTTATTGAAATAATAAATCTCGAAACTCAGCAAAAAGCAGTAATTGCATGAACCCACTGGGTTTTCCAAGGCACATAACGTGTGACCATGATAAGCCTCTGGCTTATCTAGTTTTATGACTAGATGAACTAGGGTTTATGTGCCAATTAGTCGAGTTCACTCTCGTTTTCGCCCAAATTTTGCCTTGTTTTGTTCCTAAGTTGGACTTTGACTCGTTTTGCCTCTTTTGTGTAGTTTTTAGCTTATTTTGGATAGAATTATGCTTTTGGTTGCTTTTTGTGTTTTCAGGTCAATAAGTGAAGCTCCGGGAGTCAAGGAAAGCCAATAAATAGTGGAAATTGCAATTCTGGAGACACTCGCCCCGCGAGATGTGTCTCGCCTCGCGAGTCCCTGAAGACCCTGGAAGACAGAGACCATCACGGCATAGCCGTGATTAAGGTCACGGCTGTGACAAATTGAGGTTTGAAGACTCGCCCCGCGAGAGACAGCTCGCCTCGCGAGAGCATGAAGACTTGGAAGTCAGAGACCATCACGGCCTAGCCGTGATAAAGGTCACAGCCTAGAATTGAATCTCGCCCCGCGAGAGTTTGAAGACCCTGGAAGACAGAGACCATCACGGCCTAGCCGTGATGAAGGTCACGGCTGTGACAGATTGAGGTTTGAAGACTCGCCCCGCGAATACAAGCTCACCTCGCGAAAATCCAAAATTTGAAGCGCGCCAATACTAAATTTCGCATCACGAGAGTAAGCTCGCCCCGCGAGCGGGCGAGAAACAGAATCCTTATTTAAGGGCTGTTTCAGATCAGAATTGGGTATGAAGTTGTTAGCCACTGTTTAGATCAGAATAGTAGTGCGAATCCTTGTTTCTGGAGCTGCGTCTCCCTTCTCTTTTCTTTTCTTCTTTTAGTTTATTATTATGGAGATTATTGCCAATTGTTTGTGCGTCGTCACGGGCATGAGGAACTAATCCCCTCGTCCGAGGGATCAATGAAGCCACCCATGGCGGTGTAGTGTTCTTGTGATGTATGTTTTTCTCCCCTTCTCTTATGAATGTTTTTCAATTCTGATTTGATTGCGTTGATCATATGTGTTACGTGATTAACTAGTTAACGTGTTTGAGGCCGAAGCAGCGAGTCGCGTTTAGAACTTGAATTGGAATCATTAATTGAATAATGAGCACGACCGTGGATTTATTTGATTAGTGCAACCATTTAGGGAACAAGGTTTAATAGAATTCGAGATTAGGATTATGAGACCTAGTAAGTAATTAATCCAATCGTCGAATACGTCCTATTGAGCACGACAGTGGATATAGGAGAAATTGGGGGTCCCGGTTGACATTATAATTGAACTTAGGGAGGAATACATCATCACTTGGGTACTATACATGATTGGGTAGGTGGATTTGAGACCTTGGATACTTTAATTTCTGAATTTAATCACCTTAGTTTTAGTCTATTTGTTACTTGAAATTTTGATCATAATCTCTCTCTCAACCACTTTTCTCACTTGACCAACGTATCGGATTTCCCGCTGATTAGTCGAATTGGTAGCCCAATCCCTGAGTTCGACCTCGGTAATTACTTACCGTGTTTCTTTTATTACTTGCGACGACCCGGTACACTTGCCGGTGTAACAACAGACCACATATACAAAACGTGAATCATGCATTTCACATGTGACAACAACTATCCGTTTTTGATACGGATGACAAAATATCTCGGCCTTAGTCGAGGTCTTGTTTAAACAGCCGAGCACACAATACAAACAACGTCGGAGTATAAAAATATTTCGAAGAATATTTCGGCCAAACAAATGCTGTAAAAGTAAGAGGAAGTCATCAAAATGCTGGAAGAGTTTTTCATTAGATTAACAAGGATTACAAAGAAAGAAAACCTATTACAAGGGTATGAAAAAACAAAATACAAGTTATTCATCCCTATGGCTAACCTCAGCATCGCCATAATCCTCGGGAAAATCTTCTTCCCCTTCATCCTCTTCCTCCTCCTCAGGAATAATGGAAACAAGTTCCCCATTGTGCACCTCTTTAGTTACATCGGCACCCGAGATATCAATCCCCGGAGCGAGAATTTCAACTTGAGCAATGGCCTTTGCGAAACCTTTCCGATGCTCAGCAAGAATGCAGTCGGTGGCCACTTTTAGATCTTCCTGAACCTCCATCTTGGTCTTAGTCTCGGCCTCCAGGGCGGCTTTAAGTTGTTCGATTACAACTTGAGCCTTCTTGAGCTCTTCTTCAACGCGAGTTTTATCCTCTTCAGCCCGAGCTTTATTCTCCTCAGCTAATTTTGCTTGGGAGTTAAGCTTGGAGTTCTGGCAATTAAGCTCGGTGCTGGTAGTGTTCAGTAGATTATTGGCTCCATCCAGCTCATCCCGCTCCGAGGAAATCTGGGCAAGGTCCCCCTTCAGCTTCTCAATAGAAGCAAGTTCAGCTTCCAGGTGCTGGGATTTCCTCTCAGTCTCCACCAAATCTCGGCAACAAAAGCGGGCCAGAGCAGCAGCTCGGATGCAGTAGGCCGAGAGGGCCTCCATACTAGATCGAGCCCCTTGTTGCTTGATTAAGCGGAGATCAGCAGGCTTCAGGAAATTCGAGTCAAAAGAAGGGAATGGATTGAAGTCTTCGCCCTAGAGAGACGAGGTTCCTGCTTTCAGAGAAGTGTTATACCACTTCACCTCGGTAGAAGGAGGAAGTTGCTCCTCTCGCCCCGTAGTTCCCGTCTCATGAGTGGTAGGATGTGGGGGACTTGAGCGAGGAGGGGAAGAATCTTCGGCGTCGACTACTATCTCTACCCTTTTTCTTTTGTGAGGGGCGGATGATGAAGCCCCCTTGGTAGTGGCCTTAGCAGCGGCCGGAGGAATTCTTTTCTTTTTCTTCTCGATCGCCGAGGGACCCTGACCTTCTTTCGCGGCAGATTTCAAAAGCTTGGAGAAGTCAAATTTCCCCATGATAACTGCCGAAAAGAAAAGCTGTTAGTACAGGAACACATACAGAAAAGATTTAAAAACTAAAAAGCCGAACACTTACTTTTAAAGTCGGCTCTCAGAGTGGATGAAAAGGGGAGTTTCAGAAGACGTCCACAATGGAGAGGCCGAGGAAGTTTTTCTAATATATCTATATCCCGTCTATCCTCGGCAGGAAGGGATTTATATTCAAAACCAACGAATTTGGTAGGAGATGATTGCCAGTACAAAGGAAACCTGGCGCATCCATTTTCATCAAAAAAGTAGGAAAGGTGAGAGCCCGAGGGGCGAACTCGGAAGAAGCCGATTTTGAAGTCTTTATACAATGATGTGTATAAACTAATCAGTCCTCTTCGGTTCATCCCATTGAGGGAAATCCATCCCGTTTTCTCACCAAACCTTGTTTGGTAAAAGTACAAAAATTTGGGAGTAATGGGCTCCATCCCGATGTATTTACACAGAATTTGAAAGGCTTTTAGAAAGCCCAACTGTTGGGATGAAGCTGAGTAGGTGCGACATTCATGGTTCTCAGAACATCACACTCAAACTCAGTGAAAGGAAGAGACACGCGCAGCTGAGAAAATAGTGTTCTATACATATATGTAAAAGGGGGCTCGGAAGGATGAGCCCTGAGGAAAACATACTCGGTACCCGAGCATGGAGAACAAATAAACTCGGATTCGTCTCCGGATGCCGAGATAGTAATCTGGGATCGAAGACGAGCAATTGAATCTGAAGACTGATAATCAGAAAAATAAACCCCAACTTCGCCCTTAACCCAGGTATACCCAGGTAGGGTAATATCGGGAACAGGGTCTTTTGGAACCCTTTGGCGTTGTTTGCGAGCGACGGGTTTGGAAATTTGGGGGGAGGGAGGACGAGACCTAGAAGGGTCGGACCCAGAAGAATCAGACTCAGAGGAAGACGACCCGGAGGAGGACGGTCTCACCTGACCGATGTTTAGTTCCTGTGAAGGAACAGAAGAAGTGGAAGGAGAGCCCCCAATGGGGGAAACCTCGCGCTCCACCAGGGGTGAAGTGTTTGACTCGGTGGACTCAGATGAACTCATGATCGGAATCCAGAAATCAACTTAGAAATTTGAAAGAAGGAAGAAGGCTGGGCGTACCTGGAGAGCGAAAGGCAGGAAGACGATTGCAGAAACTTGAAAGACAGAGATGAAGAACGGAGAAAGGTAGTGGGCAAGGGGGAATAAGGTGGAGTTAGAGGAGATATTTATAGCTGCTGCGGTTGATGATGAGGTATGATCAACGGTCCACATTCCTTCAAATAAAAAAGGAAAAGGGGCGCGACTTTTAATTTTTCCCCTCATTAAATGAGCGCGAAACTCTAGGGCTACTCACCCATAACGTGCAGCAGAAGATTGAAGGGAAATGATAACCATCTCTGACAGGAGGAAAATTCAATTGAAGTGACGGTTTGAAATGACGGTTTGAAACACAGAAGGAAGAAAGTCCAGTAGCCGAAGCATAAGCTCGGTTTGATACTTGTCAGCTCTTTCGCTTATTTAAGCTCGGAGCTCGGGGGGCTTGTGTACTGACCGAAAATATAAGGCCGAGGACTTGCCGATGACTTGTTAATAAACTGGACCAACCGAGCTTACTCTTATAAATGGGCCTTAACTCAAACTCCTCCAAGGCCGAGGACTCGTTAATATACTTATCATCCGAGAATAAATACTCGGATCTATCCCGTAATAAACCACCTGTGAAGGAACCTCGGTCCCGTGCAATCCAGTCACAACTGACTGGGCCGAATATCTTGTTGGTCCAAATATCCCTCCGCATAACTCGGAGCCTTATCCTTGTCTTTATCTAGTTACGATAACAATCCGATCCTAACAAATAGGATCTCAATAACAGTCCAACTCAAACTGTTACACCAAAACATCTCTATAAATAGGGGTCCAACCCCCTCACTTAGAACTACGTTTGCTTTGATTCCCATTTGGATACGTAGGAGCAGAATTCTCATTCTGTCAAGCTATTCCAAAACACTCCCACAAGAGCTTCTTCGGACGAGTATCTCTCACTTGAGATATTTGGACGGATCATATACATTAATATATATACTAAGTAAAAATAAAAATTTGATTCCCCTAAAATATGGAACCCTGTACGATCGTACCACCAAATCATGTTCAGGACCACCACCATCTCGCATAAGGCCTACCTCAACCTGGACAACAATTTGCTGGGTATGAGACAATTCGAGAAATATTAGTCATATACTTATTTCAACATATTTAAATTTAACGTGAGATTCACTAAATTATGTGAATTCATCAGTGGGAAATACTTAATATTTATCTATAAAAAATAATAGAGAATTTGTTAAAAGAAGGATGATAAAAAATATACTGCTAAAGCTTTTCTAACAATTTTGACTAAGCTTGCCTCAAAACAAAAAAAAAAAAAAATTGACTTAGCTCAGTTGGACTCAAAATTAACTTGACGTGTTGCCTAGAGCAGAGTGTGGGTAAATGGGTCGGAGCAGCCAAGGTTGACGCCCAAAATGGGCTACTGTTGCATACCTACGACCTCTGTTGTATTATACTGCCCAACTGCAATACGTAATGATTCTGTTTCCTAAATGCACGTAATGAATATGGTGGCTTTTTAATCAAACTCGATTCCTTTTAGAAACTATTTATTAATTTAAGAGTATTCTGAAACTATTTATTAATGTGGGTTATTTTGGATACGTGACATATTTTATTATTTTTCAATCTGATGGATCAAAGGCATCACTACAAATGACGCATTTGAAGGCGCCACTGCAGATGACGCTTACCTATAAAAAAAAAAAGTCAAAAGGGGAGGCGCCACTGCAAATGGCGCCTTCCCCTGCAGTGACACCTCCCGCTGCAATGTATCACATGGCACTGCAGGGGGCCTCAAACCAAAAATTGGACGCCTGCAATTTTAAAGGAACAATGCTACAATTTTAAAGGAACAACGCTACAAAAAAATTTATACTATAAGTATAGAGAGTAACGATGACATTAAAGATAAAGTATCTATTTAAAACAACAAGAGGCAATAAAAAAATCCTGTAATAATGAGTAACAGATAATATCACAGGAGCCATAAAAAAATAATAGCAATAACAATTTACACCAATAAATATTCATCAATTATTACAGTAGTAAAAAAAAAATTTACCTTATAAGAATTAAAAGAAAGTCACCTGCAATTTTAAAGGAACAACGCGACAAAAAAAATTATACTATAAATATAGGAAGTAACGATGACATTAATGATAAAATATCTATTTAAAACAACAAAATAAACTTATGATTAGATATTGTGACAATATGTGTGACTGATGTGACAAATCCACTAATTTTATGTTAATAATATTATTTACGTTTCCTTTGACACATTAACTTTCATATTGCCAAATATTATTTATTTTCCCTGGGCCATGTGTCGTATTAGGTTTATCACAATATCTAATCATTCCTTACACCTAGCGGGAAAGCATGTCCGTAACCATGACTTTACTATTTATATGAATCACATAAATAGTAAACCCATTTGACATCACGATATAAAATATCAGTTTTTTAGTTTATTAAATTTTAAATAATAAAGTAACGATTTTAATTTTATAATTCATATTGATTAATATTTTAATAATTTTAATTTCAATGAAAAAACTATGATACCAATAATTTATTTTTTTATAATCTATTTTAATAATTTATTATGTTAAAATTTATAATATTAAATTATTATTTAAATTATTTAATACTTATAACACAGACTTATATAAAAATAAATTATTACTGTACACATTATTTTAATAATTTATAAATAATATATTATTTATAATTAAAACCAAAATAAATTTAGTTTATTAAAAATAATTTATTAAAATAATTCACATACTTGGATGGTACAGATGTCAGAAAATTAATTCACATATTCTTGTTTTTACAGTTTGCTTGTTATTAGTTTAAAACGAGTGAAAATGGACAGGGATGGACTCATTGCAGCTATAAACCTGCAAACTTCAATTTTATTATGTCCATGATTTAACCACATCGATTATTACTTTAATTTTATTATTACTTTAATATATACTTTCAATATTTTAATAATAATCCTTATATTAAAAATCAGATTAAGATATAACTAACGATTATATTCGTTTGAAGGATGATTTTTTTCATTTTCAGGATGACTTTTTTCATTTTCAGACAAACCCATCTTCTTAAATTCACTCCGGAGATTTTCTGCAATGCTCTCACCAGAGTTCCATTATGTTAAGATGACAGAAGGATAATTTCCCTAAAAATTTTAAACTAATAACAAGCAAACTGTAAAAATAAGAATGTGTAAATTAATTTTCTGGCATTTGTGCCATCCAAGTATGTGAATTAATTTTGCAAATAAATTGAATGAAAGTATAATTCGATAATTATAAAATGATAGTAGCAAATTATATTTAAACTTAAATGAATTCGAATTAAAAATTCCAAATAAGAACCAGACTTGTGTATTGATAAAATATTGTATCACACTCTGAATTTTGATCAGTAGATGCCCGAGGAAAGTCTGATCCAAATAAAAAAAATTTACTACTGTAATAATTGATGAATATTTATTGGTGTAAATTGTTATTGCTATTATTTTTTTATGGCTCCTGTGATATTATTTGCTACTCATTATTACGAGATTTTTTTTATTGCCTCTTGTTGTTTTAAATAGATACTTTATCATTAATGTCATCGTTACTCCCTATACTTATAGTATAAATTTTTTTACAGCGTTGTTCCTTTAAAATTGCAGGTGTCCAATTTTTGGCAGAGGCCCCCTCTGCAGTGCCACGTGATACACTGCAGGGAAGGCGCCATTTGCAGTGGCGCCTCCCCTTTTGACGTTTTTTTTTTTTTGTTTATAGATAGGCGCCATCTGCAGTGGCGCCTTTGACCCGTCAAATTGAAAAATAATAAAATATGTCACGTGTTCAAAACGACCCCCCATTGATAAATAGTTTCAAAATAACCATAAACTGATAAATAGTTTCTAAAAAGAACCCAGTTTGATCAAAAACCGATGAATATGGGCGTGGCTGATGAGTCAATTGCAATTTACATTCGGATTAGATTGAAGCATAATCGATTGTATTCGGTTGGTCTTATCAATTGAAGTCTTTTGTTCTCTTTTCCCAATCAATCTCCCGAAATAATATTATTAGATTCATGAACCCAAAATTCCTTTTCAAAATATCATGGAGGTTTGAGAAATATGATGTTATACTTACTTTTTGAAGAATTTCTTTTAAGATTACTCATTTGATCTCCTTGCCTTACGTCTAAGGTCCCTTCTCCTCCTAAATCTTTATATTTCTTCTCTTTTTCTAGGTGCATTTAGGATTAGAAAACACATCCTAGAATGTTAAGGTTCTTTTTATAGAGTCTCAAAAACCAAAAACGTATTGCCTAGAATCTAGAGTTGTATTTTACACATATATTAAGTTATATACATCAAAAAATTATGATATTTATATCATTGAAAAGATAAAAGAAAGATCTACAACTTTCATGAAAATCACAAAATTTGAAACGGACATTTAGAGGGTCAAATTTGGGATAAAAGTTTAAAAAATGATATTGGCATTGGAGCCTGAAGAATGTGTACGGATTTGTCCATAACTCGAGATACAATAATATGATTTTGACGAATTTTGTGTCTATGAAAAACTAATAGATATAACTATAAATCATATGAAGACATGAGTTCAAAAGAATTTGCTTTGATTGGGATTACGACAAATTATGTAGAATTTCGCATAAGCGGAGACCCAAATTTTGGGATTTACACCTATCATATATCTCTAGCTCTTCACCTGACTTCTCTTCGATCATTGTTAAAATTTGCTTCTAATTAACGTAATCCTTGCGTATATGCCTTGTAATTGTTTCACACTTCCCTTATACAAATATTTTCATCTATGTTATCTATTTTTTATGAATTTTTTGTTTGTAGAGAATTATTCAGCGCCAACAAATAAAAGGGTGTAGGAAAAGGTGTAAAGTTGAGGGTATATATATATATATATATAATGATAGCAGGGTTTGAGTTGACTTCAACAATGTTGATCTGCATTATTGCGCGGCTTTATGTGAAACACACATTGAATCAATGAATCATCTTGAATAGTTAAAAATCTCCACTTAAAAAGTGCATAGCACTGTAGCATAAACTTGGGTTACTACTGGAACGGTTTATCTGCTAAGGTTATCCAACATCCGTCAAGTGCAGGTTTGGTTTTATGGTTGGAAGAAACAAACTTATTTTTGTAATAGTCAAATATGGGTTTTATCATTTTTCAAGATGTTTGGCTCTTGAGGCATAAATAGCTTTGGATTCCACAATCAATTCTACCTGTTGTAGTTTGGAGTAGTTTTTGCTTCTAGATTAAAAAATTATATCAAGTTTTATATCAAACTTGCTTTTAAAATAAAATCATTCAAACATAAATCATTTCACTTTAAACTCAATTATATTGAAATCAATTCTATAAAATCAATTCCATTTAAAATCACGTTTATCAAACACTTATCCAAACACACACTACATCTCCCTAATCCTTCACTTCAAAATTCAAATAATGTCCCAGTCATCATTCTAGTTGTTTCAAATTTCAATCCAATCTGCTATTTCAGATTCTTTTAAAATTTATATATTTTTTTCGCAATTAAATATAAGAAGCAATAAAACTCCCTTAACTTGATCAATATTATTGAGATATTATTTATTTTGAAATATATATTATAAACTATCAACAAATCGTGTTGATCTGATCTGGTCTCATCTCATACATTCTCGAATCTTAATCGGGCCGGATTTGAGCTAAGCAAAAAACACTATTAAAATATCTTGTAAAAAAAACATTATTAAAATATCAGGTCATATTGTAACTAAGCTAAATTCATCTCACAAACACCCCTAATATCAACACTGACCATCGATCGACATTATGACACATTCTAGGTCCCATGTTAATTGCATTTGGGACTCATGTGTACCGTAGCATAAATCCATTGTGATCGAATGCAAGCAATACATATTTTAATAAACTCTCTATTGTTATGTAGGTTTTATGTGTGACTCGTTAAATAGAGGATGAATCAATATGATTTAGTGGGTTTCATATAAAATTTATTAATAATAAAAACTATATTAAAGAATGTGTTATATAACGTATACTTTAATTTTATTTATTTTTTTGTAAACTCGAACCAATTATATATGCGATAAAACTAATTAAAAATATTTATTAATATTGTGATTCACGTTTTTTTTTTGGACACAATATTGTGATTCACTTAATACACTCATCTTAAATACAACATATTTATGCAAACATTTGTCTATGCCGTAAACTATAATTGAGTTATAGCAGCGCATGTGTATGAAGCAATAAGGGTCCCTACGATAATGGTGTCCCCACTATGATGTAGTCTATCATGTAGAACACTATGGTTTGCGTCACAAACTAATAAATTAATAGCCTGTTTGTGTAAGATTTTAGTGATTCGATTTTGACCAAAGCCCCCCTCACACTCAAAATTGATTCTCACCTACCATGAACATGATTTTAGTGTTAAACAAACCAGGTCTCCTAAACTGATACAAAAAGTTGACACAAATACGATACCTCTGCTATAATAGTGCTACTGTAGTATCTTTTTTTTTAAAAAAAATTTTTTTGACTTTTTTTAAAAAATAAAAATTTTATTTTTAAAAAAACCCATTCACCAGATAATGAACTGAATTCATCAGATATTTGCACATGATTCACCAGATATTTACACATACTTAACAAAAAAATTTATTTCTCAAAAAAACCCATTCACCAGATAATGAACTGAATTCACCAGATATTTATACCTGATTCACCAGATATTTGCACATATTTAACCAAAAAAATTATTTCTCAAAAAAACCCATTCACTAATAATGAACCGAATTCACCAGATATTTGTACATGATTCACCAGATATTTGCACATACTTAACCAAAATTTATTTCTCAAAAAAACCCATTCACCAGATAATGAACTGAATTCACCAGATATTTGTACATGATTCACCAGATATTTGCACATACTTAACCAAAAAATTTATTTCTCAATAAAAAACCCATTCACCAGATAATGAACTGAATTCACCAGATATTTGTACATGATTCACCAGATATTTACACATACTTAACAAAAAAAATTTATTTCTCAAAAAAACTCATTCACCAAATAATGAATCGAATTCACCAGATATTTGTACCCGGTTCACCAGATATTTGCACATAATTAACCAAAAAAATTTATTTATAAAAAAAAAATCATTCACCAGATAATGAACCGAATTCACCAGATATTTGTATCCGATTCACCAGATATTTGCACATACTTAATCAAAAAATTTATTTATAAAAAAAAACTCATTCACCAAATAATGAACTGAATTCACCAGATATTTATACCCGGTTCACCAGATATTTGCACATACTTAATCAAAATATTTATTTACAAAAAAAAATTTAAATTTAAAAAAAAAACTGTGAACAGTGCCGCACAGTGCCACACTGTACGGCACTGTTCATACGGTGTACCATATGATGTATGCTAAACTGGGTCAGTTTAGCATTTTTCTAAACAAACAGGCTATTAGACGTGAGAAATTCTTACATAAGCATGTGATGGACCAATCATATTAATTTCTTTTTTATATATGGAACCAATCATATTAATTTTGATGTATAAAAGTTTTTATATAATCATCTAATCATACATTATCATATCTTTAAAAATATTAGAAAGTTAAAGACTTAAATAAATTCTCTATAAACTCTTCCAAACTAACTCATGGTCGTTTTAACTTTGTTGGAGACTAGGGTGTGTTTGAGCTGAAAAAAATAAATCATGCTGATAATCTATTATTGTATAATTGATTATTATAAAAATCGATTATAATCAGAATATACTTTTGCTTGGGTATATAATTTGTTAAAAAATGAGTTTAAGATAATTTATTTCGTTTGGATGGTGAAAAAAATACGAAACATTTTTACATAATAAATTACGAAAAAATATATAAAGTCATTTATTTATAATATTTGGTGGAGAGTCCTTGAGGTCATTATGAGAAAATGCTTTCTCTCATTAAAACATAATTAAAAAATCCATCTAATTATTTATTTATTTTTTTATAAAAACAGACCTCTTTATCAGCTGCTTTTGCTAAAACAACTTTTTTTATAAAAATAAAAGTATTTTTTAACAAATTAATCTAGAAACCCAAACATAACTGATTTCTTATAAAATAACTTAAAAAAAAAAAACTGGAAGTCTTGGAACTCTAATAATCAAGCTTAATTTCCCAAACATTCTAGGATTGTTGACCCAAGTTTTGTGCGGATAAAGCTGGGAGTCAGCAACTTTAGGATTGACCCACCAAAGGAGTCTCATCAATAGCAAATTTTAATGGAATGATATAAAGGAAAAACCCAAGCCATATATGAAAGTGGGGACAACTTAAGCATAATTTCATAAGTACATTAGATTATTTCCTAATAGAATTAAGATATGCGTAACAACTCATACACATATTATATTTTTATTGATAAGTTGTTACATATGTCTTAATTGTATTAAAAAACAATATTTAATATATCTATAAAATCGTATCTAAGTTTTGTCATATTAAAATAAGATAAAGGTGTAGTGGTGGGTGTGACCACCATTACAAAAAGTGGACGATATCAAGCCGTAGCTAAAGATTGTGAGGGATAAATAAGGGTTCAGGTTGATGAAATTATGGCTGAAGACGGAATGTATGCATGAAATGGTGCAGACTTTGGATGGAGATCGCATATTCCAAAATGATGTCTCATCTGGTATTTTATCCACTTAAATAGTGTCATGTCATTTAAAAATGATATATTTATAATAAATAATGTAATCAATTTTACAATTGACACAAATGACATCATTAAATTAATGAAAAAGGTGAATGTTTTGATCCCACATTCGTATTACAGCAACCAATTGTTAGCAAGAAACCAGAAGCATGTATAGGTCTATATGTTTATTTTACTACAACTGACTGAAATGCTGAAAAAGAATTAGCTGGAGATAATAATCTGAATGAATAATGATTCCCTGCACCCCAAATGTATATACATATTTACCAAAAAAAATGTATATACATATGCATAAAAAGTATGGCATAGCATCGTCAAGGTTAAGAAAGAAAACATTGATTTGCAATAAGCTAGGGGAATCATTAGAAAAGTGAAGTGAACTAACACTCACGCAACTACTACACATGGATGCCTTTAGTTACCGAGTTTCTAATGCATATTGTACAAATTTTTGTGAGCAGCTACCCTGCACACTCTATCCATCCATATCTCCTCTATTCCCTTTGCTGATTTTTCAGTCCCTTTTTTTGGTTTCCCAACGTATCTTCCACACGCAACAATATATTTTTTTTCCATCCCTTTAAAACACCTTTGAGCTTTCTTCAAATTCTTTCATACTTTTAGGGCCTTTCGTTATAACACGAGGTTGTTGTCACATTGTACAAGTAAATAAATACATATTAAATGTGCAGAAATTTATACCAATACAATTTTAGTTTAACACGGGTCAAAGTCCGAAAATATTGATCACAAACTGACTCGTTGGATTTTTTAGTAGAGGGCATCAACTTCAATTCTGCAACCCAACAGAAGCATGATTTCTAGAACTTATTCCTTCAATATATTAGTCTTTATCACAATTCACACAACGGCTTCTTGTTCCAGACATGACAATCCACTCAGTTCAACTATTAATTTGTTGATGGAAGTCTCAAGTGTACAAAGTATACCTTCGTAACCGTAAACCAAAACTAGTTGTTTTTGGTAATGGCTTAAATATCTGTGCTAGAGAGAAAAAGTTGTGGTCGTTGCTGATTAAGGGTGAGGACTCAGATTGAGATTCTTTCTGCATTCAAAAAATTATATATTCATGATTCATGTATTAATGTATTGTGAGATCAATCACTAAAAATATTTAAGAAAATTTAAGGTTAATCCAATAGTGAATTAACGCATGATATTTTTAAGGCATAAATCTATTTTCAAATTTTCATGAGGAACCACATCCACGATATTTTCAGCTCTTTTAGGCTTTATTGATTGTTGAATATTTTTTCATGCAAAACTTGGAAAAATAAAATTCTGTAAATGAAAAGTACTATTATTACTTTTGTATCCATTTTCTTTCAATGAAAATATATCCAAAGCATCTGACGCCATATATGTTGCTTCCTAAACTGATATTAATAATATCATTTTGGGGACCCAAAAATCTCTCCCTTTTTTTATATTGATCTTGAATAAAACTCTATTAATGTGACCAGAAAAACTAACAAAAAATTACTTATGTATATTTTGAGGAAATCCGTATTAAATATACCCTTCTCTGCAATTTGCATTCAGTCATTCACAAACGAGTCCAATCTCATTTGATACTACGCTCATTAACTTCTGAACGCAAGAGCCATTATGGAGCTCCACTATGCCCAATCCAATTAAAAAATCTCTGGTAGTGAAGGACATGTCTCTCCCTCGTGACAATATTGGTTAAGAAATAAAAAATAGAAACTTTACCTCGGGATTTGTAATTCTCAAACATTGAAAAAGATGAATACAACACTTCTCAAAATATAATTTCTATTTTTTACTTCCTCAGTCAATGCCAAGCACTAATTAGCATTTACGTTAATTTATAACCTAACTTGTGATTATTATAGAAAGGGTTTTTTTTTAATCATAAGTAATTTTACACAGGTTAAAAAACCCAAAAACAGTAACTATTTATTGGAAAAACTAAGCATTTCAGTTTTGAAAGTATAAGATACACAAGTTCCTATATAAATTTACTCTTTTAAGATCATTAACCTATGCAAAATTGCACATGATAGAAAAACCCTTACAGAAAAATAGAAATATCGATTTTATGTGTAAAAAAGAAAGACAAATGTTAAACAGTGTCCTTAGGTGGCGTTTGGTATCTGGAATATTATATTCTCAGGTAAACTACATTTCTGGGAATGTGATTCCCGGGAATAAAGTTTTCTCACTTTCAGACATGGGAATAGAGGCAACGCGAGGTAGCACTTTACCCTTGATTAGCCGACCTGATGTGGAGTGGTTGCTCACTTGCCACCCAAGTTTATAATTATCATTCACTAATTTTATTCCCGATAGTTTGTTATGTCTGGGAATAACTTTTTAAAATTTGTATTAAATGTGAGAAACTTTTATTCCCATACATACATTCCCGAGAATATTTTTATAAAATTTGTATCAAACTCTACCTCGGGGTATTCCCTCCGGTCCTTTAATATAAAAAACAAAACCATAAAACGCACAGACCAAGGAAATGCATTGAAATGATCTAATTGTAATTAATGTTCATATAAATAATACCCCTTCTAATTAATGAACAAACTCACTTGTATGGAAAGTTAATATATCTCGTAAATATGAATCATATTATAGATGAGGGTAATATTAGAAATTACCATTTAATATGTAAAAATTGATACATGTTTCTTATATTTTGTACAAAAAAAAGTACCATTTGTTTCTTATATTAAGGTCCACATGGAGTATTTGTTAAGGAATTAGAAATTGAAATTTTATCTTTTTTTTATTGGAATTGAAATTTTATCTTGGAAGGTGATATATTCAACACTTTGAAAGTTTAAAAGTTACATTTTTCAAAAAAAAAAAATCTATATTTGGATTCCTTAACCAATGCCCTCAGCGTACTGGTTAACAAGATCCAAAAAGATATATCAATTTTAGAAAATTTATTAATATTATTAAGGTTAAATATATTTTTAGTCCCTCATTTTTTAACAAAAGTTCGGTTTTAATCCCCGTTTGGAAAATGTAATTTTTTAGTCCCCTATTTTTAAAAATGTGTTAGAAATGATCCATATACCATACTTCCATTTGAAAATTGGGGGACTAAAACTGAAATTTTATAAAAAAAAATGAGGAACTAAAAATGTGTGGTTTTAAAAAATGAGGTACATAAAATATGTGATGTATGAATCACTTCTAACATATTTTAAAAATAAGAGACTAAAAAACTAAGTTATTCAAGCGGGAGGCTAAAACTAAATTTTTATAAAAAAAAATAAGAACTAAAAACATATTTAATCCATGTTGTTATTATTATTATCCAATCATTACGCAAAGCGCCGGCTAAAAGGCTAATTGCTGAATTGCATATATTTATTAAATAAATAATTTTGTTTTTTTTTTTGTCTTGAGGAACAAAATTCTGTGAGTTCGCGCTGTGACAATGTCACGGGCATGTTCCTCTTTTCCCATAAGTCAAAAAGGAACGGCTATTTTCCTATAAAAATTTCCTCCTTCATGTTGTGCTAACTTGATTGAATATTTTTCTAATTAAATTTTAAGAGGTCTACATCGCCTTGAGAACAGAGAGCCACGAAGAATTATACTGATTCGATAAGGTTTGATTTAAGAATATATATATTGTTAAATATAAATATTTTATATAAAAATTATTTTATTATTTAAATTATTTGACTCTTATTAAAAATATCTTAAAAAACAGATATAAAATTATTTGAAATTGATTGATGATGTACAAAATTTTACACAATATATCAATTTTTCTTTAAGCCAAAACTATATCAATTAGAGTAATAAAGATATTCCAACCCAATTGCAAAATAACCACACAAAAGCACACCAAATACCTAAAGTAATATTTGGTTTTAGTCACATTTTAATGTTTTCGGAAAAGTGGACATGAAAAAAAGTTTTTATGCTTGGTATAAGCTTTAACAAATTATTATCAATTAGTGAATGCTAAGTTAAAAATTTAATTCTCATGTAAGGATAGAAAATACATATTTCTGGGAATAAAATTTCCATGAATATAAAATAAACATTTCATAAACCAAACGATATTCTCGACTAAATAAAGCAATATACAATCCTAGCATAATTTTTTTTTTGTTGACTGGTCCAACCCTAGCATAATTATGCAGAGGAGAAAGAGAGATTGTGAGAAACTGATTTCTCATTTTCTGAAAAATTGAATTGTACAATTTGCTACAACTACTCTTTATACAACATTAACTTAGCTAACAGCAGAATACTGAGGCTCATTAACTAACTAACAGAAAGTAACTAACTAGTGTAACTAACTAACATAACAGCTAACCAATCCTAACTGATTTTCAACTAACCAGATAAATAGAAAAACTAACTACTTTAACATCCCCCCTCAAGCTGGAAGGTGTATATCAAGCATTCCTAGCTTGGAAATGAGGTTATGAAATGGTCCAGGAGGCAGAGGCTTTGTAAGGATGTCAGCCACTTGAGATGTAGATGAAACAGGTAAAAGGTGCAGGGTGCCTGATTGAACTTTGTCTCTAACCACATGACAATCTATCTCAATGTGCTTCGTTCGCTCGTGAAAAACAGGATTGACTGCGATGTGAAGGGCTGATCGGTTATCACAGTAAATGATGGCTGGTTGGTCGTGAGGAATATGAAGATCTTTCAACAAGTATAGGATCCATTGTGCTTCACATGAGGCTTGAGCTAAAGCCCTGTACTCGGCTTCAGAAGATGACCGAGATACTGTAGATTGTTTCTTACTTTTCCACGAAATCAAGGAAGAACCAAGGTAGAAGCAGTATCCTGTAATGGAGCGACGAGTATCTTGGCAGGCTCCCCAATCTGAATCACTATATCCTTTCAAGTGTGCATCACTGTTGGCAGAGAAGAATAGGCCCTTTCCTGGTGCTCCCTTGATGTATTTGAGCACTCGAAGGGCTGCTTGGTAGTGTGAGGAAGTAGGGGTTTGTAAAAATTGACTGAGATAGCTCACTGCAAATGATATGTCTGGGCGTGTATGAGTGAGATATAACAATCGGCCAATGAGTCTTCTATATAGGCTTGGATCTGTCATTGGTTCACCAGAAGAATTATGGAGACTGCTTTTGTATTCCATGGGCGTAGCAGAAGGTTTAGAAGCAAGCAGCCCTGTGTCTTGTAGGAGATCTAAGGCATATTTCCGTTGGTAAATGCTAAGACCTTTGGAAGATCGAGCTACTTCAAAACCAAGAAAGAACCGCAACTGACCTAAGTCCTTTATGCAGAATCTGTCATCCAGCAACTGTTTCATAAATGTAATCTCTGAATCATCATTCCCAGTGAGGACTAAGTCGTCCACATAGACTAGGATGGCTGTGAAATGCTTGTCTTTGGTTTTCACAAACAAAGAGTAATCTGCTCGAGACTGTGAGTAACCAGAGTCTATGAGGACTTGAGTAAGCTTGGCATTCCACTGTCTACTGGCCTGCTTAAGGCCATAAATGGATCTCTCCAATTTGCAGACCAGATCAGGATTAGAAAGGAAGAGGCCGGGTGGTGGCTGCATATAAACTTCTTCTTGTAAGTCTCCATGCAAAAAAGCAGTGTTAACATCCAATTGCTGCAGTGGCCAATTGAATTGTGCTGCTAGTGCCAAAATGACCCTAACTGTGGTCATTTTTACTACTGGACTGAAGGTTTCCAAGTAGTCAATTCCACATGTTTGGGTATAACCCTTTGCTACCAAACGAGCCTTATGTCTATCAATGGAACCATCGGCCTTGTATTTTAATTTGAATACCCATTTGCATCCTATGGTGTGCTTGCCTGGAGGTAAGGAAGTGAGAGTCCAAGTTCTGTTCTTTTCCAAAGCTAACAATTCAGCATTAATGGCATTTTTCCAATTCTCATCAAGTACAGCATGTGAGTAAGAAGAAGGTTCAGAAGAAGAGGTAATTGAAAGAGAAAAATTTCTATATGAGTTAGAAAGGTTGTGATAGGGAAGGTATGAAGAGATTGGATACTTAACCTTGGATGATGTAGTGTGAGCTGCAGAGAGCATTAGATTGCAGTGGTAGTCCTGCAAGTATGTTGGTTGTTTCACGACCCTCGATGATTGTCTAGTAGGAGCATGTGGGGGTGGCATATCTGTATGTGGAGGTGGCATATCAGTTATGGTAGTGTGAGGTGGATTTTCAGGTGAGGCTTGTGATGAATTTGATGGATCAGGTGCAGATTCTTCTTTCATTGCGGTTCATGCGGTGGCGGCTGAGAGGTGTGGTAGCCAAGAAATCAAAGAAGGGATCATAACTTGTTTCTGGGCAAGAGTTGGATAAAGAGGTGGTAGGTGCGGGAATAATCGGATTAGGTTCAAATGGTTTGATGTAAGGAAGTGATCCTCATAAAAACACACATTCCTTGAGATAAAGGTTTCTCTATTTTTCAAGTCAAATAATATCTACCCTTTTGTTCCAGTTTTTAAACCGAGGAAAATGCATTTTCTTGCCCTAGGATCTAACTTCTTTCTATGTGCGGTGAGTGTATTAGCATAGCATAGGCAACCAAATATCTTGAAATTGGAAATATCAGGAAGTTGGTTGTATAGTGCTAAATAAGGTGACTGATTTGAAAGGAATGCAGATGGTTGTCTGTTGATTAAGTGCACTGCATGACTGAGTGCAAAATTCCAGAAAAACTTAGGCAATTGTGCTTGAAAGAGTAGAGCCCTAGTAATGGCTAAAAGATGTTGGTGTTTTCGTTCCACAATGCCATTTTGTTGTGGTGTTTCCACACAAGAGGTTTGATGTAAAATTCCTTTTGAATTGTAAAAGTCGGTAAGCAAGAATTCCTTTCCATTATCCGACCTAATGCATTTTATTTTCTTTGTCAAACTGTGTTTCAATCATTTGAGCAAAGTTCTTGATGAGTGAAGACACCTCAGTTTTGTGCTTCATCAAAAAATCCAAGTATATCTAGTTTTGTCATCAACTATAGTTAAAAAATATTTGTGTCCAAAGATAGATGGAGTGGAGATAGGTCCCCAAATGTCTACATGTATGATTTCAAAAGCTTTATTGGATTGTGTCAAACTATTACAAAAGGGTAAACGTCTTTGTTTTGCAATATGACAAGTATCACAAGGTTCATGTGGATCATTACAAGTAATAAAGGGATAATGTTTTTGTAGAAAAACAAGTTTCTTAAAGGAAAGGTGACCTAATCTCCTATGCCACAAACTTCCACTGCTGTTGGCAATGACATTTATTGATCTAGGCTCAACAATCAACATACTTGAAGGCTGAACTGCATACAATCCTGCTCTTTTTTCAGCTGCACCAATCATCCTCGAGGTGTTTGTTTCCTGAATGTGACAGCCATCATCAGTGAAAGTCAGTGAGCAGTTTAAAGAAAGGCAAAGTTTTGAAACAGAAATGAGATTAAACTCAAAAATTGGAATGTATAGGACATCACTCAAATAAAAGGAATCAGAGAAGAAAACTGTTCCTGCAATGTTGGCTGTCACATGACTACCATTTGGTAAATTTACTCTAATGGGACTAATATTCCTGTAACTTTGGAAATGGCTAAGTGTATGACACACATGGTCAGTTGCTCCAGTGTCTAACAGCCAAAAATTTGGTTTAGGACTCTTTGGACAAATGACGGATGATACCCGAGGTATTAGAATGAGTGGTGGTTATGTGGTTGGTGCTTTGTGACCTTGAGGAGTTTGGAGCATTGCCAAGATTGCCTTATCTTGCTCTGGAGTAAAGGACATACTTGAGCCCTCCTTCCCCTTCCTTCCGAGGCTGAGAAATGATGCTTCCACACTCATCATCTCGAGGCATATTCATCGATCCCAAACACGTTATTATTGGTGACTTGCTCTGTGGGGGTGGATACCCATGCTTCTTGTAGCATGTATCAATGGTATGGCCGGACTTGTGTGAAGAGGGTGCATTGTTTGGAAGATCTCCCATTGCGGTTCCACTTTCCATTGTTCGGGAGCCATTCTTGCTCCCCTGTCCTTTTGTAACTCGCCTCTGTCGGTTGAGGAATTTCCACTAAAATTGGCCAAGATTCTTGATTCAGGTGTATTGTTGAACATCTCTCTTTCTTGCTGAATTAATAATGAAAAAGCAGTATCTATATCTGGCAAGGGTTTCATTAACATGATTTGTGATTTCCACGTGAGAATCTCGCTCATTCAAACCCCTTGGAAATCTGATGACATAGTCATCCTCTCTATAACATTTGATAATGTGAAGTAAGCCACAAGTGCGGGGTACTTGGCAAGTACACGAAGGGATAGGCACGAAGTTGTGTAATTCTTGCCAAAGTCCCTTCAAGCGTGTGAAGTAAGAAGTGATATTGAGATCACCTTGTCGAAGAGTGTAAATCTCTTCTTGCAAATCAGAAATTGAAACACATCCATTTGATAATACCTTCTTTGAAGATCATTCCAAATCTCATGAGCAGTATCCATCCACAAAATGCATTGTCTCACTGATGGGTCCAAGGAATGAATTAACCAAGACATCACCATAGTGTTGCACCTATCCCATGCCTCAAAATTGACATTGTCCTCTGCTGGCTTCAAGATAGTGCCATTCACAAAACCAAGTTTGTTCTTCGATTTCAGAGCCAAAGTCATAGCACGAGACCACGATCGAAATTCTTCGGCACTACTGAGAGGTGGAGATACAAGTGATACTCCAGTTTGTTCATTGAGGTTCAAGTGATAGACACTTGTAGGATCCATAAGAGGATTAGGGTTAGGGTTTTCCATTTGCAGAAAAATAAATGAAAGAACGGAGAAGAATCAAGAAATTGAATCAAGAAGAATCAACACCGTGAGGTGAGGAACGAAAATTGATTAAACACCGCGAGGTGGAAGCTGAAAAATTTCGTTCAATGAAGAATATGCGGAAGCAAAGAAGCGAATGATACCATGTTGAAATCACTGTGAGGAGCAGTGGTGTGCAAGATCAGAGAAAAGATGCAGAGGAGAAAGAGAGATTGTGAGAAACTGATTTCTCATTTTCTGAAAAATTGAATTGTACAATTTGCTACAACTACTCTTTATACAACATTAACTTAGCTAACAGCAGAATACTGAGGCTCATTAACTAACTAACAGAAAGTAACTAACTAGTGTAACTAACTAACATAACAGCTAATCAATCCTAACTGATTTTCAACTAACCAGATAAATAGAAAAACTAACTACTTTAACACTGCCAAATTTATACAAAGCTGAAGAAGATATACCATTAGACAAGCCACAATTGTAAATTCATGATTTAATTATTGTTGATGTTTTTTTAAAAAAAATATTATAAAAATTTTCTTTAAAATTTATATTGTAAGAGATGTAAGTATAATTATAATATATATCTTAAGAGATAAGTGTAATAATAGCATACATTTCAAAGGAAATCAATTTAATTTCTGAAACAAAATTTAATGATACCAAATGTTATTAAGCCAAATATCAACAGGGAAACAAGTTATCCACAGTAAACAAATATTTTTTGTCGGTGAATTTATATGCAAGTTATCGTCTGTGATTAATAACAACACTTTTAAAATTTAGTTATGTTTAACTGACAGTATGTAATAGAAGCTAAATGTGATATTTATTATTAAAAGGAAGGTGGTGGTTGGGGGTAATTATGTCATAACATTTGGATCAATGAGTTTGTTTATTTATTTATTTTTATTTTTATTTAGTTATTAAAAGGAAGGTAGTGACTGGGTGGTAATTATGTCATATCACTTGGATAAATGAGTTTGTTTAGGGGTAAGTATGTACAATTACATGTTAAAATATTATTAATTTGTGACAACTGACAAAGGTGTTGTAATTTGTGGCAATTATCGTGATTAAAGCATTACTATTTTGCTATCAATCTATTTCATTTCTTCGTTCCTCTGATCCTTTCACATTCCTCAATCCAAAATTAATGGCTCATTTTGAGCCTTTTGTTTCTTCCGGAACTTGCATCGATAGTGTCAAAGAAAAAAGGAGGGAAGATAGAAGCAGCAGGCTCGTAGAGGGTAAAAGTATAAGCGAAGCAGAGCTATGAGAAGTAGAGCATAGAGCATCCAAGGAAGGAGTCTCTTGCAGCAAGAGAGGTGTTAACCTTTCAATGGGTCTGTAGTGTTTCCCATTTTCATAGCCTTCGTTGCTTCTTGCCACCTTTCCTTTTTTTGATTTCTTTTATAATCTCTTTCAGGTCTCCTTTTTAATGGTGTTCACTGAATCATTGCTAATATCAAAATTTATAATATCAAAATTTTATTGATCAAAAGTTAGTTATTATCAAATACTATATATATAATTAAAATAAATAAACCCCAAAAAATCACACACACGATCCACCCTTTCTAATTTGTTTATAGTGTGGTAACTTTTGCTCTTACAGTCCACGACATATATTTGCCATTATCCTATCTATATTGAGTAAAATATAAATTCTGTTATGTAAAAAGATTGAGCATTCATGATAAATCTCTGAATTGTGTATGTCGATGCTTCATATGCACTATATAAAAGCTTCCAGAGTTGATTGTTAATTAGATTGAGTGTTTTTTTACAAATTGATTTTTTTTTTAGAACCCATGAAAAATACTTTTTTAGACAAGCAAATTACTTTTTGAAAATATTGTTAAATGTAATATCACTATTTTCAAAAGTATTATGGGCTATGACATATCAAATCATGTCTTAATCCGGCCTAACATCAGTGACATGAATTTAAATGACCTTTTCTTATAATGGGAACATAGCAATCTATTTATAGAATGTATTATGAACATGCTTACCAACTTGCTTCATTAGCTTGGTTTCATTTTTGTCTTTATACTTCTCCTAAATTTTAATTTGCGCTCCTGTTGAAATAGTTGGAACCTTTCTAAATATTGGTACTATCAGAGTCAAACCATGGCGGTATGGTTGTGGTAGTTATTTCCTACAAGTAATCATTGCTCTGAGGAATAAAAGGAGGAAGAATAGAGGGCAACGATATATTAGAACTTTGAACATGCAATTTCTACTATCAGTCATGATTTTTTGCGACATGTATTTTTAGTTTTGTGAAAAATTGAAACCAGATGACAATCTCTTAATAGACTGACATGACTTTCATAACTCATTCCAAATTAAGTAGTCAATCTTAAAGTGGATTTATTTATTCAATCTAGAAGTTCTTTAGTAAATGAGATTTTTTGCACATTAGGACATGATTTTTAAAACCATCAATAAATGGAAGTTATTACGTGCATATGCTATTTCATTTGTCGACATTCCATTTAGTTGATGTTTTATACTGATTTCTTATATGTATCATTCATCTGATATTCCATTTGATATTTCGAGGAATATTATTGTTTTTATGCATGGCCAAATAATCAATATCCAAATTTCAAGGGTTATGAAAAGCTTTCGACTCATTGTTGTTTATCATTCTCTTCCAAAATTAGGAGTAGTTGGAAATCAAAGACAAAGGTGGAAATCGCCACAGAAAAGGGGAGTAAGGCGTGGAGGTGAAAATGAGATAGATGTTTATTTGAATTTTTTTTTTGTATACCCTTTTACTATTATCCGTTTCTATTTGGAAAGGACGATTAGGATATTAAGGTTCTGTTAGTATATTTTTTAATGTGGATAGATAGTTGTGTGTGTTTTTTTCATACGAATATGTAGGATGACATATTAGTTAGTACGTAACTAGAAAAAATGATTTGTGTAATTTGTCTTTGGAAAATTTGTAACTTCAACAACCCCATGCAAACTAATAGTATTTAGATAATTTTTCTTGATGAAAATTTAAGAAGTCTTATTTTATGTACATTATCGTATTTGATTTCTTTTGTCAATTGATGTGTTGGCATTTTCATTTTTTAAAAGTCTGCAAAATGACATGCTCCAATCAAGTATTAAATACTCAATAGTTTTTACTATGTTATTATTTTTAATTTATACTAAAATATTGTCTTTTTAAATAATATATAATTCTACTCCCCACATATTATTTAATAAGTAAAATAAGTAAAAAAAAAAAATTTGCTTTTATATTTACTATTTTCAACAGTTAAAATTACAAAACAAGTGTAAAATATGCATACATAATACGTCCATGCATCACACAACTTTTAATGATATCAGGATTTTTCAAATTTAGAAGCCTCTAACAAAAAAATGCAACGTTTTCTCATTTCAAATGATACTATACAAATATTTGTTTATTGCTCTTTTTAATAGTTGTTTTCAACATTCAAAAAGTATATAATGTTGACAAATAATATTCACGTATAATTGTCCGTGCATCGCACGGGTACAAGATCTAGTTTACAGCATAAAGATGCTCTTGACTGTACTATTGAATATATACACACACAGACTTGTCTTTAATGGTCTCTTAGTTAATCAAAAATTGACAAGATTTCATTAACTAGGAGCATAGAAAGTTATAATACACCTGAACGATATAATTATATGGTTGAGTAATTGAAATGGATAAGTCGAGCATGTAAAACAAAAAGGGAATGAGCAGGTGTGTTGATGAGATAGAGAAATTATTAGAGAGTTGAATCGAATAAATATCTTTTTGAAAATATATTGAATGTTAATTATTTAACAAAAAGATCTGGAAGTTGAACTTATTTTATGTTTTTGAAACAGTAACCTGGATCGAAGTCTCTCAAAACGTATCATACAATTGACAGATCTATTGCTATCTTGGCTAGATTAATTTGTGGGCCTCCTGCGGATCTTCAATATAGTTTCGCACGTGCCAATTAGTGTCATTCCATTATGCACCCAAAGTAACTTGTGAACAGAGTGTTTTTATGACATAATGAGTAACTTACAGCTAATGAGTGCCAAACGATTGTATTCAATTTAAGATGGTTATATACAGAAAAAGGCAAGTATGATATTTTTTTTGTGACTAGAAAGGTCTAATTCATTTCAGAAAAAATAATGGAAGCAATACAATCCTGTATGTCCAAATAATGATGAGGACCGACATTAGATATAGCCACTCTAGCAAAATGGTGAGCAATCATATTAACTTGTCTTCTAACCAACACCACACATACGAGAGTGATAAAAAAAAAAGAAAACAGCTTATCTATGCAGTTATCAACTATGAAGCCAAACTCGGTAACATTAGCCTTTGGGTTGTTGATGCTGTCAACCACCAGTTCTCTCATCCAGTCAATGGCAGCTTTCAAACCATAAGCCTCCCCTAGCTTGACATCCATCAGGGGTTTGAAACCAATTAGTTCTAGCTCCAATGAAAAGGCCAAATTCACACAAAGGCCAATTCCAACCCGGTTTTGATTGCTGTTGAAAGCCGCATCTATATTGCATTTGACATAACCAGTAGGGGGCTTATTATAGTTGCCATGTAACTAATATATTATCATAGTGTATGGAAGAACTGTTAATATCAATTGTTGAAATAATATTTCTTTAACCTTAATCTCGCATAAGACCTACCTCAACCCGGACAGCAATTTGCTGGGTATGAGACAATTCGAGAAATATTAGTCATATACTTTTTTCAACATATTTAAATTTAACGTGAGATTCAATAGATCATGTAAATTCACTTACTATTCAGTGGGAACTACTTAAACTTTATCTATCAAATAGTAGAGAATATGTTAAAAAAGAAGTATGATAAAAGATTATACTGCTAACGCTCTTCTAACAATTTTGACTTGGCTCAGCTGGACTCAAAATTAACTTGGCGTATTGCCTAGAGCAGTGTGGGAAAATGGGTAGGAGGAGCATCCAAGGTTGACGCACAAAATGGGTTACTGTTGCATACCTACGACCTCTGTTGTATGATACTGCCCAGTGCCCAACTGCAACACGTAATGAATGATTCTGTTTCCTAAAAGCACAAAATGAATATGGGTGTGCATTCAATTTAGCTTCGGTTTAGGCCCCACCACTTGTCTCGCCCGACGGATGCCAATGGGTAGGATATATCTTGATATGGATAGTACCCGTCTTCATGTTCACTATTGAAAAAATTACTTATATCCGGATTCATATACGTGTGGGTAACAATTTTAGTATTCTTATTTATATTTTCTAGGTATCTAAATATCTTTACTTGCACTTTAACTATGAAAAGTTATAAGTAACAAAAGAAATGTTATAACAATTAAAAAATAATTCAAAAATCTTTTAAAATCTATTCATAAAATATTACAAATCAAAATATTTACACATACAAATAGGTTTAGGAAGTTAAGAATCTTTAAATTAATTTTGGTTTTAAAATTTGTATTATAATTTTTTTAAGGGAAAATTTGTATTATATTTAAAATTATATACATTAATAATAGTAATATAAATATATAAATAAATAATTATATATACATATACATATGTACGGGTATGAGACAGGATGGGTATAATAATACTCATATTTGCACTCGTACCCGACTCCTTACTCATTGTACGAGTAATTATCTTATTCTTTATAAATTATTTTTATGGATATCCAATAAATAAGGTACAAAGTGTCATCCAAATCTTATCTTGAAATGTTCAACCTCCTTTGTTTTATTCCTCTTTTCTGTCCACGCTTTCGCGAGGTGCTTGCTTCTTCTCTGGCCTTTTTTTTTTTTAGCGTAATCGATTGGATTGTATTCAATTGGTCTTATCAATTGAAGTCTTTTTGATCTCTTTTTCCCTGTAAATCTCCCGAAATAATATTATTAGATTTAAGAACTCAAAATTCCTTTCCAAAATATCATGGATGTGTAAGAAATATGGTGGTGTATTTATTTCTGGAAGACTTCTAAAAATACATCCCAAAAACTTCTAAGATTACTCGTTTGATCTCCTTACTTCACGTCGAAGGTCCCTTCTCCTCCCAAATCCTTATATTTCTTCTCTTTTCTAGGTGCATTTAAGATTAGAAAACATATCAAAGGTATATCAGAAGCCACAAAAACGTGCAAAGTCAAGGCTCACTTACCCAATACCTATAATTGTATTTTGTATATATATTGAGTTATAGACATCCAAAAATTATGATCTTTATATCGTTGAAAAAATAAAAGAAAGATCTACAACTTCCATGAAAATCATAAAATCTGAAACGAACATTTAAAGGGTCAAAATTGGGCTAAAAGTTAAAAAAAATGGTGTTGGCACTGAAACCTAAACAACGTGTACGAATTTGTCCGTAACTTGAGATACAATAATCTGATTTCGACGAATTTGTTGTCTATGAAAAGCTAAGAGACATAACTATAACTCATATGGAGACATCGAATCCAAAAGAATTTTTTTAAGTAAGGTGACAAGTCACCATAAATTTATTAATAAAATAAAAAAGAAAACAAGAATATGGGGGACAAAAACCAAAACTCATGCAAAATAAACGAAAATCAAGTATACCTAAAATTAGGTTTTTTATTCGGTCTCAGGTTATACTTATTCTGAGATTTGGACGTAACCACCGTGAAACCATCTTCAGCAACATTATCATTATTCTGCTCTCCTTCCTTAGAAGTGATTCCATCATTTTGCTTTTCCAACCAAACATATAAAACATTAAAATCATTCTGAACAACAATTGAAAAAACACTAAGATCTTGAACATAAACTGGACTTGAATTAATCTCAGGAGTCTCAAGATTCTTACCACAGGTAGCCTTGGAATGCACGGACACTGGAGTCGGAGTACCCTTCGAACTAATTGTTAAATCACCTATGAAATGCTCAGGCATCAGAGTGTTCTTGATTGTAGATTCAACATTAGTTGCAGCAGAAGTTGAGATATTCTTTGTAGAGTCATTGACAACGTTTGTTGTAATCAAAGATGAGCTATGTTGAACAGAATTTGAGGCATGATCAAGAGATAAAGAATCCTCATAGACTGTCTCGATCGATTCCCTATCACTCAATTTTTTGTCCGATGATATATTATTCTGCCCATTATCAGCAGAAGTTGAGTCGAAAAGAATTTGCTTTGACTTGGAATACTATAAATTATGTTGAATTTCGGATAAGCGGAGACCCAAATTTTGGGATGTTATATCTATCATATATCGCTAGCTCTTCATCCGACTTCTCTTCAATAATTGTTAAAATTTGCTTCTAATTAACGTAATCCTTTGCGTATATACTTTGTAATTGTTTACACTTCCCTTATACAAATATTTTCATCTATGTTATCTATATTTTATGCAATTTTTGTTTGTAGAAAATTATTCAGCGCCAACAAATAAAAAGGTACAGGAAAAGGTGTAAAGTTGAGGATATACATATACATATACATATATATAATAGCAGGGTTTGAGTTGACTTCAACAATGTTGATCTGCATTATTGCGCGACTTTATGTGAAACACACATTGAATCAATGAATCATCTTGAATAGTTAAAAATCTCCACTTAAAAACTGCTTAGCACAGTAGCATAAACTTGGGTTACTACTGGAACGGTATATCTGCTAAGGATATCCGACGTAGATTCTACGGTGGGAACAATCAAACTCACTTTTATCACGATTAAACGTGGGTTTCATCATTTTTAAATGATGTAGAAACAATTTTGGATTCTATAATCAATTCTACCAGAAACAGTTTGAAGCAGCTTCTGTTTCTGGATTGAAAAATTACACTAAATATTATATCAAATTTGCTTTTAAAATAAAATCATCCAAACATAAATCACTTCACTTCAAACTCAATTATAACTCTACAAAATCAATTTCATTCAAAATCACGTTTGTCTAACGCTTATCCAAACATACACGTAACATCTTCTTAATCCGTCACTTCAAATCATAAGTTACATTAGATATTATTTTCTAATAAAATTAAGATATGTGTAACAACTCATGCACATGTTATATTTTTATTGATGATTTGTTACACATATCTTAATTATATTGGAAAACAGGGTTTAATATATATCTATGAAATCGTAACTAAGTTTTGTCTTATCAAAATTGATAAAGGTGTGGTGGTGGGTGTGACCACCGTTACCAAAGGTGGACGATGTCAAGCCATAGCTAAAGATTGTGAGGGATAAATGAGGGCTCAGGTTGATGAAATTCTGGCCGCAGAATATTCATAGACAAGGCATGAGGGATTTGAGGTGTGAGGATTTGCTCATGCTATATATGATTAAGCTCGGAGTTGAAAACGGAATGTATGCATGGAATGATGCAGACTTTGGATGGAGATCACCTGTTCTAAAATAGTGCCTAATTCTGTATCTTATCCACTTAAATTGTGGCATGTTATTTAAAAATGATATATTTATAATAAATAATATAATCAATTTTACAATTGACACAAATGACATCATTAAATTAATGAAAAAGGTGAATGTTTTGATCCTACATTCGTATTACAGCAACCAATTGTTAGCCAGAAACCAGAAGCATGTATAGGTCTATATGTTTATTTTACTACATATGCATAAAAAGTCTGGCATAGCATCGTTTAAGGTTAAGAAAGAAAACATTGATTTACAATAAGCTAGGGGAGTCATTAGAAAAGTGAACTAACACTCAAGCAACTACTACACATGGATGCCTTTAGTTACCGAGTTTCTAATGCATATTATACAAATTTTTGTGAGCAGCTACCCTGCACACTGTATCCATCCATATCTCCTCTGTTCTCTTTTGCTGATTTTTCCGTCCCTTTAAAACATCTTTGAGCTTTCTTCAAATTGTTTAATACTTTTAGGACCTTTCGTCATAACACGAGGTTGTTGACTTCTTGTCACATTGTACAAGCCACAAGGCTATATATAGCCCGAACAAGCGAAGATTATGTTGTCACAAAATATGATGTTTCAGTATTTTCTATCAATCAAATGTTAGGAATCTATCTAAGTATTAAAGAGTTGTGATTTTATTTTATTAGAAGTGACAAATTGTCATTGGTGTTAGATAAAAAAAAGGAAATAAATACAAATTAAATGTGCAGAAATTTATACCAATACAATTTTAGTTTAACACAGGTCCAAAGTCCAAAAATATTTATCACAAACTGACTCGTTGGATTTTTTTTTTTGTGTAGAGGGCATCAACTCCAATTCTGCAAACCCAACAGAAGCATGATTTCTATAACTTATTCCTTCAATATATTAGTCTTCATCACAATTCACACAACGACTTCTTGTTCCAGACATGACAATCCACTCAGTTTAACTATTAATTTGATGATGGAAGTCTCAAGTGTACAAAGTATACCTTCGTAACCGTAAACCAAAACTAATTGTTTTTGGTAATGATGGCTTAGATATCTGTGCTAGAGACTAGAGAGAATAAGTTGTGGTTTTTGCTGATTAAGGGTGTGAGGACTCAGATTGAAATTCTTTCTTGTTAAAAAAATTATGCATTCATGATTCTTGTGTTAATTGTGAACATCTAATTTTGTTCGGGTATCTTTTTTTTTTAATTAATATTTTGAAAATAAAAAATATAAAAATTGCAAAAAACTCAAAAATATTTTGGTCTTGCTCTTGGCCCATTACAATATCAGGCTTAACCCAAATTTATTGTTACAAAGTTTTTATGCCCACAGTCCAAGCCCAAGTGTTAAAAAAAAGAAAAAACAAATGTATTTTGTCCTCTTTGTTTTCTCTCACCCGTAGCTCTCTGCCTCCTCCCAATTTAGGTAAAATCAACTTTATTTTTATCTCCCTTATTTTGTTTTCTTGTGTTTTTTTCCAAATTAAGGGGTAACAACCCCTACATCTGCAGCAAACCAGTAGGGTAGTGGGAGCAAAGACTGATTTGCTCCTCACCATGGCACTACCATCAGTCCCATTTTCGTCCTCCCCTTTCAGAGCAAATAACAGATTTTTTTTTCTTCCTCATCCTAACACACAAAGCAAGCCCTTGGGTAAAGCTACCCAAGCAAGGGCTTTAGGCCTCAAAAAAAATTTAGTTGCTAGTTAGTAGTTAGAATTTATTTATTTTTAAAAATATTTACTTACTAGTTAGTAGTTAATATATAGTAATTTTATATTTACTCTCTCAGACTCCAGGTGCAAGAAGAGAAAGCCCTATGTCTTCTAACCAAATATAGGGTTATTATTTCAAATTATAGGAGTCTTTTATCTTCTTATATTACCAACTCTTTGATAGAGTTTGATAGGAGTGAAGTCCATGTAACTGCTCATACTTTGTTAGGGGCATATAATACTATCCTCCAGATTTGTGATGAAGTTACCAGATGTATTGATTTCTTGATTATTAATGATATGAATTAACTTTGCTTTTGTCAACAACAAAAAAAATTAATATATAGTAATTTACTAAATAGTAATTCTGGTGTAGAGTCACTTTAGTTGGGAGGTTGCGAAAACCAAAATTTAATTTCATACTTTAAGCAACCGACTGAATATTAGTCCCATAACCGTCCAAATAGTTGAAGCTTGTGGGATATCTCGATATGCTGCTGGGGAGCCAAAGGCCCTAATTATGATGGTTAATAAAAAAAAATATAGTAATTTAACAAATGATTTTGCATACTAAAAAATTCGAAAGATAAACTTTAAATAAAAATATAATAATTTTAATAAAATATTGTTATTAATTTTAAATAGGCCTCGTCCCAAAATTCGCTTTAGGCCTCTGTAGGTATTGGGTCGGCCCTGTATACACATGTTACATTTCATAGCCATCTCCTATTATCATCTCCATCATCCCAAACTCCTTCTTCCTCTTACATTCATATCATCCTCTAAACCATCTACCAATAAGCCATCACTACGTTCATAACTAACAAAAAAAAACCAAAAAAAAATCAAGAAGAAACAGAACAGAGCCAAGTCGTACTCCTCCGCTGCGCTCCGCCATCGCCTTTTGCTCCGCCCACCACACCGCACTCAGACCGCCACCACCGCATCCCCACGTCGTTGCTCCGTCCACCGTCGTTCGCGCCCCACCGACCACCATCCAGTCATGTCGTAACGAAACCCGCCAGATCCACACCCACCACCGTACAAGCGCGCGATCTACGGCCCACCGTCACGCATCCGTCGCTATGGCCAGTCACGCCGGAGTGCCATAACAGAACCGCCGTCGCACCATCTGCTCCAGTCATGTCCGCCCTGGTTCCAGACCTGTTCTCCTTGGCCATTTTGCCTCCGTTGTTGGTAGTGTTAGGAAGCTTCCTTTGGGTTTTGTTCTTTTATTTTACTTTTATTGTGTGTGTGTTGTTATTAGTATGTGAATGAACTTCTCACTGTTTGGGCTTGTTTCTTTTCTTTTACTTGTTGATATCTGATCGGATGAGCTTAGTAATTTTAGGATCATGAGTGAGTCTTTTACTTTGTTTATTAGGCCAAGCATAAAAATTAAAACGAGTAACATGTGTCTAAAAAAAATCTTTCTTAAAATAAAAGAAAAAAATCATTTTCAATAAAAATAAAAATTTTAAAAAATTAAAATATTTCAAAAAAAATTAAAATCAATCAACCAATCAAGTCTTTTTTAAAGAACTACGTGGCTTTGAGTTTCCCATCGCACCTGGGAATACGTAGGAGCAGAATCAATCATTCTGTCAAGCCAAAATTAAATTTCCCCTTTTTTAGTGTCTCTTTTTATTTTCAAATGGCTAAACAAAATAATTGAACTTGTGATATTCAGGGATGCCCTAAGGACTCGGGTGCCATGTTCAGTCCCTTAGTTTTGAGGTTGGCCTGTGGACTTACGCGCCATGTTCAACCTCATTTAGGTTTTAACAATAATAATATTTTTTTTAAATGTAAAACCAATAAAGAAATACAAAATATTAAAAAATAAAAATAATTCTTTCTTCTGAATATTTTTTGGAGTAAAATAAATATTTTAAAAAGTTATTAAAAATTTGCACAACTAACTTGAGGTACCGTTTTTTAAACGGTCGATACAAGGTGCTAACACCTTCCCTACTCGTAACCGACTCCCGAACTCAAATCTCTTTCTCTCTTTTTTTAGACCAGTTTTCCTTAAATAAATGGGTTTTCCAAGATTTTCCCAATTAAAAATTTTGGTGGCGACTCCTCTGTTTTTACCTACCTTTTTGTGGCTCCCAGACGGGACGGTTGCGACAGCTGGTGACTCCACTGGGGAATTTTGAGAGTCAGATCTATCATAGTTGGTTGTGCAACTTTTTTTTTTAATATTTGAAAATATTAGTTTTACCCCTCTGTGTTTTATCTGTTTTGTATATAGTTTTTTATACTTTAATAAATGCCTTTGTATATTCTTGCAACCCTAGGGTAGAGAATTATTCTGATGTTGGTTGTTCTTTTTGTAAATGTGGTGTAGTTTTTGTTTTAGTAGGTTTTATGTAGGTTTGTTTGCTCCCAACACACACATCACTATCACATATTTCACATACTTTTGGGCTATATATCCGAGTCTTGGAATGCCATAGGATTAGAAGGGGTTTCGGTGGTGTTATTGTGATGCTTTTCAATCCCTGGCAGTCACTGATTCTCCCGCTCAAATTGTTACCGGTACTAGCTAGGGACTGCCATATTGTGACTCATTTGTCCCTGTGGTGAAGTTCATGGATCCGGGTCCTTATCTTTTAGATGAGGACAATCTGGGGGCCATGATTTTTAGGATTTTAGACCCGTCTTATAATTCACTCATAGAGCAAACTTAGTGACCAACCGGTTAGAGTCATGACCTTAGGTTTGTGGAAACATAAGTCTTACCCGTCTTAGGACACAAAGGGAGCATTTTTTTCCTTTCACTAATGTTCATGTTTTTTTTAAAGAAAAATTTACATTTTTCAGTTTTTTGTGAAAGAAAAAATGATTTACACAAGTCCTTTTGCTTGTAACAAAAAAAATCCATTTTCATATTTTGTATCTCATGCATTTCCGTAAATAATAAAAAAAAGGACTTGTGTAAATCATCTTTCTGTAACTCGTTCATATTCTTTGTATATTTTGTATCTTATGCATAAATATTTTTTTGGGTTAATAAAAAAAAAACCATTTTCATGCATTCATCTTATGCGTTCATTATAAACAATCATTTATCTCAAGCATTCATAAGAAGAAAAAAGGAAAAATAAGAAGTCATGCTTCTCCTTCATTTCATGCATACATCACTAAAAACTTTTCGGACCAAATTAAAAATTCATACATTTCATGCATCAATACCTCTTTGGCTCAAAATATAAAAATCATTGATCTCATGCATTAAAAAATGTGATTCGTCTAAAAAATGAGAAGCTTATCTCATGCATTGCCATTTTTGTGAGAAAAAAAGTGCATTCACGCATCACATGAATTAAAAAATTTGAGTCAATATAAATAATTTTTTCATCAATCTCATGCATTAATACCTTTTGGGTAAAAAAAAAAAACCTTTTTACATGCATTTCATATACTCATTTCTGTTTAAGTTGAAAGTTTAATAACAAAAAATAAAAATAAAATTCATTCCATGCATTGTGCTCCTTGGAGAAAATAGAACCATCACGCTTTCAAAGAATGTCAATCAAACCATGGATCATGATGTAAAGCTGGAAATAATACTTGCTCAGGTGGTCTGAAAATACGGATCACAACCTTGTACCCGATCATGCAGGTTCAGATGCCAATGAAGTTGTGGGGCACGCTTTCACAGTCATTTGTCAGAAGCCAAGTAGGGCATGTCAATTTTGAGACCTCTCTGAAAATGTTATTTTCTAGTGGACTACTCAGACTTCAAGAAGAAAGCTACAACGACATCACCAGAGATTCGCATTCTAGTGGTTGTGAGAAGTGCCAACACTTTGCGGTCTCCATCTTACGACTTTCTAAGCAACCCAGGCTAGATTGGTTCGTTAGTGGTTTACCATGAAATGGTGCTTACATTTTATTTTATCATGTAATACTTGAACCATGTTCACTTTCTTGAAGCATTAATATAATGGATTTGCATCCATACCTTGCCTCATCCATTTTTTACATCGTCTTCCACATCATAATATTTCTCTCACCATTCTCATATCTCAAATTCTCATTTTCTTCCCCAAGTATCATCCTTGGTTTTGTTCATTAAGCTCGCGTTATTAGAAGTTCTTTGTGGGGCATTGATCAGCCCACCTGTGCCCATGCCTTTTAAAAAAATCAAAAATAAATAAAAATAAATAAAAGAGGAGTAAATAAATAAAAACTTGGTGAGTACCATCTTTGCCTCTAAAATAAAGTTTAAAAAATAATAAGCAATCATAATTTGAAATGAAGATTGGTCGTCTTTCTCTATCCTTAGCAAATTATCATGATCATCTCTAGTTACCCCTTTTGAGCCTGAAAAGTTTCTTCAAATAACCCTGGACAAGGATCGCCCTTAAACAAGGGGCAAGCAAGAAGAAAATGGTGATCATGAAACATAAAGTGAAAAAAAACCAGAACAAGAAAAAGGAAGAACAAAAATAAAGATGGAGAAAGACAGAGGACGAAAAACTTCATGCAAAAGAAAAAAAAAGAAGTAATAAAAAAGGAAAATGAGCAAAAAGCAAATGTTCTCTGAAATCTGAAAAGATCTTGGATCCTTGGTCCTATTTAACCTTAAAATACTTGTTTGAGCCTTGTATTCTTCCTTTTATGACCCCCAACCATTTGCCACATTACAAGCCTGAAAAGTTTATTTTGATCAATGATTGATTGCAACTTTTTCATCAACTTTAATTTTGAGACAAAAGGTTTGTGCTCTTCTGAGATTTTAACTAATTGCTCCTTTAAAAAATCCAAAAAAAAATAACGAAAATAAAAAGAAAAAAATAAAAAGAAAGCTCGCTAGACTGAAAACCCTCAAAGGCAGTCTAAATAAAAGTTAGAGCAAGATCTACATGGGGCAAAACTTTGTTTTCAAGGGTCTTATTCTATAGCATTTCCATTATTGGATGCCTTACACTGGGGCAGCTCCATTGTCAAGTTTTCCTTGTTAAGTGCCCTACGCTGGGGTAGTTTCATTCTTGGGACCCAACACGGGGGCAACATCATTCTCAAGTTTTTCTTATCAAGTGCCCTACACCGGGTAGTTTCATTCTGAGAACCCTACACTGGGGCACTCAATCCTCAAGGAAATACTCTGGGGCAATTTTGTTCTTAAGCGGCATACCTCAAGCCGATTTCATTTTCACATACCTGAGATTATAGGAAAATAATGGTAAGCCAAATCCCTTATATCCAAAATCAATAAATTCAAACTGGGGCAAGATCCTTTTGACCGCCATACCTCCTCTTGTGTATCTTGCTTTAAATACCATTTGAGTCATCAAACTTCTCATACCAATCGAGAAGTTGTTCAGGCAATAACGTCCTTTCGTGTCATATTTTTGAATTCATGCATGTTTGTTACATGATGCTTCATGTAAGGTAAACATGAGTTCAATGATGCAATTTAACCATCTAGCGGTAATTCATTGATGAACAACTGTGGCTAGAAGAATTCTGAATACAAGGAGGAAAGTTGCATCCTCAATTGGCAATTTAAGCAAGAGCATTGATCCTCAAAAATAAGGGTGGCAAAATTGTCCACGTCCAAAAAAAAAAACAACAAAAAATATCAAAATCAAAAAAAGAAAAAGAAAATAAAAAGCAAACAAAAAAGGCTGGCTAGACTGAAAACCTAAAAAGGCAGTCTAGGCAAAAGTTGGAGCGACCCGGTAGGTTGAAAACTCGCCAAGAGCGACCTACGCAAAAATTAGGGTCAAATACAAGCAAAGTACAAGAAGTCTCTTCAAACTAACAAATTGGGGCAGTTTGAGAGGACAAGTCATGAAAGGCTCCCAATACATGAGGACTGGGGCAAGTCACATCTTGAAAGTTGATCAGGCAATCTCATCCATTGTGTTATCATTACAAAGAAGCATATCTCAGTCAAGAAGCAAAACATCAGTTGAGCAAGCAAGTGATAATCAAAATCAAATAGTCTCACCCTAGCTCATCCTCAATCTCGGCTGCAATCAAAACTCTAAGGAGCCAATGATCAAAGAGTTGTTTTAAAAAAAAATCAGAGTTTTCATCAGTCACAAAAAAAGCATCTCTCATATCATGCATTGTCTTATCATTCATGCATCAACAAAGTCAACATCTTTGCATTGCATTTGTTCGACTATAGTGGGCACAGGGACCCAAAAGTCATGTCTTTGTTTGCTTTAGCAGGCATAGGGCCTCTTAAGCTTTGTTTTGTTGTAGTTTGGCTTTAGCGGGCACAGGGCCCCAAAAGTCATGTCTTGTCAGCTTTAGCAGGCATAGGGCCTCTTAAGCTTTGTTTTGTTGTAGTTTGTGTAACACCCAGTTTTTCACTATTTACTGTTTTTGTATCAGTAAAATAAACATAAATGATTATAATTTTATTTTTAAATCTAGAAAATGATATTGGATAAACCAAGGTCATATTCATACTCTACTTTACTGTAGAGAGCTACGATTCGATTTTGGGTCGAAAATTCAGACGAAATCTGGTTTGCGATTTAATGACAGTAAGAATTTTACTGCTCAAATGACCTAATTTTTAACTCGTGAACGAAAAACTTAAGGTTTTTATGAAGTTTCCAACTTCTTTGGCTATTTTAAAAATTTTCACTTAAAAAGTGAAATAATATATATTATGCGGCTGCTATACGAAATCGGGTAAACGATGGAGTTGAAAACGAGATTTGCGGGACCTGTTGATGGATAAAAGGCATGTCAAATCATGGTGAGTCATAGGAGGTGAGTCACAAGATGACTCCTCATCATCATGATGGCTTTTAGGAGGAAAAGACTAAATTGCCCTTTATGTTGGTTTTATTTACAAGTTTGCCATTGTATAAGATTACCATTTTGCTCTTGAAAATTTGTGTTTTGGACCCAATTACCCCTCCCTTCCCACGGCCCAAACCCATTAAAGAGGCCCTCCTCACTTCTATAAAAGCCTAAGTCACCATCTTCATGAAACCTTTGCCATTTTCCACCATTAAAACTCTAAGAAACCTAGGCTTGATTTATAAATGAAGTAGGAGATTTCTTGCTCATTTCTTGACTTCAAGAGGTAAACCTTACTCATCTCCCTTGTTTAGCATCATGTTCTTCAATTAGTTTTTCATTTTGAAGTCTTTTTCAATATGATGCATATTAGGGTTTCTAGATTCAAAAATTCATAGAAAATCCTAGGAACATCCAATGAGCATGAAACCAATTTCTATAATCCTATTATCATCCCTATATTCTAGATCTATGACCTTGCATTAAACAAAAATTTCTAACCTATTTAACCTAAAGAAGCCAAACCTAGGTATTTTTTTTGGGGGGGGGGGGGGGGGGGATATTTGTTCATTTTTTTTACATGATTCAATCTTATAAGTTATATAGGTATTGGATCTATGTTGTTTGAGTTAAATTATGGACTCTAAACCATTTTAATGATCAAGACCTAAATTCATTTGTTGAGGGATTGGAAAATTTAATTTCAATCTTTATGCCATGATCATTGATTTATGGTTTTAAGTGATTATAAATCACTAATCCAAGAGTTTAGAAATTTTAGGGATTTTTAACCCCAAATTCAGCCCTAGGCCGAAATCAACATATAGGATTTTAGGTTTGATTAAGTTGTTTGTTTGTTAATTCATTGTTGCGTTTAATGAAGGATAAGCTAAGTTATCGTGTACGCGTGTTATCATCATTACTAGGACTTCCGACGAACTATTTTTCAGAGACACTTTACTTTCAGGTAAGTGGATTACCTGAGGGGTTTTCCGGTAGCCATGTGTAATTGTTATTGGTTGTGTTAATTATTGGGTGTGTTTAATACTTAAGTAGTAGCATTATTTGCCTAGTTATTATTTGCTGTTAATTATTTGCATTATCTGCATTTAATTATTTGTTTTATGTTATTACATGTTTTAATTGCTAATAGCTATATTCTTGACATGATATTATTTTTGATGTGGATTGTGGATTTGACATCCTGACAGTGGTCATAGCTTAATTAAATACGAGGTTAAAAGCATTTAAAAGTTTTTTATGGATTAATGAGTGTAATGTGGTGGAAATAGTAATATAATATTACTTAATTATTTATTTGATGAAAAATGAGAAAAAGTGAAAAATAATATTATTTTAATCATTTAACAACGAAAGAGCGTTTTATGAGTCATAGTGAGGATGTAACCGTGAAAATATTTTATCACTGCTAATTTTCACCTAAGGAATTTATAAATATTATAAAATAATGTTTTAAGCGAAAAAAGTTTCGAAAATAATGTTATTACAGTGCTGGAAAAATTAATTTACGGCAAATAGTCATATTTTTTTACCTAAATGCGTTTTAAAACGGCAAGCAACGAACAATTCCGTCAATATTTACGAAAGTATTCTTAAAAAGGGTAATATTGAGTAATACTGAGAATTTGTCTCAAATAAGGTTTCCCAGTTCAAATTATAGATTTTTGAACATAAATGAGTTTTAAGGAATTTTGACAAGTTTACAAAACGAATTTTCAACGTAAAAGGATTTTCGGTAAACAATAAGTTATTTCCGTCAACTTGCATAGGTTGAGGAAACTTTGGTTTTATTTTGTATTTCATAGAACGAAAATGGTTTAAACGAACCTAGCAACCGAGACGTCGAGTCTAGAGTTCCATGATATGGGCCCGGGGCGGAAGGTGAAGTAATGGACTAAATGTCCGATAAACCGTATATTTGGTTTTTTGCACTAAAATCTACGCGTCCAAGACTGGTGCATCGGTCTGGATTTCATGATTTGCACACTTTTTACTTGGAGTCGGTTATTTTGGAAAGAGGTATTAAACTTGAAAGTTTAAAATGGTGATGTGGTCGTGAGACTCTTTGTTCCGACACATAAAGATTGATCACAAAGAAAACAACGAGAACAAAACGTTTTACATGCATTAAAGGGCAGACGTGCCTTTGCATAGGACTTGAATGTTTGATTGCAAGTATTCATGACGGTTGCATCATTGTGCCTTGTGTAACATCCCTGACTGCTTTATGGATTGACGACTGTCCCCACAAACCAACACGAGTCTTTAAAGCATGCTTTGTCCTCACTTACACACTTCCTGGGAAAACTTCTTAGGAGGTTACCCATCCCAGAATTGCTCCAAGTCAAGCACGCTTAACTGTGGAGTTCTTAAGTGATGGGCTACCAAAAAGAAGATGCATCTTATTTGTATAGGTAGTACCAATCAATTCATATTAGCCTTCCTCAACTGTATAGTCCCATACCTACATAGTCTCAGGATCCCTCTCATTCGAGTGTATAATCGGTTCATTCATGTGTCCCTCTGCCTAGAAGCCTGTCAGTAGCTGCTCCTTGTCCGTGCCTTCTTGCACCGGCGACCACTCCCCGCCCTCATCAGCACCCGGGTGTAACATGCCCACCAGCTTCCGCTTGGTTCGTCCTCGAACCACACCGTACTGGGAGAGGTGCCACTCTGATACCATTTGTAACATCCCTGCCTGCTTAATGGATTGACGACTGTTCCCAGAAACCAACACGAATCTTTTCAGCGTGCTTTGTCCTCACTCACACACTTCCTGGGAAAACTTCTCAGGAGGTCACCCATCCTGGAATTGCTCAAAGTCAAGCATGCTTAACTGTGGAGTTCTTAAGTGATGGTCTACCGAAAAGAAGATGCATATTATTTGTGTAGGTAGTACCAATCAATTCATATAAGCCTTCCTCAACTGTATAGTCCCATATCTACACAGTCTCTGGATCCCTCTAGTCGAGAACGTCCCGTCCGGGTGCCGCGAGAAGAAGGTAAAAAACAGAGGAGTCGCCACTAATATTTTATTTAGGAAAAACATTGGAAAAACCATTTATTTTAAGGAAACTGGTCTTAAACAAGATAGAAATTTGAATTCGGGAGTCGGTTACGAGTAGGGGAGGTGTTAGCACCCTACATCGCCCGTTTACAAAAACGGTACCTCAAGTTAATTGTGCAAAATAATTTTAATAACCTTTGAAAATATTTATTTTACCATGCTTTTAAAATAAAATAAAAAAGATAAACACAACAAAAGGGAAAATTAAATTTTGGTTTGACAGAATGATTGATTCTTCTCCTACGTATTCCCGGGTGCGATGGGAAACTCAAAGTCACGTAGTTCTTATCGAAAATGTTTGATTAGCTGATTGATTTTAATTAAAAAAAGATTCTTTTATTTTTTATGAAGAAGGATTTTATTTCAAAATGAATTCACTCTTGCACAAGGTTCAAGATAGCGATGCTATACGATAAACTCTTACAATTCATATGCCACTTGAGGATGAGAAATTCATACATCAACGTCATAGATTATTGTGTGTATCCAAAAGATTTTATTTTATAAAAAAAAAGATTATTAAAATTTGTTAAGAGAGCAGATTAAAAATATTTCACTATCTTTTAACAAAAATGGAATTCACTCATGCGCAGGGTCCAAGATAGCATTACTATACGATAAACCCTTACAATTCATACGCCACTCGAGGATGAAAATTCATACATCAACATCGTAGATTGTTGCGTGAATTAAAAAGATTTTTTTATTTTTGTTTTATAAAATCGGATAAAATTTTGTTAAAAAGTGTAAATTGAAAGCATTTATTATTTTTTATAAAAGATGATTAACTTTCGCACAGGGTTAAAGATAGTCAAGCTATACAACGAACCCTTACAATTCATATGACACTTGTGGATGAAAATTCATACATCAACGTCATAGATTATTGGCGAATTAAAAAGGTTTTTTATTTTTAATTTTTTATAATCAAAAGGTTAGATTGAAAAAAAACTCTATTAGAAAGGAGAATTGAACTATACATTGAACCCTTACAATTCATACAACACTTGAGGATGAAAATCATACATCAACGTCGTAGATTGTTGCATGAACTCAAAAGATTTCTTTTAAAAGGATTTTTTATTTATTTATTTTTCTTCATATTTTCAAAAGGATATTTTTTTAATAGAAATATTGTTTTATTTTTGGAAATTTTTAATTGTGTTTTTTTGTTGTTGCTGCTTTGGCCCAAATACTCAAAACCTAAGAATAACAAAACACACACACAGCCCAATAATTAGAAGCCCAAACCCATATTAATATTCTGATCACATAATAAATAAATAAATAAAAAAAAAGAGAATATACACACAAAAGAGGTTTCTGGTTCCCCAAATATTACCGTGTAGAGGGAGAGATGTTGAAGACATGGGTTGGAAGCAGAGAGACGGGGGGTGCGGCGGATCAAGCTGGTCGGTGGTGGTGGAGCTGCTAGGTGGAGGCACTTCGGTATCTAGCTGAGCTCACTGTGGACAAGGATGTGGGTCGAGTGTAGCTGTCATGGGTGGATCCGGTGATGGTGACGGGGTTTGAGGCGGAGGAGCGGCATAACTACGACCACAACAGAGGTTGAGGTTGAACTAGCGGTGGGCGTGTGGCGGCTGAGGTCGCGTGTCTAGGTGATGAACTTGCCGAGGAGGAAGACAATGGCGGATCCGTACGGGTTCTGTTAGGGATCTGAGATTTGTTGCTCGCGGTGGTGACACGGCGGAGACGGACGACGGCGTCTGGGCGGAGTGGATGAAGGTGGTATGGTTGTGCACCGAGGCTGATAACGGCGGCTGCAGCGTGGTGGATCAAGGGAGGTGACGTTACAGTGATGGCGGAGCATGGCAGAGTTGGTTGAAACAGAACCTAATCTTGTTTTTTTTTTTTGATGTTTTGATTTTTACTGTGATTTTTGAGTTTGAAACAATGAAAAGAAGATGAAGAGAAGTGGGGGTTGTTAACACAGGGGATGGCGGAGACAGTGGAGGAGCTTTGAGACAATATTCTGACCGTTCCTTTATTTTTTGTTTTGAAAGCTTGGTCATTGAAGGGATGTGTAGTGTTTTTTGATGGCTAAGGATGGAAGAAAGATGATGAGAAAATGTGTTGGTAGGTGGTTTATGATGGAGGCTATGGTGGTCAAGAACAAGAAGGTGAAAGGAAGCTGAGGTTGTGTTTTTTTCTCTCCCCCGTCTCTCTGTTGGTGTTTATAGCGAAAGAGAAGAAGAAAAAAGGACAACTCTCATGCCAGCTGTGTAATGATAAACGACAGTGATGGTAGAGTGTTGTTACAGCTCTGTTCTGTGCTTGGATCAGGGGACCAGACTCATCAGGTACCATTTTTGTAAAAGAGGGGATAAATGTCAAAAGACCAAAGGAAAGCACAATGAGTTCATACTTGAAAAGGGTGGAGAGGGGCGACACGTGAGTGACCAGAAGACAAAACAAAAGTTCAATTCTTTTTTTATATGTTTTTATTAAAAATCAGAAATTTGTTCTTTTTTTTTTAATCTTTATTTGTAACTTTATTTCTTTTCTTTGTTTTTACTTGGGCTTGGATCCTTGGGCTCAACAAAACTTATAACCAAAAATAAAATTGGGTTAAGTGTGATCATGCAATGGGCCAAGAGAAATGACCAAAACAATATATATATTTTTATTTATTATCTCTCTTTTTTTGTAATTTTTTTATTTTTTTCAAAATATTAATTAAAAAAGGATAAACCTGGACAAAATTAGGTGTTCACACCTCTCATTCGGGTGTGTAATCAGTTCATTCATGTGTCCCTCCGCCTAGAAGCCTGCCAGGAGCCGCTCCTTGTCCGTGCCTTCTTGCACCGACGACCACTCCCTGCCCTCGTCGGCACCCGGGGATGGATATATGACCACGAAAACCATGTGCTATATGTAGTCACCACTTTGCCTCATTTTGGATTGTGGAATGGTTATTTGAACTTTGCCATATCTGGCATTGATTCTGCCTTATTTGGCAATTGGAGCCTGATCAGCTCATTTAATTGTTGGTTGGAGCTCCGGAGATTAGGTCTCAAAGTTAGTTGTTGAATATTGAAGTGTCATGATTTTTAAAACGGTTACGACTGTCGGATATGAAACCCTTTGATAAATATATATTGTTTATCTTTGAATATACATGTTAAGTGGTAATTGAGAGTCGTGCGTGTGGTTATCGTTTTAAAATCCATATATTGGTTCTCACCCTTGCATGTTTTATTGTTGGTCTTCTTTCTGTATGGGTATGTTATTATCTAAGTTTAGATGGATTCGGCCATACCGTTAGCACATACGGGGGTTCTAAGCCTCCATTTTGAGGATGCAGATAACATAAACGTGTGGGTGATCCATTCGGGAGCCCATGTTGTTCGTTATACCGGGCATGTGCACACTATAGAGGGTATGATTGAGACGGGGCCCCAGAGAGAGAATATGTCTATGGAGACGATTGAGGTATCTATACCTCCTTTGTGGCTACTAGTACATCATCTGATCGATCATGGACAGCTGCAGGATCAGCCCTTAGCTGAGGCAGCACCTGAGGCAGCTCCATAGGAGATTGTGGCGGACCCAGAGGAGATGGTTATTGACCCTGAGGAGTACGTAGAGGATGTACCTGAGCACATACCTTTTGACGATGATGACGATTCACCCAATGAGGGTGTTGCTGTGTCTTCATCCGACTTATCGGCGGGGAGTGGGATTAACCCTGGTCTTCCCAATGGGTGCCATTAGTCTATGACTAGCTGTAGGTAGTTTCATTTTTTGGGTAGTGATTCCGTTAGTCTTTCTGGCTACTGAGAGCCATGATTTTTGTATATGGCCCTAGACGTTTGACTATGTGTCCTTATGTTTTTATTTCCTTTCGTAGTTTGGAGAATAGCCTGTTCTGATGAAGGCCCTATATAGTTTATACCTTGTACAAAACTGATGATGCATATAGATATATAGATGGCGTGTTACTTAGGTTGTTGTATGTTGTTAGATGTTGTCAAGTTAACAACAAAAGGAAAAAATTTTATCACCATTTTTGGTATTAAGCGAAGTATTAGAAAACGTTATTTTCCGAAAGTCACCAGCATTATTGAATTTTATTTTCCGCAACATGTTATTGTGTGATGACCTTAGAAGGGGTGTCGCATATTGGCTTTAGCGGGCACAGGGCCCTAAATGTCATGTCTTGTCAGCTTTAGCAGGCATCTGGGCCTCTTAAGCTTTGTTTTGTTGTAGTTTGACTTTAGCGGGCATAGAGCCCCAAAAGTCATGTCTTTGTTAGCTTTAGCAGGCATAGGGCCTCGTAAGCTTCGTTTTTGTTCAGCTTTGACCGGCATAGGACCCATAAGCTGGGTCCTTATTAGCTTTCGCAGGCATAGGGCCTCATAAGCTTCGTGTTTGTTTTGTTTAGGTTTAACAGGCACTGGGCCCATAAGCTGTTGGTTTTGTTAGCTTTTGTAGGTATAGGGCCTCGTAAGCCCGTTTTTGTTTTCAAGCTTCAGCGGATACCCGACTCCATAAGCATTTTAATTTTCTTTTCGAGCTTTAGCGGATACCCGACTCTGCAAGCTTTTTAACTTTTCTTTTCAGGCTTCAGCGGGTACCCGACTCCGTAAGCTATTTACCTTTTCTGTCAAGCTTCGGCGGGTACCATACCCCGTAAGCTCTTTTATCTTTTGTCAAGCTTCAATGGATACCCGACTCCAAAATTTTTTTACCTTTCTTTTCAAGCTTCAGCGGATAACCGACTCCGCAACCTTTTAACCTTTCTTTTCAAGCTTCAACGGATAACCGGCTCCGCAAGCTTTGAACCCTTCTTTTCAAGCTTCCGCGGGTACCATACCCTTAAGCTCTTTTTGTTTTCAAGATTCGGCGGGTACCAAACCCAGTAAGCTCTTTTTTGTTTTCAAGCTTCGGCGAGTACCAGACCCCGTAAGCTCTCTTTTTGTTTTACAGATTCGACGGGTACGAGACCCCGTAAGCTCATTTTGTTTTCAAGCTTTAGCGGGTACCAAACCCTGTAAGCTCCATTTTGTTGTCAAGCTACGGTGGGTACCAAACACCGTAAGCTATTTTATAGTTTTGTCAAGCTTCGGCAGGTACCAGACCCCATAAGTTCATTTTTCTTTCAAGCTTCGACGGGTACCAAACCCCGTAAGCTCTTTTATGTTTTCAAGCTTCGGCAGGTACCAGACCATGTAAGCTCTCCTTTTGTTTTAAAACTTCGGCAGGTACCAGACCCCGTAAGCTCTCTTTTTGTTTTAAAGCTTCGATGGGTACCAGACCCCGTAAGCTCATTTTGTTTTCAAGCTTCAACGGGTACCAAACCCTGTAAGCTTCGTTTTGTAGTCAAGCTACGGTGGGTACCAAACCCCGTAAGCTCTTTTATCGTTTTGTCAAGCTTCGGCAGGTACTAGACCCCGTAAATCATTTTGTTTTCAAGCTTCAGCGGTTACCAGACCCTGTAAGCTCCATTTTGTTGTCAAGCGACGGTGGGTACTGATAAGGCTCTGGCTCATCTAGTTTTATAGCTAGTGAGGCCACAGTTTTGTGCTAAATGCTCGAGTTTAATCTCGTTTTCACCCAAATTTGGCTTTAATTGTCCTCGATCAATATCTTGAGTCCTTTAAGTAGTTTTTAGTAATTTTTACTATTTTTGAGTCAAATAAAGCATTTAATGTTATTTTATATTTTCAGGTTAAAAGTGAAGCTCAAGGGAACTTGGAAAATTGAAGAAAATAAGAAAAAGGGAAATTTCAAGGTCTCGCCCCGCAAGACAGATGTTCGTCCCGCGAGCCAGAGCTGCAGCTGATCAGAAAATTAAATGACTTTCAGGCTCGCCCCGCGAGCCAGACACAGGAAATCTGAGAGCGTTCTGTCTTGCCCTGTGAATATTAAAATCTGCTTGTAGCCAGATTCACGTGAAGTAAATGGTGCAGGAGCCCACATGATAGTTTTGAGTCCAAATCAATTTGGACTTGGATTATTATGATTAAAAGATAATTTAATTGGCTTAAGAGAAAAGATTGGATTTGGATAATAATTGCCTATCACAATAATGAAGGATATGATATGTCAATTAATTTGGAGATATTGATTTGGCAATTAGTTTGGAAGGTTGGAAGCCATTAAAAAAATATCAATTATCAAGAACAAAAGTTTGGATGGGGAAATCTAATTCAATCCAAGAGCAATGTGGGTCCCGCATAAATATTGAAGATGAGGGAAATTAATTTGACTTTGTCAAAGCAATGTCAACGTGATTGAATGACTAAAGAGATTGGATTGGAATTGATTTGGATAACAAATATCTTATCATAAAAATAAATATGGACTTGAATATGAAAACTGAATACTTTTACTTGTATATTATTGAATAGGAGTACAATATATATATACTTGACTCTAGACTTGATTCCTAGAACAATAAAAGTCTATACTAAGTCCCAGGAGAAATATACAATGAATCATAAGAATACAATGGATGAGACTCCACTGTCCACACCGTCCACATAAATCCACCGTCCATATATTAATTATATTCAACAACCATCCACATAAATCCACCGTCCATATATTAATTATATTCAACACTCCCCCTCAAGCTGGAGCATATATGTCTGATGCAATCAGCTTGTCACATATGTATGCTATTCTAGGACCCCGTAAAGACTTAGTCATCATATCTGCAAGTTGATCTCTAGTACCCACAAATGAAGTCTTAATGATGCCCGAGTGGATCTTTTCCTGGATGAAGTGACAACCAACTTCTATATGCTTGGTTCTTTCATGGAAGATAGGATTTGAAGAAAGATACAATGCTGATTGGTTATCACAAGCAAGTTCCATAGGACCTATCTCACAAAACTTCAACTCTTGGAGCAAATATTTTAGCCATAGGAGTTCACAAGTAGTATTAGCCATAGCACGATACTCTGCTTCTGTGCTTGATCTTGCAACAACATTCTGCTTCTTACTTTTCCATGAAATCAGATTACCTCCAATAAGCACACAGTAGCCTGAAGTAGACCTCCTATCACTAGCATCGCCTGCCCAATCTGCATCTGTATACCCCATGATATTAGTATGACCCCTGTCCATATAAACAATCCCTTTACCAGGTGATCCCTTGATATATCTTAGGATCCGAACAACAGCATTCCAATGACTGTCACATGGTGAGTTGAGAAACTGACTTACAACACTAACCGGAAAAGCAAGGTCTGGTCGAGTCATGGTGAGATAATTTAACTTCCCAACTAATCTTCTATATCTGCCTGGGTCAGGACAGGGCTCCCCCTCATTAGGTAGAAGTTTTACATTTGGGTCCATAGGAGTATCAACAGGTTTACAATCTAGCATCCCTGTTTCTTCAAGAATGTCAAGGGCATATTTCCTCTGAGAAATGGCAACACCTGTTCTTGATTGGGCTATTTCAATCCCAAGAAAATACCGCAATTGTCCAAGATCTTTGGTTTGAAAATGTTTAAATAAGTGTTGCTTCAATTCCTTAATGCCTTCTTGATCGTCACCTGTAATAACAATATCATCCACATACACCACGAGATAAATACGTTTATTCAAGGATGAGCATTTAAAGAATACAGAATGGTCTGCCTCGCAACGAATCATGCCAAACTGTTGGATGACGTTACTGAACTTCCCAAACCAAGCACGAGGTGACTGTTTTAAGCCATACAAGGACTTCTGTAACCTGTAAACAAGATCTGACTCCCCCTGAGCAACAAACCCAGGTGGTTGCTCCATATAGATTTCCTCCTCCAGATCACCATGTAAGAATGCATTTTTAATATCCAGCTGGTATAATGGTCAGTGTCTCATGGCGGCCATCGACAAGAACAAACGAACAGATGCCATCTTAGCAATGGGAGAAAAAGTATCACCGTAATCCAGACCATAGATCTGAGTGTACCCCTTTGCGACCAGTCGGGCTTTCAAGCGATCCACCTGCCCATTAGGACCAACTTTAACTGTAAATACCCATCAACAACCAACTACTGATTTCTCAGCAGGAGGGGAAACAAGGGTCCATGTATGATTAGATTCCAAAGCCATCATCTCATCAACCATTGCCTGTCGCCATCCTGGATGAGATAGTGCTTCCTGAACATTCTTGGGAATGGTAACAGATGACAAGGCAGATACAAAGGCATAATGGGAAGGAGATAATCGATGGTAACTAAGGAAATTTTAAATGGGATGGGGATTAAGAGTAGAATGATTACCTTTACGAAGGGCAATTGGTAAGTCAGCAGAAGCGAATGGTTGGACCGCAGTGGGAGAAGCGATTGGAGCGGGAGCTAAATCAGGAGGATCAATACTAGGTGTGATCTCAGGAACTTTAAGAGCCTGACGCTCATAAAAAATACCATATCGATGAAACGAGCGGTCATCCTGTGGCTGTGCAAGTTGAGGAATGGGCAGTACTTGAGGTGGAGTAGAATCAGAGGTAGCTGATGTGACAAAGTAGGGGGTATCTTCAAAAAATGTAACATCTGCAGATACATAAAAGCGATGTGTGGAGGGACAATAACATCGATATCCCTTTTGCACTCGAGAATACCCAAGAAAGACACATTTAACAGCCCGTGCAGACAACTTATCACGACCAGGAGAAAGATCATGGACAAAACAGGTAGAACCAAACACACGAGGGGGAACAGTATAAAGAGAATCATTAGGAAATAAAATAGAGTGAGGGATTTTATTACCCAAAACAGAAGATGGCATTCGATTTACCAAATAATAGGCCGTAAGAACAGCGTCATCCCAAAACTTCAAGGGTGCATTGACATTTATTAAAAGAGTCCGAGCTGTATCAACAAGATGACGATGTTTGCGTTCAGCAACACCATTTTGCTGTGGTGTGTGAGGACAACTGGACTTATGTATGATGCCATGAGAACTCAAAAAGGATTTAAAGGATGCGGAAACATATTCTTTTGCATTATCACTGCGCAAAATATGAATTGTTTTTCCAAACCGATTCTTTATTTGTGAACAAAAGGTTTGAAAGACATCAAATAACTCAGAACGATTTTAAATTAAAAATAACCAGGTGCATCTTGAGAAATCATCAATGAAAGTAACATAATACCTATATCCTCGAACAAAAGGAATACGACTAGGACCCCAAACATCAGAGTGGATAATATCAAAAGGAGACATAGTTCGACTACTGGCACTACTAGGAAAAGATACTCTAACATGTTTTCCAAGTTGACATGACTCACAGTTCAAGGTCTTCAAATGTGAAAGATGAGGGACCATCTGCTTTAATTTTTCTAGACTTGGATGACCCTGACGACAATGTAAGAGATCGACAGACTCTGAAACAACACATATGGTGGATGAGGAAGATCGAAGGTAGTAGAGGCCCTGTGATTCAGATCCAGATCCAATCGTTTGTCCCGTACTCCGGTCCTGTATAACAAAGGAATCAGAATTAAAGGTTATGGAACAATTTAGAGTGCAAGTAATTTGGCTAATTGAAATTAAATTAAAGGGACAACCCGGTACAAACAAGACTGAATTTAAAGGTAAGGATGGAAGAGGTGAAGCTTGATCAATACCAGCGGCTTGTGCTTTAGACCCATCGGCAAGAGTAATACTATGAGATGTTTTAGGGAATGACAATTTAGAGAAAAGAGAAGGATTACCAGCTAGGTGATCAGAAGCACCAGAGTCTAAAATCCAAGATCCAACAGATGTAGATTGAGAGAGACAAACTTTAGAGTTACCAGTGTGAGCAATGGTGGCCGAAGGAAAAGCCTGTTGAGTGGCTTTAAATTGAAGATACTCCTTATACTCACTGACCGAAAGTAGTTGATCTTCATTTGACTTGGTTGTAATAGTGGGTGAACCAGAAATCAAACAAGGGCTCAAGCTCTTCTTTTCTGCCATGGAAGAAGAGCAACAAAATACAAACAGCAACAAGATTCAATGAAGGGGTAGCACAACGGCAGACCCACAAACCAAACAGGGGCGGAACAGAACCGGGAGAGGACGGCGATCACGGCGGCGGAATCAACGACGCAAACGGAAGCTGGGAAGGCGGCACGTGGATTACACGCGCCGGAGAGTGAGAATTTTGTCGACGGCGCGTGATAGCGAATCTGGCGGCAGAGCTTGGGCGGACGTCCGGTCGGCGACGTCTGAGGTGAACGACAGTGTCACTCCGGTCACCAAACAACTTCAAAAAACTTGGGCCAGTGTTCACAACAGCTGAAACCCAATGAACATACCAAACAGGAACCAACAAGGCTCTAGATACCAACTTGAATATGAAAACTGAATACTTTTACTTGTATATTATTGAATAGGAGTACAAGATATATATATACTTGACTCTAGACTTGATTCCTAGAACAATAAAAGTCTATACTAAGTCCTAGGAGAAATATACAATGAATCATAAGAATACAATGGAGGGGACTCCACCGTCCACATAAATCCACCGTCCATATATTAATTATATTCAACAACCGTCCACATAAATCCACCGTCCATATATTAATTATATTCAACATATGGATTGTGGCATTTAAAATAAAAAAAGATGGAAATTGTTAACGTCACAGCGTCAACGAGATTGGGTTATATATAGAGCAGCGCTGCACAGTAAAGAGTAGAACATAGAACCGCAGAGGGCAGTACCACGAGTCCCAGTACCACAGTATCATCTTCTTTTTCTTTTCCTTGTTTCTCTTGGAGCTGCGTCTCCATTAGGTTAGAATTATTTTCTGTTCTCTTTTCATTTATTTTATTATGAAAGTGATGAGGAGCCAATCCCTTTTTCTAAGGGATCGATGAAGCCACCTTTGATGGCACAGTGAATTCAAGTAATATTTTCTTATACCCTTGTCTCTTTTCTTGTTTCTTAATTCTGATGTGTTTGCATTAATCATAAAGACCTGTGGTTAACTAGTCTAGTACATTAAGACTGAAAAGCGATTCATGCTTAGGACTTGAATTAAGAACATCGTTTGAACATTACTAGGGATAGAATAGGAAAGCGGTGCAATCGCTATAGGGAACCAAGAACTTAATTAATCTAGTCATGGGTTGAATAAATTGGGAAATTGACGACTTGCAATTGTAGATAGTTCCTTTTGAAAATCGGAAGTGACATTAGGATATTTGAGGGTTCTCGGTTGACAAGAAATTAAATTGAACATAGGGATAAGGAGATAAACACTTGGGTAACTTACTTGATAGGGTAGGTGGATTTGTGACCTTAAAGCTCACTATCATAATCTAAATAGTTGATTAGATAACTCTTTTTATCTTGCTTTAATTTGTATTTGTTTTAGATAATTAATTTATCCCAACGAACTCTCTCCTTCTCTCTCATATTTGACTTGGTCAGTTATTAGTTATCTTCTTCAAATCTAGATAAATTGGTCTTCCAATCCTTGTGTTCGATCTCTATATTTACTTACCGTGTTTTTATTACTTGCAACGAAACGATACACTTACCGGATCGTCAACAAGTTTTTGGCGCCGTTGTCGGGGATTGGCTCAACCAATTTCTTTATTTGAAGAAAATATTTATTTTTGAATAAGTCAAAGTTTTCTCATTTATTTATTTTTATTATTTTTTATCATCTTTTCTCTTTATATTCTTTGATTTCACTTGGTCTTGTGAGTTTTTGTTGTATGCAAGGTACTCTTCTAGCCGGGAGATTTGCTATACAACCCAGAAAGTCGTAGGATCCCCAAAAAAAAAGAGCTACACATGGATCAAATCTTCTTCAATCCAAACCGGGAAGCTCAAATTGATTGGATCGTGTATGAAGGCATTATTAAGGAGCATGTGAAGGTATACTCCAAGGAAGATTGGAGAGCCTATTTGTTATTCTTGCCACCACCACCACACTTCGAACCAACTCCCGATTTGCTAAAGTTTCTTTGGGATATAGATGCTCAACATTTGAGGCAGAGCATAGATCGTGTGAATGAAGAAGCAAGTGACATGATTCAGAGGCATAAAATGCTGGTACGACGTTCTCAAGAGCTAGCGATAAGATTAAGTGACGACTTTCAGAAGATAGAAGAGCAAGCTAGTGAAATTTATAAATTGCTAGCGGAAAAACCACAAGAGACCCAAATTGAAGAAAATGTTTTTTCTAGCATGGACTTTATTGAAAAAGAAGTTGTGGTGGAAGATGATTCAAGAGGAGAAGGTCAGGAGGAGGAGTGCAATGAGGAAATTTCTTCTATTGTTCCTTTGCAAGGGACAAATGAGACTAATCATGAAGAAAATACTTATCTTACCATTCCTACCAAGGAGCAACAAAATCCATAATTGGATAAGTATGTTGGTTTGCATGCATGTGTGGATATAACAAAGTTGGTGCCTTCAATGCGTCTACCACAATTTTTGAAAATACCAATTTTGGAGATCAAGTCATTGCCTGAGCATTGGGAGATTTCATCAATAGTGGCAAAGGCTCTAAGGTCACCTCAAAAAGTTATGGTTCTAGTGCTTCATGGAGAATCTATTTACATAAAGGACATTCTTGGAGGAGGTGAGTTACCATTTGACCTGGGAGGAAGTGAGCTCATCTTAGCAATTAAAGAAGTCAGTGGAATTTCCTCCCACTTGCTCCTTCCATCTCCACTCCACAAGCCATGGGATCCAGGAGGAAGGACTTACATTTTGAGCATCTCTTGGCCCTTGTACCACAGGCTATGGGATCCGGGTGGAGGCGCCTTCAATGTGTTTTTCTAAACCCTTCACTTTTTAATTAGCTTTCCTTTCTTTGCTTGAGTCATATGTGTGTGAGTCTTGTGTTGGTAAGCTTGAAGGGATTTTATTGAATTTTTCATAAATGGTTTGCATGAAATTTGTTGATGATTTCCCCTTATGATTTGAATTTTGAAAATTGATCCCCATAAAAAATTGAAGAATAAAGTTTGAGCAATTTTGTTTGGATTGCATGATTTATGACAAGTTTGGGGGTGCATACATTAGGGATGTATCTCGGTCAAATAATTTTCTAAAAATGTCCACGTGAGGAATTTGAGCCTCCAACATTGTTTTTAATTGTGTGAATCACTTTTAAGTTGTACTTTCCCGGATTTTCTTGAATCTCTTCATGGCTTGCATGTTTATATGTTTTCATCAAATGATTTAGACAATTTTCTTTGAAATAGCTACTTGGCCTAAATTGAACCAATCATGATGCATGATCCCTACTTAGCCACATTGAGCCTTAAAGCCTATTGTTCTTATTGACCTTATGTTGCAAGCCATAAATCCGGAAAAACCACATTAACCCAATCTTAGGATTTAGGAGAGCACGAAAACTTAGAAATGTAAGTGTTGTTTGGAAACTAAGTTTGGGGTGGCTACAATGAGTTATCATGTTACTTGGGTTGAGAAATAAAAAATAAAAGGTTGAAGCCAAAGATTATAAAAGAAAAAAAATACAAAAATGCCAAAAAGGGCATAGTGAAAAAAAAAGATGTGCAAAGGAAACAGGTTGTAGCCACACAAAGCGCGAAAAAGAAAAATGCAAAAAGGAATTAGAGTGAAAATAAAAGTGTAAAAAGTTGCATGCTCTCTTAAATTCCTAGGGACTTAAGCCTAGTACCTTTGCATATCCTACCTTGAGCCATCCCACATCACAACCTATGAAAGACCTTTTGATGATGCATGCATGTTTTCGTGGGAACTTTGTTTAGATGAAAATCAAAACCATGGAAGGTGTGATTAAAATGTGAAATTGAGTGAAAGTTGTTATCATAGACAAATTGAGCGAATGAGTGAATTACCAAATGCCTTTGTGAGGAAGGCAATTGTTTGAAATTGGTGATCTCTCTCTTTATGTGTAACTTGGATCCTTTGCTTAGATTAATGAGTGCATGAATGATTGAATTCTCAATTGTTTGAAGTAAATGAATGTGGGGATTACACTGATGAAAATGGGGAAACATTGAATTAGAAAATTGAATTGTTAAAATTGCATGAAATTTGGGCGAAAATAATTGAGTCCATTGAGCTTACCCAGTTTTGAGTTTTTTTTGAGTTTTAGTTTGCTTGAGGACAAGCAAAGTTTAAGTTTGGGGTATTTTGATAAGCCTCTAGCTCATCTAGTTTTATAGCTAGTGAGGCCAATATTTTGTGATAAATGTTCGAGTTTAATCTCGTTTTCGCCCATATTTGGCTTTAATTGTCCTCGAGCAATATCTTGAGTCTTTTAAGTAGTTTTTAGTAATTTTTACTCTTTTTGAGTCAAATAAAGTATTTAATGTTATTTTATATTTTCAGGTTAAAATTGAAGCTCAAGGGAACTTGGAAAATTGAAGAAAATAAGAAAAAGGGAAATTTCAAGGTCTCGCCCGCAAGACATATGCTCGCCCCGCGAGCCAGAGCTGCAGCTGATCATAAAATTAAATGACTTTCAGGCTCGTCCTGCGAGCAAGAATTCACCCCGCGAGCCAGACACGGGAAATCTGAGAGCGTTCTGTCTCGCCCACGAGACAATCATTGCCACGCGAATATTAAAACCTGCTTGCAGCCAGATTCACGTGAAGTAAATGGTGCAGGAGCCCACATGATAGCTTTGAGTCCAAATTAATTTGGACTTGGATTATTATGATTAAAAGATAATTTAATTGTCTTGAGGGAAAAGATTGGATTTGGATAATAATTGCCTATCACAATAATGAAGGATATGATAAGATTTGGTAATTAATTTGGAGATATTGATTTGGCAATTAGTTTGGAATATTTGAAGCCATTAAAAGAATTTCAATTATCAAGAACAAAAGTTTGGAAGGGGAAATCTAATTCAATCCAAGAGCAATGTGGGTCCCGCGTAAATATTGAAGATGAGGGAAATTAATTTGACTTTGTCAAAGCAATGTCAACGTGATTGAAGGACTAAAGAGATTGGATTGGAATTGATTTGCATAACAAATATCTTATCATAAAAATAAATATGGATTGTGGCAATTAAAATAAAAAATATGGAAATTGTTAAGATCATAGTGTCTGCGAGATTGGGTTATATAAAGAGCAGCGCTGCACAGTAAAGAGTAGAACAGAGAACCGAGCTGTACGACGAGTCCCAATACCATAGTATCATCGTATTTTTTTTTTCTTTCTTATTTCTCTTGGAGCTGCGTCTCTATTAGTTTAAAATTATTTTTTGTTCTCTTTTCATTTATTTTATTATGAACGTGATGAGGAGCTGATCTCTTTTTCTAAGGGATCGATGAAGCCACCTTCGACGACATAGTGAATTTAAGTAATATTTTCTTATATCCTTGTCTCTTTTCTTGTTTCTTAATTCTGATGTGTTTGTGTTAATCATAAAGGCATGTTGTTAACTAGTCTAATGCGTTGAGGCTGGGAAGTGATTCATGCTTAGGACTTGAATTAAGAACACCATTTGAACATTACTAGGGATAGAACAGGAAAACGGTGCAATCGCTATACGGCTATAGGGAACCAAGAACTTAATTAATCTAGTTGTGGGTTGAATAAATTGGGAAATTGACGACTTGCAATTGTAGACAGTTCCTTTTGAAAATCGGAAGTGACATTAGGATATTTGAGGGTTTCCGGTTGACAAGAAATTAAATTGAACATAGGGATAAGGAGATAAATACTTGGGTAACTTGCTTGATAGGGTAGGTGGATTCGTGACCTTAGAGCTCACTATCATAATCTAAATAATTGATTAGATAACTCTTTTTATCTTGCTTTAATTTGTATTTGTTTTAGATAATTAATTTATCCCAACGAACTCTCTCCTTCTCTCTCATATTTGACTTGGTCAATTATTAGTTATCTTCTTCAAATCTAGATAAATTGGTCTTCCAATCCTTGTGTTCGACCTCGGTATTTACTTACTGTGTTTTTATTACTTGCAACAAAACGGTACACTTGCCATATCATCAACAGGTACCAAACCCCGTAAGCTCTTTTATCATTTTGTCAAGCTTCGGCGGGTACCACACCCCGTAAGCTCTTTTTGTTTTCAAGCATCAGCGGGTACATGACCCTGTAAGCTCCATTTTATTGTCAAGCTACGGCGGGTACCAAACCCCGTAAGCTTTTATCCTTTTTTTCAAGCATCGGCGTGTACCAAACCCATAAGCTCTTTTTGTTTTAAAGCTTTGGCGGGTACCAGACCCCGAACACTCTTTTTATTTTCAAGCTTCGACGGGTATCAGACCCCGTAAGCTCTTTTTGTTTTCAAGCATCGGCGGGTACCAGACCCCGTAAGCTCCTTTTTGTTTTAAAGCTTCGGCGGGTACCATACCCCGTAAGCTCTTTTATCTTTTCTGTTCGAGCTTTTGACGGGCAATCCACCCCGTAAACTCTTTTATCTTTTTGTTCCGTAAGCTCTTTTATCTTTCAGTTCGAGCTTCTGACGGATAATCCACCCCGAAAACTCTTTTATCTTTCTGTTCAAGCTTTTGACGGGCAATCCACCCCGTAAGCTCTTTATCTTTCTATTTGAGCTTCTGACGAGCAATCTATCCCGTAAACTCTTTTATCTTTCTGTTTGAGCTTCTGACGGGTAATCCACCCCGTAAGCTATTGTTTTTAAGCTCAACAAGCAATCCCATGCAAGCGTTTCATGTGTAACCCCCACTGGGTAATCCAAACTGCTGTTTCTTGATAGGAAATCGCTTTGGAGTCATAAATCTTTTGCTTGTTAGTGTACCCCAGACAAAATTGGAGTTCATGTCTTTACTCGTTTCTTATAACGATAATAGGTTAACTACGGTTACACCTACTATCTAATAAGAAACAAGTAAAGAGGGGCAGCTGTGAGCACCTAATTTTGTCCCAATATCTTCTCTTTTTAATTAATATTTTGAAAAGAATAAAAATATAAAAATTGTAAAAAACTAAAAAAATATTTTGGTCTTGCTCTTGGCTCATTACAAGATCAGACTTACCCAAATTTTTTGTTACAAAGTTTTTGTTCCCATATTCCAAGCCCAAGTGTTAAAAAAAAGAAAAAAGAGGAAAAAAGAAAAAGAAATGTATTTTGTCCTCTTTGTTTTCTCTCACCCGTAGCTCTCTGTCTCCTCCCAGTTTAGGTAAAACCAACTTTATTTTTATCTTCATTCTTTTGTTTTCTTGTGCTTTTTTCCCAAAATAAGGGGTAACAACCCCTGCATCTGCAGCAAACTAGTAGGGTAGTGGGAGTAGAGACTGATTTGCTCCTCACCATGACACCACCATCAATCCTATTTTCGTCCTCCCCTTTCAGAGCAAATAACAGATTTTGTTTTCTTCCTCATCCTATATATACACACGTTACATTTCACGGGGGGGGGGCTTGGGAGAAATTTCTCAGATCATTATTCACCACACTTTCTCCCATTTTTCACTTCGCCTTCATCCTTCCATCTTCATCATCATCATCATCTATCACTGCATAGCCATCTCCTATTATCATCTCCATCAACCCAAGCTCCTCCTTCCTCTTACATTTGTATCATCCTCTAAACCATCTACCAATAAGCCATCACTACGTTCATAACTAACAAAATAATAATAATAATAAGAAGAAGAAGAAGAAGAAGAAACAGAACAGAAACAAGTCGTACTCCTCCACTGCGCTCCGCCATCGCTGTTTGCTCCGCCCACCACACCGAACTCAGACCGCCACCACCGCATCCCGACGCCGTTGCTCCTTCCACCGTAGTTCGTGCCCCACCGACCACCATCCAGTCACATCGTAACGAAGCGTGCCAGATCCGCACCCACCACCGTACAAGCGTGTGATCTGCGGCCCACCGCCGCGCATCCGTCGTTGTGGCCAGTCATGCCGGAGCGCCGTAACAGAACCGTCGTCACACCAGCTGCTCCAGTCGTGTCCGCCCTGGTTCCAGACCTGTTCTCTTTGGTCATTTTGCCTCCGTTGTTGGCAACGTTAGGAAGCTTCATTTGGGTTTTGTTCTTTTATTTTACTTTTATTGTGTGTGTTGTTATTAGTATGTGAATGGGCTTCTCACTGTTTGAGCTTGTTTCTTTTCTTTTAATTGTTGATATCTAATCTGATGGGCTTAGTAATTTTAGGATCATGAGTGAGTCTTTTACTTTGTTTATTGGGCCACGCATAAAAATTAAAAAGAGTAACATGTGTCTAAAAAAACTATTTTCTTAAAAAAAGAAAAAAAAATCATTTTCAATAAAAATAAAAATTTAAAAAAGGAAAACTATTTTTAAAAAAAATTAAAATCAATCAATCAATCAAGTCTTTTTTAAAGAACTACATGGCTTTGAGTTTCCTATCGCACCTTAGAATACGTAGGAGCAGAATCAATCATTCTGTCAAGCCAAAATTAAATTTCCCCTTTTTTTAGTGTCTCTTTTTATTTTCAAACGGCTAAACAAAATAATTGAACTTCTGATATTCAGGGATGCCCTAGGGACTCGGGTGCCATGTTCAATCCCTTAGTTTTGAGGTTGCCCTGTGGACTTACGCGCCATGTTCAACCTCATTTAGGTTTTAACAATAATAATATTTTTTTAAATGAAAAACCAATAAAGAAATACAAAATATTAAACAATAAAAATAATTCTTTCTTTTGAATATATTTTGGAGTAAAATAAATATTTTAAAAAGTTATTAAAAATTTGCACAACTAACTTGAGGTCCCGTTTTTAAAACGGACAATGCAGGGTGCTAACACCTTTCCTACTCATAACCGACTCCCGAACTCAAATCTTTTTCTCTTTTTTTTTAGACCGGTTTTCCTTAAATAAATGGGTTTTCCTAGATTTTCTCAATTAAAAATTTTGGTAGCGACTCCTCTATTTTTACCTACCTTTTAGCCACTCCCGGACGGGACGGTCACGATATTAATGTATCATTAGATCAATCACTAAAATTTTTTAAGAAAATTTAAGGTTAATCCAATAATGAATTAATGCACGATATTTTTAAAGCATAAATCTATTTTCAA